>OY856410.1:1517937555-1518375055 GCA_963693085.1 Alisma plantago-aquatica
CAGGTCTTGAACCTGAAGGCATACATCATTGAGTATTGTCATTCTCTAGACATTCAATCTGTTCTATCATTATCTCATATGACTGAACCAGAAAGAATTGGAAGCATGTCTTTGATGTTTATCAAATCAATCTTAATGTATCCCACCAATCATCCCATGATTGGCTCTCAGGGCATACAAACCGACAACACCAGCCCAAGAGAAAGTTTCCTCCGCCGCCAATTGTTTCTGAATCCGGCCAGGTAGCGGCAGCAGAATTGATCTTCATTCAAGTTGCTGGTGAGTTTGAGTGAGGGACTCACGCTACTCCAATTTGATTCCGCCTCCAGTAAACATTCCCATACCCTTTTCTATATATTCCCGATGCTCTTAGGCATCACAATTCATCCCAGTGTTGTACCCACAAAACTCGATTTCAGACCTGGGAAACTCTCCCTCTGATCACCGACCAGGCTAGACGGCCTTGCTCCGACCACGACTTTCATCCCAAGATTTTTACTTGTGTCGAACTTGATCTTAGTCTACCCTTGGTTTGCCTGACTTCATGCTCTATCATCAAACCAGATTCTCAAGCTCCTATGCTCTGCTTTTCCTAGACACCACTATTGTGCTTATAGTTTTGGGAGTCCGAGGACAATTTTGTTGCACCTTTGACTTCGGCTGGCCCTCATGAACTCATTGGATGCACCGTCTCACAGAAATCCCTCTATTCTCACTACTTTTGGTTTTTTTCCTATTGGTTGGCTATGGTTGAATGTTAGATATGGTGCCCCATGTCATCCCAGAGCCCTGACAATGGCTCATTGTGATCGCTCAGTCATAACAAGGACAATGGAACTTCTCCTTGCCCTCCTTGGTCACTTTTCTTTCACCTTCTATTAGCAGGTCGAAGATCCAGTACCAATGATCAGAGCCATGGCCAAGGTAGGAAAAAGCCTGGCATCTTTTTGACCTATGTACCCTCACAGTCTGACTAATTGTGTCATACATAACTAGGGTACTTTCAACATTTCGGTGGTTTTAATATCAATACAATTGAGAGTTATCCCTATCATCTTTTGACTGATATGCCTTGTCACGCACATAAAGTTGGTCATGACAATGTGAGGGTAGAGTAGTTGTAACATACTAGATCTCAGACCCTACCCTGGAAGTTGACATTTTGGACTTAGCAAAATAAGGTTGAAGGTTAGACCTAAATAGATGTTTAGTATAATCTCAATGAGATAATGCATTTATAGATCACCTTAATATAACCTAATGCTCTAACATTAATCTTAGGTTTATAATGGATACATAAAATATGCCACAACTCATTTTGGTGGTAATACGAAGATAAGAAACTTGATTGGATGAATAATTAAGATAATAGGCCGTTAATGGGCCATATGACATATCTCATAAAAATAAGTCTCAAAAGTGGAAACAAACTTCAAATTCAAAATCTACATATCAAAATTAGCCTACATGTCAAATTTCATCTAATTTGGACAACCTTGAAATATTAGGATAAGTTTAGGAGAGAGAAAGAGTAGAAGACATAAGTAATAAATAATGTGATTATATAACTTCAAAATATGGAAATAATGGCAAATTTATATCAAAGATAACTTGTGGATAAAGTTTGATCCAATTTGGATGTTGTTTGTGCAAGTTATGCAATTTTAGGTACATTTTGGACTTTTCAGCAATTTTATCCAATTGGGAGGTTTTATTTGTAAATCGTCACAAGCATTATGATCCTTATAGGTTTCCTTATCATTCTCGAATTTTTTGGGCTTTAGGGCTCCTAGTTATACTTGGTTTGGAAGTATTTCTCCTCAAGGACATTTTAGGGTTTTTCCCCTTTAAAGAGAAGGATAAGGATAAAGATAAAGATAAGGATTCAGAATCCTTTCTGTTTGAACCTTCTTACCATCCTAGAAGCAAAGTGGAACTTGGAATCAATAAGAGTTAATAATTGATATCAGTAAGAGAGGTATGATGTATCCCCTATTACTCATATTGAGAAATTTCTCTCTTTATTGTATGATTGCATCCCACATTATTTCTATATTGAGCAGTTTCTAATTCTTCTCTCTAAATGTATGATGTATCACCTATTACTTATATTGAGCAATTTCTCTCTTTATTATATGATTGCATCCCACATTATTTCTATATTGAGCAGTTTCTAATTCTTCTCTCTAAATGTATGATGTATACCCTATTACTCATATTGAGCAATTTCTCTCTTTATTGTATGATTGCATCCCACATTATTTCTATATTGAGCAGTTTCTAATTCTTCTCTCTAAATGTATGATGTATCCCCTATTATTCATATTGAGCAATTTCTGTCTTTATTGTATGATTGCATCCCACATTATTTCTATATTGAGCAGTTTTTAATTCTTCTCTCTAAATGTATGTTGTATCCCCCATTCCTCTATAATGAGCAATTCACCTATTTTGTCATTCTCTTGAATTTGACCTACACAATATGTCTTATATCTTGTTATCATGGTTTGTGTGAACTATCTTGCTTGTTATGAATTTAGATATTTTCTTGGTATCTATCTTATGCCTTGGTGCATGCTGGTCTCTTATATTGATATGTGTCACTTTGAAGTGGATGTTATATGTTTGTGTTGTCCATTGTGTGATGGCAACCTTTGCATCATCTTCTAACTAAACTATTTACTTTCCTCTATATTTACATGCAATGTGATTCAGTAGCACTAGAGTAATGTAAATTACTTTGGTTTTGGGGTAGTAATCCCCTATTGTTTATTTTGGAGGGTGGTAGTAAACCACTTCTCTATACCCGAGTGTGGTAGTAATCCATACTCAATTATATATATTTTTGGGAGATTGGTAGTATTCCTTTCTCTATCAGGTACAAGTTTGTGCTTGTCCAGCTTTGTATTTATATTATTCTAGGGCTATGCTTATCTCACATGCATGCAAATTATTGATGTGGATTGTGGGGGTGTGTGCCCTACTTTCTTTTGTGCTAGTATTGCACAATCTTTATTGTTTTGATCATGGCAAGTATCTTCTTTCATGATGATGATGATTCTTTTCTTTTATGCACGTGTGGGTAGTCCTTAAATCCTGTATGGGAAGCATTTTACATTTGATGACCTTATTGCTTAAATTTCTCAAAGTTTCCTTTAGCATACACATACTGGCTTTTTGCTGATGTATTTCTTTTCTTCTTCTCTTTTATGGGGTATGCTTCCAACCCCAGGTTAGATCAAGGAGAGGCAAACTTCGACATCAACCTTGTAGCTGAGCTTTTGAGAGACTTGAAGAGGTGGTTAGATGACCCTCAGCTTGATCTTTGGCTTATATGATTAGATTTCCTTTTTGACACCCATATGCGGTGAAGTGTTGTATCATGTTACCGAGCATTGTAAATTGTTAGATAATGATCTTTTCGGCTGCTACTCCTTGTGTAATGATACATACATGTTGAAAGAATTGGTCTCCATCCCTTTGACGGAAATGTTGATGTGGTGTTTGGTTTTAAGGGATGTGGTCTTTTCTTTTTAGTAGAGGAGTGGTTTCACTCCTTTACAACATGTTATCAAAGCCACTAGCAATCAGTTATCTAACTATTTCAAACACGTCTCCCTTAGGATGTTTACCATTATACTTGCTACTTACACCTAGTACCTTGCCTTATGCAGGAAAAACCCTTGTGGAAGGAGATAACTCTACTGCTGATAACTAGTACAGTTACGAGACACCTCAAAACACTAAGTTTGGCTAGGGGACCTCATCTTCTGCTGGTTCGGGAGGAGCTATGACTCCAGAATAAGAGTTGGCCATGTTTCGACAACTCTTTGTATCTTCCATGGTGAGGAAGATGAAAGACCTGTCTGTATCTGAGAAGTCTAAGGAGCTCTCAATCATGGAGTTCATGAAGATGCAACCACCTTCTTTCAAGGGTGAAGGTGAGATAGAGATGGTTGACAAAGCTGATGATTGGGTGTTGGACTTAGAGAGGACTTTTGATGGTATGGCATGTCCTCCACATCAGAAAGTTAGGTTTGCTTCCTATGTCTTGGATGGACCAACAAGAGTTTGGTGGAATGGAATTGCAAGGACTAGAGATATCTCAACCATGACTTGGGTAGAGTTTTTGACTCTCTTATATGGAAAGTACATTTGTACTGCTGCTTTGAAGAAGAAAGAAGCAGAGTTCTACAGCTTGAAGAAAGGTTTCTTATAAGTTTCTGCTTACGCACATAAGTTTCTACTGTTGGAACGTTATGCAGTTGGTTTGGGTGAGGAATGTAGGGCTGGCCTGTTCCTTCAGGGACTCAACTACAATGTGGGTCGTGCTCTTATCCCATAACTACCTTTGACCTTCCAACAGATGGTTGATAAAGCTTTGGCTGTGGAGTCTTACCCAGGGTTTCAACCTAGGGAGTTTGACAAGAAAAGGAAATCCTCATGTGATGAGCAGAAAAGAGATAGTTGTGCAAAGTGCAATAGACCCCATCCTCCATGGAAGTGTCCTCATGTTAGAAATCAAGGCACACCAGTGGTATGTTACTATTGCAATGAACCTGGACACATCCGACCTGATTGCCCTAAACGTCGTAATGGCCAGGCTCCAATGCAACAACAACAAGTGCCTCCTTAGAATTAGGGCAACAATAATGGTAGCAATAATAGAGGAAGACATGTGGAAAGAAGAGCTGGAAGAGTTTTTGCTTTGGATGGTGAAGAATTTAATGATGAAGATCAAGAGCAAGTTAACCTATAGTTCCTTAGCATAGTCTTTACAAGTTATGTTTCCTTTTTACATGTTGCATATGTAGTTGGATGTAAGAAGTATAGTTGAACTTTTTGTATCTGAAGTTTAGTTTGATATAATAAGATGAACCCTTTTAATGGGTGGTGGATAAACTTTCTTATGGATGTTTTGATTTCTAGGATGAAATCCCTATAAGGGGTGGTGTGATGTAACATACTAGATCTCAGACCCTACCCTGGAAGTTGACATTTTGGACTTATCCAAACAAGGTTGAAGGTTAGACCTAAATAGATGTTTAGTATAATTTCAATGAGCTAATGCATTTATAGATCACCTTAATATAACCTAATACTCTAACATTAATCTTAGGTTTATAATGGATACATAAAATATGTCACATAACTCATTTTGGTGGTAATACGAAGATAAGAAACTTGATTGGATAAATAATTAAGATAATGGGATGTTAATGGGCCATATGACATATCTCATAAAAAGAAGTCTCAAAAGTGGAAATAAACTTCAAATTCAAAATCTACATATCAAAATTAGCCTACATGTCAAATTTCATCTAATTTGGACAACCTTGAAATATTAGGATAAGTTTAGGAGAGAGAAAGAGTAAAAGTCATAAGTACTAAATAATGTGATTATATAACTTCAAAATATGGAAATAATGGCAAATTTATATAAAATATAACTTGTGGATAAAGTTTGATCCAATTTGGATGTTGTTTGTGCAAGTTATGTAATTTTAGGTACATTCTGGACTTTTCAGCAATTTTACCAATTAGGAGGTTTTATTTGTAAATCGTCACAAGCATTATGATACTTATAGGTTTCCTTATCATTCTCAAATTTTTTGGGCTTTGGGGCTCCTAGTTATACTTGGTTTGGAAGTATTTCTCTTCAAGGACATTTTAGGGTTTTTCCCCTTTAAAGAGAAGGATAAGGATGAAGATAAGGATAAGGATAAAGATAAAGATAAGGATAAAGATAAAGAGAAGGATAAGGATGAAGATAAGGATAAGGATATAGGTCAATATAAGGATAAATATAAAGATAAAGATAAGGCTAAAGATAAAGATATGAAAAAAAGAGAAAGTGTGGGTAGTAACTAAGGGAGGTGTTGCATGGACATAGAATCTCTAGGCTATTGACACATGGAAAACTCCATGTACACCTCAAGATTAACCCCTTGCCTATCCATGAAGCTATATATATCCCTTCCTAGATCCAAATTCGAAATCATTTCTCACTCCCTATTTCCTCTAGCTTAGAGCATCATTCCTACTCTATTTTCCCACAAAGGTGTTGTCCCAAGGTAAAAGGAGGTACCTACCTTGGTGAAGAAAGCTCCTAGTGTTCCATATTTCTCTATTTAGGATTTGTTAAGCTCCTCCTTGGTGATTTTGACCAAAACTAGGTTTGCACCTCTAAAACAGAGAAGGTGATTTTTACTCAAGAAAGGAGCTTGGATTGGAGCAACCAAGACCTTCTAATCTCGAAATCCTTTATGTTTGAACCTTCTTACCATCCTAGAAGCAAAGTGGAACTTGGACTCAATTAGAGTTAGTAATTGATATCAGTAAGAGAGGTATGATGTATCCCCTATTACTCATATTGACCAATTTCTCTCTTTATTGTATGATTGCATCCCACATTATTTCTATATTGAGCAGTTTCTAATTCTCCTCTCTAATTAAATGTATGATGTATCCCCTATTACTCATATTGAGCAATTTCTCTCTTTATTGTATGATTGCATCCCACATTATTTCTATATTGAGCAGTTTCTGATTCTTCTCTCTAAATGTATGATGTATCCCGTATTACTCATATTGAGCAATTTCTCTCTTTATTGTATGATTGCATCCCACATTATGTCTATATTGAGCAGTTTCTAATTCTTCTCTCTAAATGTATGATGTATCCCCTATTATTCATATTGAGCAATTTCTCTCTTTATTGTATGATTGCATCCCACATTATTTCTATATTGAGCAGTTTTTAATTCTTCTCTCTAAATGTATGTTGTATCCCCCATTCCTCTATAATGAGCAATTCACCTATTTTGTCATTCTCTTGAATTTGACCTACACAATATGTCTTATATCTTGTTATCATAGTTCGTGTGAACTATCTTTCTTGTTATGAACTTAGATATTTTCTTGGTACCTATCTTATGCCTTGGTACATGTTGGTCTCTTATATTGATATGTGTCACTTTGAAGTGGATGTTATATGTTTGTGTTGTCCATTGTGTGATGGCAACCTTTGTATCATATTCTAACTAAACTATTTACTTACATCTATATTTACATGCAATGTGATTCAGTAGCACTAGAGTAGTGTAAATTACTTTGGTTTTGAGGTAGTAATCCCCTATTGTTTATTTTGGAGGGTGGCAGTAAACCACTTCTCTATACCCGAGTGTGGCAGTAATCCATACTCAATTTTATATATTTTTGGGAGATTGGAAGTATTCCTTTCTCTATCAGGTACAAGTTTGTGCTTGGCCAACTTTGTGTTTATATTATTCTAGGGATATGCTTATCTCACATGCATGCAAGTTATTGATGTGGATTTTGGGGTGTGTGCCCTACTTTCTTTTATGCCAGTATTGCACAATCTTTATTGTTTTGATCATGGCAAGTATCTTCTTTCATGATGATGATGATTCTTTTCTTTTATGCCCGTGTGGGTAGTCCTTATATCTTGTACGGGAAGCATTTTACATTTGATGACCTTATTGATTAAATTGCTCAAAGTTTCCTTTAGCATACACATACTGACTTTTTGCTAATGTACTTCTTTTCTTCTTCTCTTTTGTGGGGTATGCTTCCAACCCCAGGTTAGATCAAGGAGAGGTGAACTTCGACATCAACCTTGTAGCTGAGCTTTTGGGAGACTTGAAGAGGTTGTTAGATGACCCTCATCTTGATCTTTGGCTTATATGATTAGATTTCCTTTTTGACACCCATATGCGGTGAAGTGTTGTATCATGTTATCGAGCATTGTAAATTGTTATATAATGATCTTTTCTATTGCTACTCCTCGTGTAATGATACATACATCTTGAAAGAATTGGTCTCCATCCCTTTGACGGAAAATTTGATGTGGTGTTTGGTTTTAAGGGATGTGGTCTTTTCTTTTTAGTAGAGGAGTGGATTCACTCCTTTATAGTAGTCCTTCTATAGGCCCGCCTATTTGATTCCCAAATTTTCTAGAATGATTTTAAAAGGCTTTATCTCGCTTCTGATTGGTCAATACATACTCAGTCTTTACAAATTCACAGAAAATGCTACATATGTCAGATGGCAAGGATCCATATATGGTTTTTGATCAATTTTTCAGGATCTATCACATGGTCCTAGTTTTAGATCTAGATTCTCAACCTAATTCCCATGATTCATTGAAACCATAAAACCCCAGGCTTAACCATGATAATTAATATACTTATATGTTGGACAAGATAATTAGGATTGATCAGGACTTGAAATTTTATTAGTGTACCTCCTCAATCTCAGGTGAGTGGATCATGCACACTTAGTATAATTCTAGGGTTATGGGTTTACATTCTTTGTTTATTGGTTACGATTACTCAATAAAGTGCAACTATGCTATTATTTAATTTATGCTTATGAAAACCTTGCAAATGCTATATTACATTTTCTACTGCTTTGATGAATATCTTTCATTTCGAATACTATGTGTCACTACTATGCTAATTGATCAAGAAGTCATGATAACTATGTTCAAGTATAATAAATCATGTTATGTTGGTATAGTCCTCTCAATCATGTTATGTGAGCCTTCATTGGCCTTATGTGATCCTTAATTGGCCTTATGAGCTCTGTGGGAGCATTATGTGGGCCTTGACTAGCCTTATGTGAGCCTTAAATGGCCTTATGGGCACTGTGGGTGCAAATAAGGAGAGCGAATATATCAACTCAAGTAAAAATCCATCTTATTATGAAATCATGTTAAGTTAATCATGTTCTCATGTTAATTATGTTATGTAATTATTTTCCAAGTTGTTCCTCATGTTATTTCAATTATAAGCCATTCTTCTTATATAACTGCTCAGTGGCACTCACATAGTTTTAAGTTGCCTTGCATGGGCTGGGAAAGAGATGTCCGCAGACGAGGAGAAGGAGAAGAAGTAGACCTCAGGGACGTCAGCTCAAGATCAAGGATAGTTCATGGATCCTACTTGGTGGGGTGCCATTTTAGATAGTTATCTTTCCTTTTAGTTATGTTAAGTTGTAGTTTCATTCTTTGAACTCTTTTATGTTAGACTTAGAGTCTTTTATTTATGGTATGTAATAAGGCACTCTGGTGGTTATCTCTTTTATTATATGGATTTTGCTTGGTCAATGATATCATTTCACGATTTGTCATGATCTACAATATATGCAATGCTTCCTCTATGGTTGTGTTATTACTAGAAGGGAGGTTGTGACAAAAGTGGTATCAGAGCAATCCTAGAATGAACACCGTAGTAGGATCTTATATGTCACCTCATGTGCTTACGATAGTCTCCTTTCCTATCTTCATATGGCCCTTAAGCATCACCCTGAGCATGAGAAGACACCCCCTCATTCTAGTGGAGAGAGTGAGCATGACTTTGAGCATGAGGAGAACCCACATGGAGAAAACCCTCCCCTCTCATACAATATGTTGGTCAGAGCTTTATCTGATGCAATGGGAGGCCACCATCATAGGAGAAATGAAGTCACCTTAATAGACTTCCTCAAGGTGAAACCTAAGATGTTCACATGAGAAGAAGAGATGGACATTGTGGGTAAGGTCGAGGCCTGGATCCGCAACATGGAGCATTGCTTCCATGACTTGGACTACTCTAAAGAGTCTCATGTCAGGTTCGGGACACACATGCTGAGAGGACCGGCTCGTGTCTGGTGGGAGAATTTTCATGATGCTAGAGACCCAAATGAAGAGTTCCTCACATGGGAGGAGTTTGTAGAGGTCTTCAAGAGACATTATGTGTCATAAATGATGATGGATAAGGAGTTAGAGTTCCTCCATCTGCGACAGCGTGGTGACATGATTGTTACCCAGTACGCCATGAAGTTTCACATCCTCTAGAAGTACAAAACTGAGATGACTGAGTTGAAGCGAGCCAAGAAGTTCATTCGAGGTCTCAAGGATGATCTCAGCTACTCGCTTTCTAGATGAGGCCACAAGACCATGCAGGTCGCACTGGATTCTTCTCTGGAACTTGAGGATCACCCAGGGAGGGCTTGGAAGAAGAACTCCCACAATGGACAATGTCACCACCACGACTACAAAAATCAAGACCAACACCACAATGGTCACAAGAAGCGCAAGGCCGCAGAGGATCCTCCAGTGAGGGATGCATGCCCCAAGTGTGGAAAATCCCATGCAGGACCGTGCAGATTGGTCTTAGGTGTTTGCTTCTACTGTGGAGGAGAAGGGCACTTCAAGGACAAATGCCCTAGGTTAGCTGCAAAAAAGGTGTAGATCAAAACCCTAACCCGGGTCCCCCAGAGAAGAGAAAAGCTAGGATTTTCACGATGGTGAATGATGAAGGTAAGTTTAGTTTTCAAATTACATTAATGACTCATGCACTTATCAGTTTTTCTAATCATGTTAGATATAATGCAAAGGTTATCTATGTGAATACCATATCATGATTATGCTTAGTGTTAGCTTATCAAATGTTATGATCAGACAGTAAGTGAAGGTACATATATGTGAAACCCTAAGGTGGGTAGTACCTTAATATGACATGAAAATTTCGAGGATGAAATTTCTATAAGGTGGGTAGGTTGTAACGACCCTCAAAACTTAGTCCCAATTTTTTTTACCTTTACTAAAGATGAAAACCTAAGTTGGAAGAATTTGTCCTTCATATGTTGACTTAAGTCGAGACCATGTTTAATTCATATTCCAAAATGAGCCAAAGATATCAAGTGGACCTTGAATTGAATCATTTACATCAATACTTATTCACATCAATGTCATTTATAATGCACAAAAACCTAACCGTAATTATGCAATGGTGACTAGTTGGGGTTGAATGATAGTTTGGACCCATGTACATTTATAATGTATCCCACTAATTGGTACATGAGTAGATAAAAGAATAATAGAGTTTCCCTCATATTTTGGTAATAGAATTCCTTTTCAGTGATTATTAATGTGATAATTACCTTAAGTAGCTAATATTGTAAAATAGATGTTTCCCTAACTCATATCAAAAATCCAATTGGATATTTGAAATCATCATGGTCGAATTATTAAACCCATAAAATTTGTTTGGTTTTGGATAATCATAAAGGCTCCAAAAGATATAAGGAAACAAGGAGGAGATAATGTTAATTGGCTTTTCAATCATTTATTAATACACTCAATTATCCTAAAGTTCAAGATAATTGAGCGTCACACGGAGCTAGATGTACCTATCTCTTTTAAGAGCCGTCTAATTAAGATCGTAGGAGAGGGGCTTTGTCCCTGACCTCCCGCAGTGTCCGCGCAGAGAGGGAACTGTTTCCCGATCCTTAGCCCGACCATACCTCGGTATCCCCTCAACCATTTCCAATTATCTCAACGCCACCAGAATCAGGAGAACTATCCAAAGTTAACGATCTATAAAAGAAAACCTATCTCCCTTTCATGCGAGAACACCCAATTCTCCCCCTCTTTTAGTCTACGCAGCCGACGCCACCCGACGATCAGGCTGCATCGTGGCCACTTCAAAGGGGCTGGGAAGCAACACCGGCCCAAGTGAAAGTTTCCTCCACCGCCAATTGTTTCTGAATCCAACCAGGTAGCGACAATGGAATCGATCTTTATTCAAGTCGTTGGTGAGCTTGAGTGAGAACTCAGGCTACTCCAATTCGATTCCGCCTCTAGTAAGCATTCCCATACCTTTTTCTATCTATTCCTGATGCCCTTAGACATCACGATTCATCCCAGTGTTGTACCCATCAAACCCAACTTTAGACCTGGGAAACTCTCCCTCTGATCACCGGCCAGGCTAGACGACCATGCTCCGACCACAACTTTCGTCCCAAGGTTTTTACCAATGTCGAACTTGATCTTCATCTACCCTTGGTTTGCCTGACTTCATGCTCTATCATCGAATCAGATTATCGAGTTCCTATGCTCTGTTTTTCCTAGACACCACTGTTGTGCTTACATTTTTGGGAGTCGGCAGGAAGTTTTGTTGCGTCGTTGACTTCAGCTGGCCCTCATGAACTCATCGGATGCACCGTCTTATAGAAATCCCTCTATTCTCTCTACTTTTGGTTCGGCTCCTATTGGTCGGCTATGGCGGAATGTTAGAGATGGTGCCCCCTGTCATCCCAGAGCCCTGAGGATGGCTCATTGTGATCGCTCAGTCATAACGATGACAATGGAACTTCTGCTTGCCCTCCTTGGTCACTTTTCTTTCACCTTCTATTAGCAGTTCGAAGCTCTAGTACCAACGATCGGAACCATGGCCAAGGTAGGAAGAAGCCTGGCATCATTTTGACCTATGTACCCTCACAGTCTGACTTAATGTGTCACACATAACTAGGGTACTTTTGACATTTCAGTGATTTTAATATCAATACAATTGAGAGTTATCCCTATCATCTTTTAAATGAAATGCCTTGTCACACACATAAAGTTAGGCATGACAATGAGAGGGCAGAGTAGTCCTTATACAGGCCCACCTATTTGATTCCCAGATTTTCTAGAATGATTTTAAAAGGCTTTATCTCGCTTCTGATTGGTCAATACATACTCAGTCTTTACAAATTCATAAAAAATGCTACATATGTCAGATGGCAACGATCCATATATGGTTTTTGATTATTTTTTCGGACTCTATTGCATGGTACTAGTTTTAGATCCAGATTCTCAACCTACTTCCCATGATTCATTGAAACCCTAAAACCCCAGGCTTAACCATGATAATTAATATACTTATATGTTGGACAGGATAATTAGGATTGATCAAGACTCGAACTTCTGTCAGTGTACCTCTTCAACCTCAGGTGAGTGGATCATGCACACTGAGTATAATTCTAGGGTTATGGGTTTACATTCTTTGTTTATTGGTTATGATTACTCAATAAAGTGCAACTATGCTATTAATCAATTTATGCTTATGAAAACCATGCAAATGATATAAATTTACATTTTCTACTGCTTTGATGAATATGCTTTCATTTGGAATACTATGAATCACTACTATGCTAATTGATCAAGAAGTCATGATAACTATGTTCAAGTGTAATAAATCATGCTATGTTGGTATAGTCCTCTCAATCATGTTATGTGAGACTTCATTGACCGTACGTGAGCCTTAATTGGCCTTATGATCTCTGTGGGAGCATTATGTTTGCCTTGACCGGCCTTATGTGAGCCTTAAATGGACTTATGAGCACTGTGGATGCAAATCAGGAGAGCGACTATATCAACTTAAGTAAAAATCCATCTTATTATGAAATCATGTTAAGTTAATCATGTTCTCATGTAATCATGTTAATTATGTTATGTAATTATGTTCCAAGTTTCTCCTCATGTTATTTCAATTATAAGCTATTCTTCTTATATAACTGTTTAGTGCCACTCACATAGTTTTATGTTGCCTTTCATGGGCTGGGGACGAGATGTCCGTAGATGAGGAGAAGGAGAAGAAGTAGACCTTAGGGACGTCAGCTCAAGCTCAAGGATAGTTCGTGGATCCTACTTGGTGGGGGTGCCATTCTAGATAGTTGTCTTTACTTTTAGTTATTTTAAGTTGGAGTTTCATTCTTTGAACTCTTTTATGTTGGACTTAGAGTCTTTTGTTTATGGTATGTAATAAGGCACTCTGGTGGTCATCTCTTTTATTCTATGGATTTTTCTTGGTCAATGATATCATTTCACGATTTGTCATGATCTCCAATATGTGCAATGCTTCCACTATGGTTGTGTTATTATTAGAAGGGAGGTCATGATAGATACTCTTCCAATGTAGATTGGTATCAATGAAGGATCCAAAGCTAATATACCTCAAATCTCATGATTGTCACACTCTAACGTAGTAAATATTGTTTGTGGCTATTAGATCTATATTACCAAGGCATGTAAGGTTTGCAAACACTAGGATTTTTTTATTTTTCAACACTCTATGCATCAAAGTTATTGATCCTGGGAATCTTTAAAAGTTGCAAAGAGAAGTGGTCGTTACCCTGTGCCAACTATTTTCCTCCTTCATTCTTTGATATCATGGTATATTGTTGTTCATTTGACTAGGAAAGTGAAAATATTTGGTCTAATTTTTGTATTAGATGTATCTTTTGAGCGGCACATGAGTATTTTGACAGATGATGTTTGAAACCCTTATCAACCTAAAGGGAGTATTATTGAGGGTTATGTGGCTAGGGAGGCTGTGAACTTTGCAATGACTTTCTGAGTTGTAATGAAACTCCCACCAGCAAAAAGAATATTGTTCCCTATTCCCATAAAGGGACGTTAGGAGCACCATTGAAAGTAATTAGTAATGATTTTTGGGAACGAGCACACTTGTATGTTTTACATAACAATGACATAGTGGATATTTATATCACAGAACATACCAATTTTATCAAGACAAAATATACTCAAGTTGGCGTAATGTGGCTTTCTAGAGAGCATAATAGGATATTTATTAGGTGGTTTAAAGATAAAGTCTTCCATCAACTATCTCACACACTAAATAATATTGTTGAAAATATCAAATTGCTCATCTTTAAACTAAAAATAAATGTTATGTCTTACGAAGGGTTTTCCATAAATGGATTTTCATACTACACAAAGCGTCAAGATGATAAGATTGTCATAAAAACATTAGGGTCAACCTTTAAATGTCTTCATTGTATTTTTCTAGTGCGAATGGTGAGAGTCCACGTGAAGCTAAATGTCTTATTACGATGTCATTGAAGACATATGGGAGTTTGACTATACATATGTCAATGTTCCTATCTTTAGGTGTAATTGGGTTGATAACACCAAAAGGGTTGTACTGGATGAATTAGGTTTCACGTTAGTGAATTTTTAAAAGATTGATGAGAAGAGTGAATCATTCATAATGGCATCACAGCCAAAGCAAGTATTCTACATTGACGGTCTGGAAAATGAAAATCGGTTTTTCATTTTTCATGGGAAATGACAGTTCTTTGCAGATCCTATAGATGACGAAGAGTACTATGACAAGTGTGATGAATCCATTCCATTCTCAGTTAGCTTTCCAACACCAAATTTTGAAGCTAACACTGACTTATTTGTGTGGAGATCACACAGAAGGAGTATTAATTGATCAAAGATCCAACCAATACTAGAGGCATTTATCTTATATTTTAAATGCTAGATGTGCGCTTTACATTTTTACTATAGTTATATATGTTCCATATGAGACATGTACAATTTACATTCTCTATCTCTTATATTTCATTCTTTGACTATTTTTAATATGATTTTTTTTCAGATGGCATCTAACCGTGAGGATGAGTACCATGACAATGTAAGTTGTAGTATTTTATTACATAGATGTGTATTTTACATTCTCTATCATAATTATTGTATAGATGTGCATTTTGAATATATGTGCTTCTTGAAAAAAAATTCGATGAACAATAGAATCTTGGTATAAAGTTGATCCTAATAGGAAAGACTACATATGAAAGGACTTATGTGTGTGATATTCTGATTTTTAAAGATATTTACAATTTTTTTTATGCATATGCCATTAAGTATATAAAATCTTGCACAACATCTTTGACTTCATGAAAAACTACATCATAAAGTGGTGATGCAACACTGTTGAAGGCTATTAAGGAATTATAGGAAAGCCTGACAAGAGAACATAATGAGCAACAACAAGAAGAAGTATGCACTAAGAAATGAGCCTATCTTGACCCAAAGGTGTGGGAAACATGTGTTTCTTCAAGACAAATAAATGAGTTTAAGGTATTAAGTATCCTTTATTTGTACAAATATTCTTATAACTAATCAAATGAATTCAATGTATTATGTAATAATTTAGGTATATAAATACGTTCTTATGAATTCAATGTAATAGATAATTAACATATGTTTGGGATTAACCAAGCTTTACATGATGCTAAAAAAGAAAGGCCTATAAAGAATGTGTACGACCAAAACTTAGGTCTAGGTGGCTACGCAAGATGTCCTAAATAGAGACTGGAAGTATATTCTTCTGAGCAGCCTACTCCTGGGTCTGCTAAGTCTTTTACTACTCTTGCACCTTTACTTTTCCATGAAAAGTGGATAAGTGTGAGGATAAACTGATGTGGAAAAATATCCAGCCCCACAACTGCTGAGATGGTTATAAAAATGGTAAAATTCAACTCTCTGAGTGCATATTCATATTTGACCTTGATTGTTATGTTTTACTAACCAATTACTATTGATGATGATTGAAGGTAGCTGTGCGAGCAAAGAAAAGAAGGAGATTTCATCCCTGAGGGCCAAAGGGATGAATTGATGGTTGTTCTGTATACTCTAGAGCATCCTAATTATGTTAGGACCATTGGGGCTGGTGTCGATATAAGATCCTTTTTTGGATCATTAGAGAAGCACAAATCTGTCAAGAAAGAAGGTTTGTCACAAGAGAAGGTGCAAGACATGATTGCAAAGGGAATAGAAGATGTAGTGAGACAATATCAGGCTTCCCAGTCTCAAACTCCTCAGACAGTACCTATGTTGCTCCCCTCTTCATCCAACGTGGATCCTCCAAACATAGAGGTGTTTGGAGTAATACCATGGATCCACCAGCTAGAGCACTCGTTGTAAGTCTTTTTGTGACATAATAGTCTTCAGGTAATTTATAATATATTTTGTTTAGGTGAATAGAATGGTATATATAAATTTGTAGGAGTTGAGGCCATGTCATCTTTAACTAGAAGAATATGTCAATGCATTGGGCGACATTTACCCACCCCTTCCAGGTGACATGATTCATGGTGTTCCAATGCCCTCTAATGCAGTTTGTGTGTCTATAGGATTGTCTACAACACTTGGAAATAGACATCACTGCCACAGCCCACCCCGACTAGGAGATGATAGGTGATGCAGAAGGCAGCATGGTTGTGGGGCCCAAAATGGGATTTGTCTATTCTAATGTATGCTAAGTTTTCATTGTGTTTGTATTTATGATTCTTTTCTACTTGTGTATATTGGAAATTAATATGAGAATATATATATATATAGGGGGTTCATTCGCTGCCCACACGGGTAACTAAGATTTTTTTACCCATGCATCCAGAAAAGTAAGTACATGTTCAGAAAAGTAACTATTTGGACAAAAAAGTAACTAGTTTTTTTTTTAAGTAAATATTGGACTAAAAATGTAAAAATGGGCAGATTACTCAATAAAAATTATGGACAAAAGATATACTTGCATATGTGTAACAATTATAACTATTATACAAATAATTTAACAATTTGGAAGGTAATGTAACCATGTACATGTGTAAAGTAAAAAATACAGAAAAAGTAACTATTTCTAGAGCGGTAACTACCTATGTGGGTATTAAAGATAAACCCATACACACACGCACACACACACAGATATATATATATATATATATATATTTTTTTTATTTATTTATTTATATATATATGTGTGTGTGTGTGTGTCTGTGTGTGTGTGTGTGCAGGTCATAGCACCTATGAAACCCCCTATAGTTTGTCTTCCACTTCCTCCTTCAGATATAAAATTACATTCTTGGTTTATAAATCACATATTTGACTTACTAGGTTCTAAGTGCAGAAGGTTGACACTATGGCTAAGTGACTTAGAAGAAGGGTTGACTATGATGGTCAATAATAAGGAGGACGTTGCAGGTCAAGATCATGATACTAGTGTGTTCTTGCAAGATGTTGTGAAGTTGTTAACTTATACTTGGTTGAATACAATTGTGTAATAGAACTTTGGATATGGTGAGATATTATGGATAAATACCTCATTTTATATACTTATATACTAATGCATACATACATGTTTTGCAGCTACTTATATAGGGTGTGTGGAGAGTTCGCACTAAATAATGTGGCATTTCTAGTTCCATCGTTGATTATCCATGTAGATAGGGACCCCCAAAATCTGTTAGTGATTACTATTATACCACATTTAAATATTTTGATAATGTGAGAAAGAGTGTTATTATAGCTCCTTTCAATGTTGGGTAAGTTTTGAGCACTTTGCTTATAATTTTGACTTATAAATTACATGTCATTCTGAATTTTGAGTTTTCTTTTGTTTATATCACTCAGTATTAATCATTCATGTTGTTTGTAATTATTCTCAAGATGTTAATTGTGTATTATCTAAATTCTTTGGGTGAGAAAGTAGACAGTGGGGGACACATAATGTAAAAGACATTATTTATGTGAGTACATTTTTATATCTATCAACATGTATTAATGTTTGCATCATTAATTACATGAATGTTTAGTAATTCAATTAATTGTGTTAAAAGAATTCAAAAAGAGCAGAGGAAAAATACATAAGAAAAAGAAATCATTAAGTTGAATGGATGTTGAGGGTATTTTTTTAAATCTAATGCATATATGGTAACTATGCTTACTTTTATTTATTAAGCATAACTATACATTTATAATGTCCTATATAACATAATGGTTGGGCATGCAGATACTATGTGATGCAGTATATGGACATGATTGTCAAACAGACTGCAATAGACATACATTGTATACAAAAGTTAATCTATATAGTCTTGATCATCATAAGTAATTAGACTCATTTACAGTATAAAAAATCCAATCAAACTCTTGAATTATGTCATTCTCTTTGCAGTTGTTTGATACGAAAGAGCCCTACACAAAAGAGGAGCTAGATGACATACGAGAAGAGTGGGCATACATCTTCATTAAAGAAGTCAACTTTGAACTTAATTGGGATATGTCATTTATTTCTACATGCATGTGGTTATGACTTTTTGCAACTTTAATTTTAATGTGCGTGAATTGTTGGTGCATATGTGAATGATATGTGTACATATGCAAGTGTGTTAATGAATGTGAAAATGAATGAATACAATGAGAATTGCATCTGTACATGTCATGAGGATTGAATTAGAAAATGGAATTGTATGTGTGTTTTGTGAATTATGTATGTGCATGAGAATGTAATTAAGTGTTGAAGAGAATGGAATTGAAGAATGGAAATGTATTTGGGTGGATGAATTGTGCATGTGTTTGTTACTGTAGGTTTTACATGTGTGTTGTCCTATTGTTAAGATGAATATAGGATGGAAACTGCATGCTTTGCCTCATGTTGAATAGTCAGACAGTAGGTATGCAGACTTGTTATTTAAAAAGACATAATTGTAGCATCGATTATTATAAAGAAAAAATAACATTGTAGGTCTTTTTCGCTAGTTTCTTTAGAAAATCGGTGATATAGACCAGTTATGTTGTCACTTTTCTCCTTAAATCGATGACATGTCTATTCTAAAATGATTGTACTCAAAAGTATGGTCATGCTACCAGCTAGCCTATAGCGTCATTTTGGTGATAGAATTGACAACAAAGATAAGTTGTGGTGTCCTTTGTTATGAAAAAATGACATTGTTTATCTATGAGGGTGGTTATTTAACCACAATCGACTACACATCTACCCTCATTAGTTAAAATTTTACCTGATAGAGAAGTACAACATTGGTTATGGCAAATGCACTAACGACACAAGTTTGACTATAACATTGGTTGCTTGCTTGGAACTGGCGACACAGAGAGATTCCACAACTCTTTATTGATCTGAGTCATCAGTTGAGTTTTCTATTTCTATTTTCATAGCAGCTGTCACTCTCTCTATGTCATTGGTTTGATCGTTCCTAAAAAATAGATGCAGAAGGTCCATAGTTGTAGTACCACCCACTTAGGTATTGGTAAAAAACTGACGTTAAAGGGCTATTTTAATCGACGTTAAAGATGGTATCTACACTAGTGAATATAGAAAGGTGGAGGTGGGTGAGGTGTCACTAAAAAATAGGATGTGAGCCATCATGCAAGGTGCAAAATTGGATATTAAATGTATCGATGGGTATGTAACATAAGGTGGCGATCGAATCTCATGATTAACTGGTGGCAGGACCGAAGTGTATGGAATAGAATAAGAAGAGTCTACTCAATTGTAGAATGACTATGGAGGTGGTGGGTGGTGTATGAAATAGATGTACCACCTCCTATAAAGCATTGTCGTGTTTGTCCTGATTCCATGAACTGATTACTATAGGGGGTCGTTCGAACCCCGACATTTAGAGTTCCGGTATTCATATACATAAATATTATATAAATTCTTGACCATGGCAGTTTCAGCGTGGAGAAATACACAGCCCGGTGCAGCAGGTTAGCATGTCGGGTGTCTCACACCGGACTCCGTGCGGTAGTGACGAGTAGTGCCACACATGGGGTTACTTCAAATCCCGCTAAACTATTAACGCAACTACCAGATAGAATGCAGAAAGTTATTTTCTCTCATCAATATATCCCTGATTTGCATATGAATACCTGTACTTAGGAAAACGGCGGCCAAACGGCCCCTAGGGGTACGAGTGGGAATGAGATCAAGATCAGTTATAGAGGTATGAGTACGAGTGGGAATGGGATTGGGTTGAGTGGTAGAGATATGAGTGGGAGTAGGAATGTGTAACATCACTGATATTTGGATATCATGGACTTAGAAATCCTAGATCCACGAATGGGATATTAGTGTGCTGAGATGATTAAAATTAACCAAACAAGGTTATAGGTATACCTTGACATGGTTTCTTATACCCTATGAACATTTAATGCACATAACTCACTTATTAAACCTAATTATGGATAGATATGATCTGACCATGCTAATGACCAATAAACCCTAATGTGATTTTGAGATGAGGCATGGAAACTGTGACAAAGTGGATTTTGCATAATTATGAATTAATTACTCTTTTTGACCAATTTATGTTCACTCATGATCTCAAATCTTTTTTCTTATCTTCAAAATCCTTATTGATGCTCAAAATCAAAATATGATGATCATTGTGGATTTTATACTTGTTATAACATCTTAAATTGGATTCATTCATCACTTTGTCCAAAGAATCAAATTGGTCAATCAAACTTGGTCTTTTTGTTCTCAAACTTTTTATAAAGGTTCTCCACGTTTTTGTGTGGCTTTGGTCCAAATTTGAGGTCAATTGGACATTCCTATAAGTTTCTATGAATTTTAGAAGTTTTTGTGCTCAAAATCCCTTTATAATTGCCTTTTTCTTGGGCTTTCCAAGTCAACTATCTAGGGCAAAGCATCGGGGGTGCTTTTCGGCCCTTGGATCTGCCTCTCGTGGATCCAGGCCAGATCTGATGGTCGCTGTATCATCTTCAACCTCCCGCTGATTGCGGGGAGGTATTAATGCTACCAAAACCAACGATTTAGCGATCTTGACCTCGATTTGAAAATTTGAGCGAACAAAAAGACTTGCCTCGCAAATTCTAACAGAAAGAACCCTATTTTACCAGGCTTTGAGCATTGTTGCACCGCCAACAAGCCCCCTCTTTCTTGCTCCTCTCTGTCCGTCGGCCATGGCTAAGGGCACAACCTCGTTCAGCCCTAAAACCTACCCCTAGTACTATAAAAAGGGCCCTTAGGTTCGCCATCGCCTCACCATGCTCAGAGCCACACCCCTACTCACTCCCTCGGACGCGAACACCCTAATTTTTGCTCTCTGACCACCTGCTGCTCCAAGCAGTGCCGCCACGCATGGCACTTTGGGCGTTCACGTTTCTCGCCTCCTCTGCCCTTTATCTACCCCCCACCAAGTCCGCGAGGCCAAGGCAAACTTGCCCAGCCTGATCGTGCTCTCTCTCGGCCCCTCCTTCTCCTGGAGCTTCTCTACTCCGGTGAACCCTGCCGCCCTGTTTCTGGGCTCACGAGGAAGGCTACGCGAAGGAGAAACAAAGCCCCAAACCGCCCGGTCCAAATGACAATGGACCCATTCGAACCGCCAATAAACTGAGAAATCAAGAAGTGAACCGGATGAATCAGATTTGAAACAGACCTCTGGGCTAGCAAACCCCATCGCCTTTGTGGCTCGATCATAGCCATCCAATCTACATCCAACGATCAGCCTTATTGTGCAAATTAAGGTATTTTTGCTCATCTCTTACAAATAAGCATTTAAAATCCCCGATCTTGTTTAAATCGTATCTCATGCATCCTAGCTCCAAATATTACAAATAAATAGTCTATCTTGATCAGAAAAATCCAATGAATCCATTAAAAATACTTTTGAGACCATATTCTGAATTTTGTTCGTTGATATCCCTATATTTTATATCTTGCTTATTTAGTTTATGAAATGGCACAATAATGATGTCTAATCTTTTGAAACCTGATTCCAAACTGAGATCATTGATTCACTTAAATCTTCATCTATTGATTATGTAAATTGTCTAAATGACTCTATTTGTGGTTAATCATAACTAAATGCTGAAAACCCTAGTTTTGGACTCGAATGATCATCTTGTAATCTAGATCTAATATATTTGAATCATCTACTCTTGAAAATGAATCATTAAGTGATCTTGATCTATTTTGATTCAATCTTAATCATAATGGATAATGAGTAAATCTTGATATTGATCTTAATCTTGCAAAAACCTTTGATATAGTTTTGACCCATCAATCTGATCTTGAATACAAAATGATGTTAGAATAACATGATGATCTAAAGATTTGATGATGACTTGGATAATGATCATAAATTAGGGTTAACACACATAATCCTAGAAAACCTAGGTAAGTCATTCACACTCAAATATATTGTATACTTGAAATAATGTTGGACATATTGGAATATTGATTATAAGTGAATGACCCAGCCCTAAGGTTGACATAGGAAAAGTGTAACCCTAATCCCAAATATTAAAAATTGATTTTATGAACATCATGATCTTGACCTTTGATCCAATCTTGTGATTTAGGATCAGACTCAAAGGGTTGACTTTTACTTGTTGATCTATACTCGAAATCTCAGTGAAAGGTACGCTATTTATATAAATCCTCCTTGATTGTATTGAAGATACTTTTATGTATCTCTTGATCGTATGCTTGGCTATTTACTTGGATGAGCTACTGTTCCCTATGATTAGTCTTCTGTTTTTCTATACTATATTTTGAAAAATATGAAAACATAAATTGCATGCCCATTATGACTGCCCGTATATTGATAATGATGATGATGTTGATAATGTTGATAATGTTGATAATGGGTGCAAGAAACCCCCAAATTGAGAGGTGGGACTTGTACATTGGCTTCCTATGTTCTTATGGTGAGAAGGAGCCTAGTGACCTTCCCCATCGCGTTGGGGTAATAGAGTCACACAAAATATATAAGCATGCTTCTTGAATTACAGCATAATGGGAACTCGTAATAAAAGTCGAATGCTTGAAAAACTTGTCGAATAAATGTTGGTTTTGCAAAATTTGTTTAATATTCTTTTGAATATAAGTCCTGCCAAGTATACATATCTTTCTTATAAACTGTTTTCCTTGGTTTTGATAGCGTACCGTGCAATTGCATGATTGTGTCTCGATTTTCTTGATTTTAGGCAATGCATATGGAATACTGAATAAGATCTCTTCCGCACTCATACACTCTGATGACAAAGATATATTGGTGAAATCTCCATATTGGGTTAGTTGTTCTTTAATTATCCAGTTTTTGAGTTATTTATTTCTTATTGTATATGTCAGTGTGTTAGATCCTACGGGGCCACTCAGGGACGGGCGCTTCAATCCTTTTTCTACTATTTCGGCAGTAGGATTGGGATTGGGGTAAGAATGGTTCCGTGACAGTTGGTATCAGATCTTTCACACTCTCATATACTTTAAGTAAATAATTTCTCAAGTCTCTTACACCCAAGAAACTCTAAAGTCCATAATGGTGAAAAATTGAGGTGTCTAGGCTCAGGGTCCTGACATAATTTCTCCTATCCGTCTTCACGGTGGCTGAGATCCCCCGCTCTACCTGGCCTCAATTGATCCAGAACTGGACCTAAAGGTTCTCTTGTGAAACCTTAGAGAGTCTTCTAGCATCTCATCTCTTCTTTAAGGACAATCCTAAGCCACCCATGTAGATGAAGATTAGGTAGTCTTCTCATCTCCTCATGTGGTCCTCCTTGTGACCTTATACCACATGATGTCTCGATTATGGGTAGCTTAAGCATGGGAATCGCTAAATCTTGAAAGTTTATACCATGATCTGACCTTAGTATGAAAACTCAATTTTGATCAATGAAAACTTTGAAATGAAATACTCATGCTTGACCCTTCATGAAAAACACGATTTAATCAAAATTAGACTACATGCTACCTATGTTTGAGGTAAACTGTAAAAAAAATGATTTGGTGAAATAAGGATGACTTGTACTTTATACCTTGTTGTTGATAAGGTCCCTATTTGATTAAAACCATGTTGCCCTATTATTGATTAAGCCTCATACATAGTTAAGCAAACTTGTACCCTATTTGATACATATCATGACTAAGCCATCAAGCGACTAAGCTTAGGACTCACAAAATTGTGATATAAGAAAATGATGCAAAAAGAAGTTTTCATATTGACTATTGATGCCTTTTTGCAATCTCGATTTTGATATGATTCCTTGCCAAATTCAAATCCTCGATTTCCAAATTATATCACTACCTTGATCATGAAAGGAAAGAATTGAAAATCTTGACATTATTGCCTTATTATCTTGAATTTTGATGTTATGACCTTGTAAAACATGCTTTGATCATTGGTACTCTCCCTATTGGAATAAGCTCGATTGATAATGACTATTGTTGGTAATGTGCCAGATTAGGGTGGTAGTTCACTCATGACTCCCCTAATCTAGGTCACATCCCTATTACGACCACCTCTAAATTTTCCATATGATTGATTATTTAGAGTTTGGAAAGGTAGTCCCTTCCACCCTATTTTGATTGGTTGAACTAAGCCTAATAGGTTAAACCCATGGTTGATACTCGATCCTGAATATCGATTTGATAATGATCTTGATATATGTCAATGTTGACTATAGCTTGTGGTTTATTTCCTAGATAGACCTAGGTCTAGATCATTCATCAACCTTGGAAACATGATAATGAAATTATGATATGTTGCTCGAATATTACTTGAATATTGTTGCTAGAAATTGAATATAGATGAGTGATCTCCCTAAGGTCTAAATAGGAATATAAACTCTAGCTTTGGATATATGTATACATATGATCTAATTTTGTATCTATGACTTTTGGTGTCTAAAATCTCGACTCTTGATATTGATTATAGAATTGTGACCCATGATTATCAAATCTCAATAATGATACAAATCCTATGATCACACTATTTGGACATTGATATATATGACTAATGACTTCAAAATCCCAAATCTTGAAAATTTTGAAATGATGACTAATTTGAATCTTTCGATTTATGTCTTAGGGTTTAGCTCTCATTAGAACTAGGGTGGGACCTTCCCATTGATTTTGAGCTCGAAATAATGATATTGAAAATATGATGTTGTCTAGATATGTTGAAATATGAAATCTCAAATTATGGATATGTAACCCCACCTAGGCCAATGTAGAGGTTACAACCCTGAGATATTGGGATTGAAAGTCACCTTGTACACTTGAACTCTATTCGTTTGACCAAAAATATGATCCCTCTGAATTTGTGATCAATAGGATGACTTCCATGTAAGTGACTCATATAATGACTTTGGACAATATGTGCTAATTTTGATACTCAATTGCTTGCTGATGAAATGGTATTGATACCAAGTTGGTTATGATACGGATAATGGAATCCCAATTATAATTATTAGATTACTTGAAATTTGAGGACACAATTTTGATTTTATAATTGAGGACACTTCAGTATTTGAGGATATGAATTAGGTTGAATAATCAAAATTTTTGAGGTTGTTTTGAATTTTGGGGACAAAATTCCCTTTTAAGGAGGGAAGGATGTAACAAAGTGGATTTTGCATAATTATGAATTAATTACTCTTTTTGACCAATTTATGTTCACTCATGATCTCAAATCTTTTTTCTTATCTTCAAAATCCTTGTTGATGCTCAAAATCAAAATATGATGATCATTGTGGATTTTATACTTGTTATAACATCTTAAATTGGATTCATTCATCACTTTGTCCAAAGAATCAAATTGGTCAATCAAACTTGGTCTTTTTGTTCTCAAACTTTTAATAAAGGTTCTCCACGTTTTTGTGTGGCTTTGGTCCAAATTTGAGGTCAATTGGACATTCCTATAAGTTTCTATGAATTTTAGAAGTTTTTGTGCTCAAAATCCCTTTATAATTGCCTTTTTCTTGGGCTTTCCAAGTCAGCTATCCAGGGCAAAGCATCGGGGGTGCTTTTCGGCCCTTGGATCTGCCTCTCGCGGATCCAGGCCAGATCTGATGGTCGCTGTATCATCTTCAACCTCCCGCTGATTGCGGAGAGGTATTAATGCTACCAAAACCAACGATTTAGCGATCTTGACCTCGATTTGAAAATCTGAGCGGACAAAAAGACTTGCCTCACAATTTCTAACAGAAAGAACCCTATTTTACCAGGCTTTGAGCATTGTTGCGCCGCCAACAAGCCCCCTCTTTCTTGCTCCTCTTTGTCCGGCGGCCATGGCTAAGGGCACAGCCTCGTTCAGCCCTAAAACCTACCCCTAGTACTATAAAAAGGGCCCTTAGGTTCACCATCTCCTCACCATGCTCAGAGCCACACCCCTACTCACTCCCTCAGACGTGAACACCCTAATTTTTGCTCTCCGACCACCTGCTGCTCCAAGCAGCGCCGCCACGCATGGCCCTTTGGGCGTTCACGTTTCTCGCCTCCTCTGCCCTTTATCTACCCCCCACCAAGTCCGCGAGGCCAAGGCAAACTTGCCCAGCCTGATCGCGCTCTCTCTCGGCCCCTCCTTCTCCTGGAGCTTCTCTACTCCGGTGAACCCCGCCGCCCTATTTCTGGGCTCACGAGGAAGGCTACGCGAAGGAGAAACAAAGCCCCAAACCGCCCGGTCCAAATGACAATGGACCCATTCGAACCGCCAATAAACCGAGAAATCAAGAAGTGAACCGGATGAATCAGATTTGAAACGGACCTCTGGGCTAGCAAACCCCATCGCCTTTGTGGCTCAATCATAGCCATCCAATCTACATCCAATGATCAGTCTTATTGTGCAAATTAAGGTATTTTTGCTCATCTCTTACAAATAAGCATTTAAAATCCCCGATCTTGTTTAAATCGTATCTCATGCATCCTAGCTCCAAATATTACAAATAAATAGTCTATCTTGATCAGAAAAATCCAATGAATCCATTAAAAATACTTTTGAGACCATATTATGAATTTTGTTCGTTGATATCCCTATATTTTATATCTTGCTTATTTAGTTTATGAAATGGCACAATAATGATGTCTAATCTTTTGAAACCTGATTCCAAACTGAGATCACTGATTCACTTAAATCTTCATCTATTGATTATGTAAATTGTCTAAATGACTCTATTTGTGGTTAATCATAACTAAATGCTGAAAACCCTAGTTTTGGACTCGAATGATCATCTTGTAATCTAGATCTAATATATTTGAATCATCTACTCTTGAAAATGAATCATTAAGTGATCTTGATCTATTTTGATTCAATCTTAAATATAATGGATAATGAGTAAATCTTGATATTGATCTTAATCTTGCAAAAACCTTTGATATAGTTTTGACCCATCAATCTGATCTTGAATACAAAATGATGTTAGAACAACATGATGATCTAAAGATTTGATGATGACTTGGATAATGATCATAAATTAGGGTAACACACATAATCCTAGAAAACCTAGGTAAGTCATTCACACTCAAATATATTGTATACTTGAAATAATGTTGGACATATTGGAATATTGATTATAAGTGAATGACCCAGCCCTAAGGTTGACATAGGAAAAGTGTAACCCTAATCCCAAATATTAAAAAATGATTTTATGAACATCATGATCTTGACCTTTGATCCAATCTTGTGATTTAGGATCAGACTCAAAGGGTTGAATTTTACTTGTTGATCTATACTCGAAATCTCGGTGAAAGGTACGCTATTTATATAAATCCTCCTTGATTGTATTGAAGATACTTTTATGTATCTCTTGATCGTATGCTTGGCTATTTACTTGGATGAGCTACTGTTCCCTATGATCAGTCTTCTGTTTTTCTATACTATATTTTGAAAAATATGAAAACATAAATTGCATGCCCATTATGACTGCCCATATATTGATAATGATGATGATGTTGATAATGTTGATAATGTTGATAATGGGTGCAAGAAACCCCCAAATTGAGAGGTGGGACTTGTACATTGGCTTCCTATGTTCTTATGGTGAGAAGGAGCCTAGTGACCTTCCCCATCACGTTGGGGTAATAGAGTCACACAAAATATATAAGCATGCTTCTTGAATTACAGCATAATGGGAACTCGTAATAAAAGTCGAATGCTTGAAAAACTTGTCAAATAAATGTTGGTTTTGCAAAAAAATTTTATTATTCTTTTGAATATAAGTCCTGCCAAGTATACATATCTTTCTTATAAACTGTTTTCCTTGGTTTTGATAGCGTACCGTGTAATTGCATGATTGTGTCTCGATTTTCTTGATTTTAGGCAATGCATATGGAATACTGAATAAGATCGCTTCCGCACTCATACACTCTGATGACAAAGATATATTGGTGAAATCTCCATATTGGGTTAGTTGTTCTTTAATTATCCAGTTTTTGAGTTATTTATTTCTTATTGTATATGCCAGTGTGTTAGATCCTACAGGGCCACTCAGGGACGGGTGCTTCAATCCTTTTTCTACTATTTCGGCAGTAGGATTGGGATTGGGGTAAGAACGGTTCCGTGACAGAAACTAACCCCAAACTTAATGCATGCTAATAAGGTGTAAGTGAAATATAATGGTCATGTTTGACCTAAATCCTAAGTTGTGATCGTCCAATCCTATTATATGTGTCTTTGGTGATACTCATGATACATTAGTGGCATTAGGTTCTCTAATCACATAATATATCTTAATACACATAGTTCATACATAATCTCATAATCATGGTTTGTTATGTAAACTAGTTCATTAAGATGTAATTTGTGTCATCTTGTTCACAAATACACATATGATGACTCAAACAAGGTTAATAAGTAATTTGATTCACATAGATGTGCACATATGATGACTCAAACAAGCTTAATAAGTAATTTGATTCACATAGATGTGCATAAGTGGCTAATGTGGGATTAAATGTGCATAATTAGTAACTGAATGTAAACAAGTATATGTGAATATTTATGAGGACAATTATTGGAGTAATAGGTATAAGGTGACAACAAATAGATGTTAAATATAAGTCAAGATGACTAATAAGCCATTATTCGAGTTAATGTTGAAATTAATGGACTTAATGAGAAATTAAATAAACTAACCTATTTCGTGCAAGACAATGTAATATAACTCCACATGGTGCTAATATGAGGATAATGAAATCTAAATCTGGAATATGGAGGCTAATGGTAAGATATATTAATAGATCATGAGATAATTGGCTTAAACCACACTCATATAAGATAATTTATAACCCAAATCTTAAGTGTATGATCATGTTATTTGGGTCCTAATTAGTCATGGTGCAAAGTTTCAAATTAATTGGGTAAGGTTTGTTATCCTAATTGAGTTAGAGAAGATAATTGTCAAAAATATCATCTCAATTGAGATCAAACTATAAGTCCATTGGTTTAATTCCTGAAATAAAATGTCACTCATAGATTTATTGATCTCCCCTAATGTTCTTATATCACATGGTCAGTTTCTTAGTTATAGCCAAGTCAGGCTTTGACAAGGACTCAGATTTGGGTCCTTTTTCTCCGATGCATCATCTCTCTTTCTTGTTCCTTCTCCAAGCATGACTCTACAATCCGCTTGGTTTGTGCCTTCTCTTCTTCCTTCTCTTCTCTCCTCCTCGCCATGGACTCTCATTCCATCTGTGTTCCTCACACTTCGCCGTTTCGTACGAGCCCTAACATGATAGGGTTTGGGTTCTCCAACACCATGAAGACCACGTGGATCCTAGCTTCCCTTTTTCCCACCTCTATTTGGAGACTCAAGCTATTTTTAGGGCTTTGAACCTATAAGAGGACTCCATGATAGCTTCCTCTCATCCCCTTTAGCCTATTCAACCCCATCGAGTGGTTTGTCTTGGGTATCAGCCCATTCCTCAACTCTAGTAGTTGATGTTGCATAGGTAGAATTCATCGATGTTTGGATGACTCTAAGATGGCTCGGGGAGCGTTCTCTCCTAGATAGGTCTTGGTGAAGATCATGGCATCTTCTGTCTGTCAGTTGAGGTAATACTCTGTAGTTTCCCCTTTTTGGGTTCATTTTACTGACACTAATTCATGATGACTCTTTTCTCATGTTCTGACCCCCGGTCACCATGATTTCTACCTCGTGGCTCTATCTTTGTGTTTCTGTGTTTGTGTCACCATCAGCTCTCAACCTATCACTTCCTACACTGGTTTCTATGAGTATTTTCCTTCTTGCTTGGGCCAACAATGGAAGAGTACATTCAAGGTTTTTTGGTTTGCTCACGGATCCTGCCTGAGTGGTCTAAGACCAGAAAGGTCGGAAAGAGATTAGTATCTATCATTTGTGTGGATCCTTGCTTATGATCCATGATCAAACTAGTCGTGGGGTTTCCTGGCTTCCATGAGAGTTCTCATTGTGTTTTCCTTGCATCAGAGAACAAACAAAAAAGGTGATATTTGATTGGCTTACCAATATTCCCTACTTTGGATTTCATTATCGTCACACTTCACATGGGTGTTTTGGTCTTTTCCTTCATCAAGTGTATTTTTAATCAGGAAACTTTGGTTCATGTTAATTGATCAGAAAACATTGTCACGTAGGTATGCTTTTGCAAGTGAAGCATGGGCATATGGGTCATTTGACATATTATTTTGTTTTTTACTTATAATAAATTTACATAATTTAGAAAATTCATAACTAATGCTATGTTTATCATAAAACTATGTAAAAATATGCTATAGGTTTATAAAAAGAATATATATTCAATGGTGTCATTTTATCACCTAAATCAACTCATACAAAAAAGTTGATATTTTAGGATGTATAATATACACCTTAATTAATTATATATATACATCATTCTCTTTACAGGTGTTTAAAGCTGACCCCATTATAGGAAAGGACTTACCGAATGTTAATGCTCCCTATACGATGGGAGAATTAAATGAAGTAATCGAACAATGGGCAACAACCATACAATTAGTGGGGGCTTTAAAATATAATTGGGATCCTGATAGCGAATAATGACTAAATAATGATACTTTGTAAATGAATTTCTGAATTATAATATATGTGTGAATGTTTTTACATGTCTGGATGTTTCTACATGTATCTGAGTGAAAATGAATGAAAGTGTTCGTTGCTATATGAATGTTTCTACATGTGTGAATGTGAATGAATGGAACTACAGATTTCTAGCATGTGTGAATGTTTATAAATGTGTGAATGAATGGAACTCTTTTATTGTTAATTTTGCAGGTTTGCGGCCTGTTGTCGGCTGATATCAATGGATGTCGTAAAACCTGCAGTTCATAACTGAACTGAACAGGTTTCTCATCCTGCGACCAGCCACAGCAGGTCTGCAGACTGACAGAAAAAAAAACAATAGACGTCGGTTATTTGTAAATAACCGACACATAATGATATAGTGTCGGTTTTCCTACAATAAATCGATGTCTATTTCCTTAACAACACGGCCGTGCTGGACAACACGGCCGTGGCCAAGATGACACGAGTTTGGGCGTCGTTATTTGTAAAAAACTGACACATAATGTTCTAGTGTCGGTTTTTTACAAATAACCGACGTCTATTTCCTAATATATGGCGTCGGTTATTTGTAAATAACCGACACTGATAGTGGCCAAGATGGCGCCCTTTCTGTGGCGCGAAAGTTTTGGGCGTCAGTTTCTTATCTAATAACCGACGCCTATTATCCCCTGATGGCGCGCTTCCGGTGGCGCGCGAAGAGTTTGGGCATCAGTTTTGGAACCGACGCCTAATGGATGGACTTTTAGTGTCGCCCACATATGTGTCGCTTAGAAACTGACACTAAAGGCTTTAAATAACCGACACTAAAGGTAGGTTCTGTAGTAGTGTTATTAGGTGAAAGTGCATAATATGTATCTAGTGTTTGGACCTTGACTTGTTACACGCATCATTGAGGCATGTTGCATCCCTTAGAGTCTATATTGAGCAACTGTTCTACTTTCTGTCTCTCTTTTGACCTAATTTGAGGTATATATGTGACATCTCTCCTTTGAGATTTATTTAAATTCTTTTGAGACTCTGATATTGAATTCAATTATATATTGACACTTCTATGTTGATATTGAACTTTGGAATCTAAGATTTGTACTCTTGTTCATGCTCTCTAGTTGAACCATAATTGGTGGAATTGCTCTATATTGTGTTATTTATGCATTGAGATCCTAATTTTCTCATGATGGATTTTTTTGATCTGATGTGCCACTTTTAGTTTGATAATCTTGTTTAAATAATACCATGAACTTGCCTCTACATTGCATGCTTGTTGATTTAGTAGTATAATAGTTTTATAATATGCTTTGGTTTTTGGGTTATGTGCCTTTTATGTTTTGGGATGGAGGTCATGTTCCCCATACCTGAGATTGTTATATATTTGGGAGTTTGGTCATGTACCATACCCTATCAGGTTTAGGGTAATGTGTTCTAGCTGCCATTGTGTTATTATAGTTTGCTAGTTCTATGCTTATCTCACATCCATGTTGATTATTTCATTATTATTGATGGGACATGTTCCCTAAGTGCTCTTTGTATGACCTTGAGGTATACTTTATTTTAAGTCATGTCAAATACATCTATTTATTTTCATCTTATTGGAATGTTTTCTTTTGATATCCACTTGGATGGTACTTTCCTCTTAGTTTGGGAAGCCTTGTTTAGTTTTGATGTCCTTTTTCCTGTATAATTGCTCAATCACTATATATATGCACATATCGACATTTTATGTTGACAACTCCACTTTGTCCTCTCTTGTGGGGTATGCTTCCAACTCCTTAAGTAGAGAGCAAAGAGGATTTGATCAAAGTTGACTAGGACTATCCAAGAGTTATCTTATCTTTCTTGGGAGATATATTGAAGTAGTTGATTCACCCTATGTGACTTATTTCCTATATTTTTATTTTATGCACACCCTAGGTGGTGTAGAACAATGATACAGATAAATTTTGTAAAAGTTAGATTTTTATCTTCCGCTGCTGGAGAGATGAGGAGGAAGTATCCCTCACTTTTCTCTTCAGATTTCGGGGACAAAATCCCCTTGTAGAGGTTTATGGCTTGTAAGGACCCTGACCTTCATTTTGGGCTTACCCTATTTGTTTTACCTAAACCTTGTGCTTAGTTTCTTGCTAATCACCTTTAGTGGTGATTAGGGTTTGATTATGTTTTGTTGAGAGTTGAGGGTGCTACTTGCAAAATAACATAAGTTAGGGTTGAAGAGCAAGTTTGCCACCTTGAGAGATGTCTTTATCTCTCTTTGCTTCCTCTAGGGTTGAGAGGAAGGTTTGGGTTCATGCCTTGAGTTGCCTTTGGCTTGGTTGAGCTCTTTTGGGCCTTATTTTCCCTTGTTTGGGCCTTGCCTTGCTTGTTTGAGCCCGGTATCGGGCAAGGATGCCCTGTGTCGGCCTTGGTGGGTATCGCCCATGGGTGTGTCGGCCTAGTGGAGTAGTGTGTCGTCCTTTGACCTTGTTTGACCTCCTTGCCTTGGTTGTGTCACCCTAGCTTGGACATGTGGTTGAACCTTGGTTGAGTGGTGGCATGGCATGTGCATGAGGTTTGCAAGGTGGTAAAATGTGTGGACAAGTGTCCCTTGGTAAGGTGACACCTTGCTTTGGTTTAACCTTGACCCTCATCTATATATGACTTGCCTTTCTCTTCCTTGGGAACCCTTTATCTCTTTTGTTGCTCTTCCCTCCTTGTATGCTCGACACACCTTCCTTGGAGAGCTTGGTGGACGATCCTTTCCCCTAGGTGGAGATCTCTTCTTCCTCCTCTAGCTTGGTGGCCGAACCCTAGGTGGGTCTTGTTCTTTGGTGGCCGAAAGTGGTATGCTTGGAGCTAGGAGCTTAAAGCTTGGAGCTTTGGAGCTTGAAGAGTTTGCTTAAGGCGGGATACATAACTTCTAACCCTAGCTATACTACCTTCTTTATGTTGCATATTTCATATATGTTGATGATCGACCATTGCATGTTATGTTCCTTGCTGTAGTACATGTTGTTGATCTTATAGATATAGTGAGCATGATGTTGTTGATGGTTTACATACCTTTGGATCTAGTTGGCCAAACCATAGTTTAGGGTTTCTTTTGGGGAAATACCCCTTTCTTTCCTTGGTCTAGAGAAGTGAGTTTGAGCTCTAGTGATGTAGGCAATACCCCTCTCTCATTTTAGTTGAGAGGTGAGTCTACATTCTAGTTGCTTGGGCAACACCCTCCTCTCACCATGGATTTGAGAGGTGAGCTCTTGGATATGTGATGACCTAAGTTGAAGTTGATCCTTGTAGTTTCCCGATTTGTGATCAAGGTTGTGCAAAACCCCTCTCTCTTGGTTGTTGAGAGGTGAGTCAATCTTCTTGATCATTTAGGGTTTGGTGCCCTTGTGCTTGAGGTTGAAGATGACCATTTTGGGTTGTGCCTTGCACGATATGACCTTGGAGTAGTGCTTCCCGATATGGTGGGTGCATGGTGGAACCCTGTTAGGTGCCTTAGTGGTGGCTGATATGAGGTGTTTGACCTAGTTGGACAATAGGTCTTCTTAAGGTGTTTCTTGTTATAGGTGGGTGACTTCCTAGCCTCTTCCTTAGAAGATATGAGTAAGATGGGTAACCTTGTATCGAGCATGGGGTTTGTGTTTGCCCAACACACCCTATGTGTGTTGGCCGATATGGTGCCTTAGTGGTTACCATGCTCTTGGATGATAGAGTGCCTTGGCCAACATGAGGGTCCTTTGAACGATATGGGTGATGGTTGAATGATAGGGCACGATGATCCTGGTCGACATGCTTCTTGTTGAGAGGGTTGGCTGATAGAAACCCTAATCCTAGTGCACGATAGGATCCCTGATGCACGATAGGATGAGGTGTTGTTGGCCATTTTGATGGCACATGTGCTTTAGGGTTTGGAACCCTATCCGATACATCCTTTGGTGAGGGTTGGCGCTGCTCGCCATACCTATAGTAAGGGTTGCAGGAGCTTTGGTGAGGGTTCTGATAACCCAAAATGTTTATAGTTGATAGTTCTCTATTAATAATGATAATACAAGTGATATGATGTAATCACCTTGAATCCTGTATTTATGATAATGGGTTAAGATGATAGGTTGTGAACCAGGAAGCTTGATAGCATATGATGTTGCTACATATGATAATGTGACACATGCATATGATCACAAGTATGGGGCATGATATATGCTTATGATTGATAATAAAACGATGATTTCTATAGCTTATGTGTAATATACTCATGGATGTTGCTTTATACTTGATAGCATGATAATCCTGTTAATCCATGATGACTTCAATTATCTCTATGGATGTGTATACTAACCATGCAGGTATTTTTTATGTGGATTCATAGCCTGGTAAGAGCTATGAGATGTATGTGCTCGAGTAGCACCATGTGGTAATGAGATAACAAGTTGATAGGTCTGAGGACCTGATATAAGGCAGAGTGCCTAGTTGAAGTGTTATCCTCTGATGATGAGATAAGGGATGTGTTCCCATAATGTTGATGCATGATTATGATGCCTTGAGAGGCAGTGGTTGATATAATGAGGGATTGAGGTCCCAGGATAGCATGATGATGGCAAAAATAATGTAATTCTATGAGGTTATGTTTATAACTTTGGTTGCCTCAATAATTGGCTTAAAATATACTAATTAATTATAGATGAACATATCATGTAGTTTGCCCTGGCCATAGATCCATTATTGTCAGTATCATGGTGATGGTGAAACAGGTTTATCCTGCGGGATTACCTGGAGCGCATATTGTTGAATATGCGAGGTTTCCCCTAGTCTAAAATAGGAGGAATTGAGTGCAACTGTGGTTGCAGACTCAGGATATATGGAGCATGGTGAACAGACCCATGGCTCGGGATATGTGATGATGAGCATGATGCGTTCATGGCTCGGATGTATGTACTAGCACCTATGATGAGGTGAGCTAGAGATATGGGTAGCTTGCGGAGCTGACCCAGAGGCTGAGGCCCTATAAGCATAAGACTGCAATCTTGCTTGATGATTCGTGTACTGACCACGAGAAGGTGAGGTCATGGAGTCCGGATCTCCTTAGACCTTGTATGGCACCGGATTGGGCTTCGTAGCCAATGGTTGGATTTGAGCAGGGAAGGCTCACTTCCTCAGGGCATAATAAAACGTAATCCAGCCGAATAGTATATCTTGCTTAGAGCAAAACACGGAACATTGTTTGAGGCCTTGTACTTATATAGCTGATCTAGTTATACCTTGCAGATATGTGTATGATCCTTATATTCTGTGATAAGTTCTTATAAAGCTTATCTTGTTAATCATGTTCCATAAAGAAATGCTTGTTTATATGCCTCTCGGATATCTTGGTAAGATTGATGGTAATAATAGCCTTGCTCAGTATGCTGCTCTTGTTATACGCTTTATCAGTTATCTATTGTTATCTGCTTTAACCTTTTGAGGTTTTATAGTTTCGGCGGGGAGTTACGTTTCTCGCTGGGACTGTGTGTCTCACCCCGCTGGTTTACACCCTTTTTAGGTGATCGCTCTAGACGTGGTGGTGGTTGTGAGGTTGCAGCCGAGCAGCAAGAAGAGTAGTAGAAGACAAGAGTTGGACATGCTGCTATTTTGGTGGTTTTGTAGTAGAGTCCTAGTGTCATCCCTGTACTCTCAGGTCCTCAAAGGTGTTCGATGATGTTTCACGATGACTAGTTGTAATTTTGGTTTATCCTGCTGCTGGCCGTATGTGGCCCGTTATGTATATATAAATAGGTGATGAACTCTGGTGCTGACGGTACAGCTAGCTCCGATAAGCGGTGAACATATATCAAAGCCTGTAAATATTTTTATAACATGCTTTCTCTACAGGATCTGGATGCAAAAGTTCCCTTGATTATGCTTTCCATAATCAGTTTTAATTAACTCATGTTTTTGGTAAGATGAGGTTCCACACATTTTTGCGTGTCATCTCGTTGTCTGGGTGATGGCGGGGTGTCAGAAAAGGGGTTCACCTATAAGACTCAATGAGAGAAAATCTTTCCAACATTCATGAGATTAGTCTTAAGATTCTAGTGTTCCAATTTTTATGAAGAATGGGAAAACATGAGTAAGATGCCACCTGCAATCACAATTGGATCTGTCATGTATGAAATGTTATGTACTCATCTGATTATCTCATATGTATTGGACATGATGAGAATATATATTTCAGATCCTAGTGAAGGTCACTAGACTTCCATAAAGAACGTCCTTAAGTACTTGAGAAGCACTAAAAGGATATGTTACTTAGTTATGGTAATAAGGAAGAGTCATGTATAAAGGGTTACACCTATGCAAGCTTCCAAAATGACAAAAAATTAATGATCACAATCTAAATTTGTGTTTGACCAAAAAATAAGAACTGTAAGATGGATAAGTTTTGAGCAAGAGGTGGTTGTTTAATCTATAATAGAAGTCAAGTATCTGAGTGTTATGAACACCTTAGAGGATATTTTATGGATCAAGAAGTTCATTTAGATGAACGTTTGGGAGGTTCCAACCATTAATGACACAATACATTAACAACAACGGAGCCACTGGTTAGGCAAAGGAACTCAAATATCATAGTATGACACTTCAATCTCATACGAGAAGTCATACAATGAGGAGATGTGAAGCTTACAAGATATCAACTAGAAACAAATGTTGCTAACCTGCTATAAAAGCACTTGTATAGGAGAAACATGATGGACATGTTAAGATCACTTGGAATAAGATTTGTGGGTGATTGATTCTAATTACAAGTGGGAGTTTGTTGGTATGTATGCTCAGAGAGCCAATTATACAATGATTGTAATGGGGCATTACATACATGATTTGATAATGATAAAGGTAATTCCTTTTATTATGTTTGTCTCAATTATGAGATGATGACAAATACATAGTAGATGTCTAAAGAATGATGTTACTTGATGACATGTGTCTTTAGGTTGAGGACCTGAACAATGAGATCATATGTATGATAATAGTACATACATTCTTGTTATATCCCTAGTGGTATATTACTATGGAAGAAAAATTAACAAATGTAATACATAAGACTAGAGCATGTGTTGGTTTATGATAGAATCTCATTAGTCATGATATGTGATATCAAACCAAACACATAGGTACATGTTGGAGAATAGTGTATTAAACAGACCCACCTTGAGAGTTTTACATGGAGACCATGGAATGGTAGTCAAAATCATCTCTCATAATGATAATGGTGATTTTGGTTCTTAGACTGAAGTCACTACACTCATCACATGTCATTAAATGTATTTTGACATCATCCAATGTGACCCTGACCAAGGATTACTATAAAAGTGATGCTCAAATGCATTGTGGCACATGGGGATTGAGTGTTAGTGATGTAAGGGATTTTCCCCTCCTATAGGAACTTGATATCCATGCCAGTTGGTAAGTGAGACTGAGAAATGTATGGCCATACTCACATGACTCAATATATGATATGTGAACTATCATGCATCTCATACAATTTGCTCTAGTTCAAGGAACATGGATTGAACATTGAGAGGATGACAATTCCATGCCTCGAGTTGAATCTAGATATCAAAGACAAAGGAACTATAAAATCACAATAACACTAATTGTGGATTGTAGGTTGAAGTTGTTATCCAACTTTCCAGTTACTTGAGTAGTAATGATGTATTTCTAGACACCACTCATTTCTTGTGATGTCATAAATTGGTTATAGACATTCACTATCGAAGTAACTTGGGGCTTATAGGGTCACACACATAGGATGCACTTGGAATAGGATTTTATCCTTGAATAATGTTTAATTTGACTACTAAAGTTTTGATGTATTCAATTTAAACAACAATTGTTGTAAATTGGCTGATTGGACTGTAAACCGACTGGTTCAAGTGTTGAACCGATCAATTCAAGTGTCAGGTCAATTTGAACTGCATCGACTGAATATTGACTGAGCAAGGACATGAACCAACTGGTTCACTTAGTGAAATGACCAGTTCAAGATCTAAAATGACCAACTTCAACTTGTGAATTGACTGATTCAATTATCAATACGATTGAATCAAGGATTGATACTGACGTCATGTTGTGCATAATCAAATATTAAATGCCAATACAATTGTGAATAGGAAACATGGTTCAGCGAATGGTTTAAGGATTCAACCCATCAGTTCACATGTGAACCGACTGGTTCAGATATGAACTGACCAATCCAACATTCATAGCTTCCAAAAAATTCATGAAATTCCCTCTCTTTGACTCCCACTCAGACTAGAATCCCTACCCCGACCCTCCTATACATAAAGGGGTAGTTGGTGCTTTCTAAAGACATAAGAGTAAGCTCTGATAAATTATTCTCCTCTCTAGTTGTGGTAACTAGAGAGTTTGAGAAAGTCCTTACCCATAAAGGGGAGGGACAATAAGGGAGAGACAACACGAGAGAGCGAATCAACCCTAGCATGTTGATGTTCGAAGGGACAACTCCTTCCCGTTGGATCTAATAGTGAAACATGGAGTTCATGGTCATCAGCATGGACTACTACAGAGGCATGGAGGCCTTTGCCATCCTCTAGGAGGATGCAGTCAACCATTGTCTGTAGTGATCAACCAGGAGGCCAGTGCTGACTATTCATCTAGGTGCAACTTGAAGAAGAAACACACTGCTTCAAAGATAAGTCACTGGACTTGCTCTAGGACCAGGTATATCTTTTGCAGCCCTCTTACCCATTACATAGTTTTTGATGCAATTTACTATCTAAGGGGAATATGGTAGTAAAAAAATTATTTCCGCTGCCATATTTCCTTACACATGAATACAAAATTTGATAAATACATGGTGGAGTAAATTATATTTTGTAATTTGTAGGTAACTTGAATTTATTTGAAATTTGGAAATGATATGTTTGACTCAAATATACATGTAATTACAAATGTTTAGAATATTTGGATGTTGTCTAACTATGTTGTTCGGTCTAATTGCAATTCGACCGACCATGCTACAAACTACAATTAAGCAGTACATTTTGATTTTTAATTATTTGTTGTTAACTCTGAATGAGATATAGATTGGATGGATCTCTGACACTTCATTTCAGACAAAATGATAAATTTTAACAATTTTTGAAGAAAGTTTGATTGACTACAAATAGCTTTATCGGTTAACTTAGCTGGCAAGAATTCTACTAAAATAAAAGAAAAAAAGTAAATATTAGACTTATTTGCAAATGTCCCAAGAAATTTATTTTCTCTTATTGGGTAACTAGAACCCTAGTAGCTCCCATATTTCATGATTCACTCCATAGAAAAAAAATTCTAGAGAAAGGTGGAGAATTAAGGTTTGAGTGGGGAAGGAGGTTAAATATGATGATTTAGGGTTTTCTCTTTTGAGTAGTGATGAAATAAAGTAAGTTTACCTTCTTTAGATAGGTTTTCATGGTGAATCTTCTACTTCATGTCTAAATTCTATCCCTCCTCTTATTTGGATATAAATGATATCAAATCACCCTCTTTTCTCTTTCTTTCTTTCTCTCCTATTATCCTTTTCTAGGGTTCTTGAGTTGTAAAGAGCAAGAAATGAGTGAATCCATAGTAGTTGGTTGTCTTTATAGAAATTCAGAGTATGGGAAATATTTTTTTAGGTACTTGGTAGATGAGGTGAGTGTTTATCTCTCTCTTAAGGTATGTAATCATCTTGAAAGCCTAATTCTATTTGGCTAAAATAATCAACATCCTTGCTCACTTTTGTATGTGATTGGGTCATCAATTGGGAAGCTTCTTGAGAAATGATTTCCACTAATTTACATTATTTCCCTTGAGTTATATTTGTCTAGTTCCTGATATAACTAATTCAAGATGTGTGAAAAATATTATGTATAGAGAACCATGTTGTTTCACACATATATTGTCTAAGATTGGCCTAATGAATGTTATGCTTAGAAATTGAGTAGACAAGTATATAATCATGTATGAACTTAATATGAATGATTTTTAAAATATATTATCATATCTTTGATAAGATTACATATGGATTGAATATAAGGATCAATATGTGGGTTTTAATTGGAGATATTCCTTGTGTAAGGTTAGTTTTTTCGAATTGACTCAATTGAGCCAATGAATCATGAATACTTATAATTGATGGATTTGATTGTGTGGAATGGAAAGTAGGTTTCAATGTATCCTGAATAGCCTTAATTAACACTTGCACCTATGATGAGTTTAGAGAGTAATAAGGTTCTTGTGATGTATTAAACTAAACTCACTTCTTGAAAACTTGAGAAATTAAGTATTAAGACAAGTATGAGAGATAAAGCTTGGACTTGTATATAATCTTGTAAATGTGGTGATATGCACAATATTAGGTATTATTACAATATTTGAAGCTGATAAATTAGAACAATATAAATATAATGCATCTCTTCTAGCATAATATATGAAAAAATGAGTAAACCCCACACAAATGCAAGTCTTCTATACAAATTACATAAGTATGAATTGAGAAGATGACTAAAGAATAAGAAGTAAGAAGAAGTAATATGAATATTTAGTACTTACTATATTTAGAATTTTATAAGGAATAGAAGGATTGTTGTTATTTACCAAAATGCCACTAGAAGTCAAAGGACGCGGTACATGTATCTAAATACAATAAAAGAAATGGACAAGGGTGAACTGAATTGTGATGATAAGCAAAGATTGGAATATTAGTGAAATCAGTATGAGGAAGTCTTTCATCTATTTACTTTAGATATAGGTGGGCTGACTTATATTGAATGAAACACACTAAAATTAGAATATGAAGGATTTCAATGAGAGAAAACTTTATGTATTAAGTAAATTTATAATAATTGATTCCAAGAATATTAGTGAACATGATATCAAAGAATTTATGACTAAAGACTATTAAATGAAGGAGAAAATAAGAAAATTGATAGTTGGATCTAAGAGTCTAAGTAACCCTAATATGACGAGCTATGTGATAGTAATGAATAATACTTTGAGACATGGGTCGAAGGAATGTACATAAGTATAGATTAATCTAGTTACAAGATGAAATTTAGGGATGCAGTTTGATTCCTAAGAATACATGTTTGAATTGTAATTGTTTGTAGAACACTTGTATTCTAAGAATGGTCTATCTGATTGATTTCAAATGAGATTACATATGCCCTGGATGGTAACCCTAAGTGAGAAATGGTAAATAGTAAAAACGGATTATTAAGTGTGTTATGCGTGTTTATGCTTTGAGAATTATTCATATATATAGAAATCAGATGAAATAAGTATATGTTGTATGATAAATCTGGTATGAGCATGGTGAATTACACAAGATATCTATATTCTTATATTGTTTCCATTTCTATTATCTATTTGAATATTTGTTGAGAAATGTGATATGGAATGGACGGATAAGAACTGCGTCGAGATTGAATTAACGTCCATTGATTACTTGTGAGAAATCATATTTAGAGTAAATGTTGGATAATTATATTATGTCTCAGGTTGATGGCCCACTGATAATGAGTGAAATGAGATGGTGTGAAATGAAAAGAAAAATACATGTCACAAATTACATATTCATTGTACTTGTTGTTTCAGTTATTCCCTTTCTTGTTAGATCTATTATGCTTTATAGAGTTTTAGACACATTGATTGAAATATTTTTAAGATGAGTAAATGGATTGAATAACAAGTGAAATGATGACACATCTAGTTAGGCGCCCTGAACACCATGAGTTTCCCTCAAGATCCATTTTGGGAAAATGGAACAGATCTCCTTGTAGTAGTCATATAATTTTGAGAAGGTTTTTTGATGTGTAGATCGAGGCCTTGAAGGGTAGACCATTAGAATTTAGGTGTGAGTCACATGATGTGTTCTATCCCTAAATCCTCTGATACAAAATTCTAAGTGCATGGGGAATATATTGATGAAATAAAACCTGAGAATCATGTGTAATATTATGATATATTATATTCAATGATCATATGTGATATTTTGTTATGTCGATTCCTATCTTGTGTATTGGAGATGAGGAAGTGAGCCTCTTTAGGAAACCCTACAGTTGATTAAGGTATGTTGTTAATGCCTTAGGGTAGTTGGCTAAATCCTAATGATAGTGATGGTGAGTCCTTGACACGAGAATCAAGTGTGGTGATTTATGCTTGGTGAGGTGCAAGCCAAGTAATTTAAGGGCAAATGAATAAAAGATGACAAGTTGTGTAGAACATAGGTTGATATTGTTACTTTCCTTTTACTTCTACTTGATAATCTAGTATTGTTGAACATAATTTATAGATTTAGTATGTTTCCAAATTCTTATATGCTTGGTTTGAAATATGATCTTAAATGTTGACAACTAGTTGATGCTCAAATTAGATATCCACTCTGATTCTAGTCTAGATTTACTTATAAACTGAATAGTCTTGTTTGGTAGACATGTTTTGTGTGTACCTCAACTTCAGGACTACATGATGTGTTCCTGGTCCGACTGGTGGGTGTGACAAAGACAATGTTATTTTTATGTCTTAATTCTAAATGTTTGTGTCTTGACTTGTTACCTCTACAAAACACTGGGGCTTGACTAAATGAATGCCTTTATTATTAATGAGATTATTTTCATGATCTAAAATTCCTATATGATTGAATTATTTGTTAAACTTAGTAATATTTGTAAGTTTATTATAAGTTCAATATACTTAATCTGATGATGATGCAGGTACTCAACTTGAGTGGGAGGTATTCAGTCACTGGGGCTCTATATACATCTCATGAGGTTGTTTTAAATGTTTTTATGTATAATTCCATCCATTGGGAGTAATCAAGACAACAAAAATGCAAATAGAATAATGTAGATTGAAATTTCCATGTACTCTCTCTTTCCTAGGAAGGATAGTCTACCAAGTTGAACGAAGTTGTATATGAGCTATAAGAATTGGTTTTTCTTTTAGTGGAGTTGTATAAGATTTGTAATATTGTGACATTGGTTTATGAGGTTTACTAAGAAAGGAAAAGGAAATAATTAACTATGTTTTTTGTATAGCATTCATCGTGTTTGTCGAGAATGAGGTGTTATCTTTCTTAGTCCGGGTTAGGTTTAGGTTTTTTCTCTAATGGTTAGAATTTATGCTAATCAAAATAGAGGTCCCAACAATGTGGCATGATAGCTTAGGTTAGATGAGTATGCATCGATAATGTGATCTAAGGATAAATAATAATGCAGATATTGAACATAACTCGAATGATATGCATACCAATTGAACTTAGTATTCAGATCCTCTGGTCAAATATTTAATAATTGGGATAAGTTAGTATGGGACGTATGACTGTACTTCATCTGGACACCCTGAACAAGCTTCTAGATGAAGACAGATTGGGAGTATAATAATATGCATGATGGCAATAAAATGTATAAATTGGAGAGAGAGAAAGTATATGTGATTAAATCTAAAACCTATGACAAGTTGAAAACTTCACATAGAAAAGATGATTGAAGATAAAGGATCTTAAAACATTGTTACCAATGGATTTGGATCTAATTATGAATCGTAAAGTTGTAACAAAGTTGAGAATAAAGAATGATGCCTCAATAAGACAATCTCCTTTATGAAAGGAACCGATGATAATAGATAATGAATTATAATATCGATGCTTGTGACATATATAATCTGATAAACAATACAGAGGAGGATGTGAATCACACCCTCAAATTATTTATTAATAATATTAGTAAATTAAATCATATGATACTCAAAGTCGATATATTTTGATGATTGGTGATGAAATATACATCCAAAATGAGAAAAATTGGAGTTTCAATGTAAAAGATATATAAAGAAAGAAAATGATTTAATTAAGAAGAAAGATAACCTGCCAATGTAGTGCCACCTGAGTGGTATAGTTGATTATGTATGATTAAGAGGTCACAAGTTCAAAACCCCTTGGCAAATGGATCAATGAACTGCCAATTTTTTAAAATTTTTAAGAAGAAAGATAATCTTAAATTCACATTGAGAAGACATCAAGAGAGATGCACAACTAGATGTCACCTATTCTTGAATTTTAGGACAAAATCCTTAAAGGACGGGAAAATTTGTAATGATCCAGTTCCAACTTAGCGACCAAATTAAGGTTTTCTTAAAGATTATATACTTGACTTGATTGATCCAAATTTTACCTTGATTAATCATAATAATTAGTTATGATGTTTTTAATTGTTGGTATTTATGCCCATAGAGCCAATCATATGATGATTGTGATGGGGCATCATATACCTGATTTGATAATGATAAAGGTAATTTTTTCTATTATGTTTGTCTCAATCATGAGATGATGACACAAACATAGTAGATGTCTAAAGAATGATGTTACTCGATGACATATATCTTCAAGTTGAGGACCTAAACAATTAGATCATATGTATGTTAAGAGTATATACATTCTTGTTATGTCTCTAGTCAGATATTATTGTGGAAGAAAAATAGACAACAATAATACATAAGACTAGAATGTGTATTGGTTGATGATAGAATCTCATCAATCATGATATGTGATATTAAATCAAACACATAGGTACATGTTAGAGAACAATGTATCAGACAGACACACCTTGAGAGTGATACATGGAGACCATTGAATGGTAGTCATAATCAACTCTGACAATGATGGTGGTGATTTTGGTTCTAACCTGAAATCACTACACTCATCACATTTTATTTGATGTACTTTGACATCATCAAACGTGACCTTGAATAAGGCTTTCCATAATGGTAATACTCAAATACATTATAAAAAATGGGGATTGAGTGTGAGTAATGTAGATGGTATTTGTCCCACATACATGAAGCTAATATCCTGGACACTTGATAAGCAAAAATAAAAAATGTATGGCCATACTTATGTGACTCAATATGTGATATGTGAACTCATATGCATCTCAGATAGTCTACTCTAGTTCAAGGAAGATGGATTAAATGTTGAGAGGATGATGATTCCATTCCTCGAGTTCAATTCAAGTATTAGAGACAAAGGAACTATACGATCATGGAAACATTGATCGCAAATTGTAGGTTGAAGTTGTTCTCTGACTTTTCTAGTTACTTGGGTAGCAATAATGTGTTTCTAGATACCCTCATTGTTTGTGATGTCATAAATCGGTAATGGACATTCACTGCCAACGTAGATTGGTACCTATAGGGTCGCACACATAGGATGCACCTGGAATAGGAGTTTATTCATGAATGATGTTTAAACATGAGTAATAAGGTGTTCGTTATTCAATTTAAACAATATTGGTTGGAAATTGGCTGACTGGACTATGAACCAACCGATTCAAGTGTTGAAACAATTGATTCAAGTGTCAGGTCAATTGGAACAACTTTGGTTGAACAATACCTGAACCAGGGCATGAACCGACTGGTTCACTTAGTGAACCGACTGGATCAAAGTCTGAAATCACCACTTCAAGTGTTGAACTGCCTAGTCCAATGATCAATACGATTGAATCAAGGATTGATTCTGACGTCATGTTGTGCATTAATCGAATATTAATTACCAATAAAATTGTGATTGGGAAAAATTGTGAAATGATTGGTTCAAGAGTTGAACCGGTTGGCTCACTTGTGAGCCAACTAGTTTAGCAGTAAACCAACTAGTTCAAGGTTTGTAGGTTTCGGATAATTTATAAATATTTATCTCTTCAACTCCCGCTCAGACTAAAGGTCCAGACCCTAACCCTTCTATGAATGGAGGGGTAGTGGAGGCCTTCTAGAGACACAACAATAAGCTTTGACCATTTTTTGTCTTCTCACAATTGTGGTAACGTGAGAACCTGAGCAAGTCCTACCTGTCAAAGGGAGGGATAATAAGGGAGAGACGATTGGGAGAGTGATTCGACACTAACACACTGACTAGAAGGGACAACTCCTTCTTGTCTATTAATCTAGAATGACATGAGTTTGTGGTGGTCCACATGGACTACTCTAGAGGAGATGAGGCCTTTTCCACCCTCTAGGAGGACAACCACCATCCATGGTGATCATCCAGGAGGCCGTTGGCAATAGCAGTCCATGTGTGACTTGAGAAGGAGTTGTCGCTGGACTTGCTCCAGGACCAAGTATATTCTTTGCAAACCCTCATTCCCATTACAAGTTGTTGACACAATCTACTGTCTAATGGGAATATGGCATGTATTTTTTTTGTTTCCACTTCCATATATGATGCCATATTCTCCTATAGTGGTATCAGAGCCACACCAATTTACTATGTTTCAAGATTTAATCAATATGATCATATTTTTGTTGTATCATTTATATATCACATACAAAGCGAATATGAAAATGATTAATGACATAAAATACCACAAGTATAAGTGTGTATATATATGATATGATATGATATGATATATGCAATTTATATGCGTCACCCTAAGATTGGTTTTGATGGTGGATGTTAGCATGGTTATGGCCAATAACCCATATATATTTGTATTTGGTTGGATGGCTGTTACTTCTATTTTATCTCAATTTGCATACTGAGCTTCTCTCTCCTTTTCTATATGTTAAAGTATTAATTATTTCCTTTCTATGCTTCCCTCATGAGTGTTTTGTACCCATTGAGCAAAGACAGGTTGTAATTGTATAGCGGTATCTGAAAACATATCTTGAGGGCGTCCTAAAGCACTCATGGTATCATTATGAATGTAATTTGAGGTTTCCCTATTACCATGTAATATGTTAAAAAGGATTAATATAGTTTTACTTCTTGTTATGGCAAATAATATGTTCTATACCAGACAAGCTGCCTGTTCCAGAAGGGAACCAATCGGCTGGAGGACCAAGGAGGCCTAACGATAGGAGCAACTAATCGATCGGTTGGTGGACTAACCAATCAACTAGAGCTATCCAGGCATTTCTTGGAATGGAGACCAGATGATCGATCTGAGAGACCAACTAACCAAACAATTGAGCCGATCGGTTCAAGAGTTCAATCAATTGACTTGGACTGGTTCCAACATAGATCTTCAACAACAACACATTTCTACATATCATGTGGACCTTAGTTGGTAGTAATTTCTTATGGCTATAATGAATTACAATTGTATGGCTATAACCATCACTCGTGTTTTGTAATAACATATGCCATTTGTGGTTATATCATGTATATGATACATACTATAAATATGTGGTGATTAGATATGCATATGTATTTATATAAATTTATAATCCCTCAATCAAACATACTGAGTCTTAGATGCTTTCCATAAGCAACACACATGAAAACATAGATCGACTAAGTGTGGGCACACCAAGCATGTTGTGTTGTCCATCTCATAGAAGTGTGATGGTAGTTATGTAGGCATGCCAAGCAGGGTGCATTAAAATTGTGTTGGCTTTTGGGTTAGAGATCACGAGATTAAGTACCTAGAATCATGCATATGACTATTGTAAAGAGTTGCACATACCGTCTATCTAAGAATTGCATAAGACATAATTGGAAAAAGTTTCCTGCCTTACTGATTAATTATAGACACTGGCGTTGGTCGGGTAATAACTCAATTATTTTGCGTCTTATCTCACTAAAAGTTTGTACGCTGCAATCTTTTGAATTGATATGTGAGGGCCCCCAAGCCATCAGTGAGATACCATTTTGGAAGAGCTAGAATTCTAACCTTGTGCCAGGACCTATCGCAAAACTTATCAAATCAAATTAATCAATAATATTTTGACAAAGTTGCAAATTTCTTTTATAGAATCTAATGGCAAAGAAAAACACATTTTCTTTGCAATTGGTCCTTGATAAGGACAAGTTGAATGGGAGTAACTTTCACGACTAGTTCAGGACATTCAAAATTGGTCTCACTCAAGAACACAAGCTCTATGTACTTGAAATACCAGATCCATATGAACCTACTCCGACTACGGTTAAGGCTGAAAAGGATGCTTACAAGAAGCATTTTGAAGATGTCATAGATGTCAAGTGTCTGATGTTGTGCTCAGTGAACTATGAGTTGCAGAGACATCATGAGAACATGGATGTCATTGGGATGGCAAGACATGTTAAGAACATGTACCAAGATTAGGTAAGGTAAGAGATATATGATGTCTCCAAGGCAATGTTCAAGTGCAACATGGAAGAAGGAGATCCAATAGGTCCCTGTGTGCTCAAGATTATTGGGTATGTGGAGAACCTTGCTAGACTGGGATTTCCCTTGGTTCAAGGGTTGTCTACATATGTGATTTTGTAGTCACTGCTAGAGTCATACAATCAATTTTTCATGAACTACAACATGAATGATTTTGACAAGCCATTTTGAGAATTACTTGGCATGTTGAGAAAAACTACAGTGCAGATGAAGAAAGACAAGCCCAAGTTTATGATGATGATCAAAAAGGCAAATAGAAGTCCAAGGGCAAATGCAAAGCTAAGAAGAGTTCTAAAGCTAGCCAGAAGCTCAAGTCTTCTATACTCAAAGCAAAGGGAGGCGTGACCAAGGGAGGCAATTGTATTGTTGCCAGTCAGGAAACTGGAAGAGGAATTTCCCTCTCAACTTGAAGGAATTAAAGAAGAAGAAGGAGGAGATAGAGATCTCCACTTTAGGACCTAAGAAGAAGTAAGCTAGAACCGTGCACATCAAGAGTTTTTGGTGGAATGGTTTGTGCGGTTGATCTCTTCTTCTCCTTCTTTTTTCCTCCATGGCTTCAAATAGAAGAAAGAGAGCCGCCCCTAGCAATGCACCATCCTCCTCCTCATATTCCCACTTGTTTCCTTTTGATGAGACCCTCTTTGTCTCAATTGAGGTTGTCAATCAGTATAATGACCTTCTTCCTAGGAGTCCTTTTCCTTTTAGAGTCCTTTTTGAGCCTATCCCTAGGCGTCAAGCTATCATCGATCAAGTGGTAAGATTGCTTTCTGTTCATCACCTATCTACCCTGGGTTTTGAGTGTGAGTGCTTTCACAATTCTATGTCAAGCACGAAAGTAGTCCACAAATTCTACACAAATTTGCATTGGAATAACGACTCCCTTGTACCCTTTCTGAATACTCAAGTTATCCTTACTTCTATGATCGCCGGGAAGAAATTCAAAATCTCAGAGGATATCCTGAATATCTTCTTTTTAGGAGCCGATGAGAATGATAACTGGTGTAAGGATTATGATGAGTATTTCGACCTGCTGGACCCCGAAGGTTTCTATAAGAAAAATGAGATCACACTTCCCGATATCCATCGTTACTTGAAGAAACCAGACGTTCCCTATAAGAAGAAGAGCACCCTACCCTCCTCCTCCTTATATCTCAAGAAGCATATATTAGCCCTAGTGGTCAACTACAACATCCACCCAAAGAAAAATCAAACAGATATTGCAGAAAACACTACGGTGATAATGTATTGCCTCTTAGAGAATGTCAGAGTCAAGTGGTCTAGATACATCCTCCATCACATGACTTACTTTGACTCTGGAAAGAACACCCGTGGCACCCATACTCCTTATCCTTCCCTGATATGTGGTCTTTTCCAGATCTCCACTAAGAAATCACTCTTCTCTGACTTCCACTACAAACCTGCCTAGAAGGGAGTGTGTATCAGTGAGACCACTATTTAGAAATTTGTGCCTATCCTTTCCTCCACCACACCCGGTGCCCCACCCTCTACCTCTACCTCAACTGCACCTGCCTCTACCTCAACCCAAGCTCCTCCACCTCCTCATCCTACCCGACCTAGCTGTGCCGCATTCCGTGTGTCCAATGAAGCCCTCATGGGTTATATCATATACCAACAGGCATACAACCTCCAGGTCCAGGAACATCTGCACCAGTATTTATATTCAATCATGTCAAACATGAAATTATCCTATGCTCACCCTTACCCCACCTAACAGCCATACCCCGATAGTGATTATGCATCCTACGCATACAATCACTTCTACCCTGCCCCTCCACATGCACCTGAGCCTTCCACTGCTGCTCCCACATCTTCTGCTGCTAGTAGACCTGATCCTATCATCCTGCTACTGCTGACCCCTTGGCCACTATGCTTTCCAGTCTTGGTGATTCTACTCCCTCCTTCCCTCAGGCCAATGAACTCTATGCTCTTGGTATGACTTGGGATGAGTAGAATGCTCATTGTCCCGGTCGTCGCTTCAAACCCTCATAGATGAAGATATGTTGGACCAGGCTGATGATGAGACTGCTGATGCTGATGAGGATGATGGTGATGGATCAGATGGCTTCTGTAGTGACTCTGATGACGAAGGCACTACTGTTGCACCTTCAGACGGAGATGATGACTACGAGCCTGACGATGAGAATGATGATGATGTTGTGGATATAGATAGCTTAGATGTCAAGATGTTCTTAGTTTTTAGTCTAGTTTGTTGATCATATACATCTTTCTAGGCTATTTTGTATTAAAAACATCTGAGCACATGATTTGAGGTGTACTATTTTATCTTTAGCTTTCATCGCCTCTCGCTTATAGTTGTTTTGATGAGAACATGCATTCTGAGTTGTAATCTATGTTATGTGCACTCTTACTCTTTGATTAGTTATATCCTATGAGTTGGTGCCATATTTAACAATATTTTGATTATGACCTAGCTTGTGTGTTTCTCTCGTCTCTGTTTGATGTATGTTATGAGATTGCATGTTTGGATATCTGCTTGATTGTATTTGGAGAAGACATGCTTATATGCTCTTCTGCCCCCCTACCTTTTTGTTAATGTCAAAAGGGGGAGAGAAATTTCAATGTCTTGAAACTCAATCATATTGCTATCTTTTTTCTTATGTGATCCTTTTCTTGTTCATTATATGATTTATCATGTGACTTGCTAAAGGACCATATAGTACATGCATGTTATATTGCTTTGTGTAGAAAGACTACTATGCAGCTTAAAGTAAGAATAGATGGAGGGGGAGCAATTCACATTGTTCAAATCTTGAATCCCCCAAATTCACAAGACAAAGATATAATTTCAATATCCTTTTCAATATGTTTGAGGAATGGTTTGTCATTGTCAAAAAGGGGGAGAGTGTTGACCTAAAGGTTATACATTCTCCATATTTTGATAACTCAACATTCCAATCATATGTATCTAATATGTGTATTCAAGATTGATCTCAGGTCTTAGATACATGCAAATTATCAATTTATACAAGCCCTAGCTTGTCAAAGTTCAAGTCAAATGCAATGCAAGGTGCTAATAAGGAAATCCCTTCAAACAACCTTAGAAGAATTTTGTAATCACTTGTATTGATGATATGACTTGTAACTAAGATGAGAAAAATACGTGGGACACTCAATACCAAGTTTTAATCAATTTTTAATCAAATTAGAAAATTGATCACAGACTACTGATCGATCAAGTTTCAATCTTGACCGATCCATGGATCAATTTTGTGATGATGTGCATCGGTCGAGTTGTGCATTCACAGAACTCAACCGAACGGCTTACTGACCAAATATGATTTTACGTGATCGGTTGAGTTTCCCAGGACAAACTCGACCGATAGTTTGAAAATTGGGTTTGTCTTTTAGCCGATCGGTCGAGTTACCTTAATTGAAACTCGATCGAATGTACTGTACATAAAACATAGAATTAGTGATTCTAACCGTTGGTGACTTGTTTGGACAAAAATATATCTGTTGCCTTGAGCAAAAATGGCTATATTTCGGTCCTAAGTGTTCCCTAACTCAAGGGAGCACCCCAACTATAAATAGGACCCCTTGGAGTTCATTCCAAGTTTGCTCATTCACTACATACAAGGTCCTTGCTATAGTTGGGTGTGCTACTACTCCTTGAGCCCCTTTCTTTCTCTAGTTTACATATCATTTTGTGATTTGTGAGTGAGTTAAGAGAGCTCCACCTTTGTGCATGTAAAGCTCTCAAATCTTCCACTACTTCCCTATCCCCTTCTCTCATGAAGAAAAGTTGAAGCAAGCTCCATTGAGTGAAGAAGGAGTTGTAGCTGGTCCTCATAAAGGATGTTGAAGAGGTGATGATCTTCTCCAAGTGAAGGACAAAGCAAAGGCAGAAGATCCAAGAGGAACAACAAAGTCCTTCAAGGCGGAAGACTTGATATTGAGTGGGTAAGACCTAGGTGAAGGCTGAAGACTCAAGCTAAGTGGGTACGTTCCTTGTTAAGGTGGAGATCTCCTTGTGGTTGGATGGGTAAGTCCTTTGGTGATCTATTGTTGTAAATTTATGTGGTGATATAATAGAGAAAAGCACTTGCAAAGTCCTAGAGGTTGACCTCTCTAGGTAGTGGACTGACTCATTTCTTGTTTGAAGTGTAGAACCACTCTACATCCATTTGTCAAGTGCTTGCTATCAATCTCTCTCATCCTTTCTATGCTTGTTAGAATAATACTTCAAATTACCATTAAGATTTTGCTCCTAATTAATATAATTTTAAGGTCTAATATATTTTGTGAGAATTTTTGTACCTCTATTCACCCCACCCTCTAGAGCCCTTAGATCCAACACCTTCTTCGTGGACAAGTGTCACCTAGGGTTCTAAGGTGATGACACCTTCCCCTTGCTCTCTCTTTCATCCCTCTTATATATATGCCTCTTTATATCCATGCAAGAGAATCCTTTTGGCCATCCTTGCTTTCCCTCTTTGGTGGATGACCTTGAGCTAGAGGAGTCTCTCCCTTGAAGCTTGAAGGACGAGTCCCATGCTTGTGGTGTTTTGTTCATCCTCTACATTGGTAAGCCATGATCCTTAGCTTCTCTTTCTCTCTTTCTTTCTTCTTCTCCGCCATGGACTTTGGTTACTTTCTTTTCGCTGTCATGCTCTCTTAACCATGGTTACATGTTCTTCCTTGGAGGTGTTGTGGTGATCAAGCTTTGAAGATCTTCTTCTACCTTGAGCTTGTGAAGCTTGGATCTTGGTGATGATCCTTGAGGTGGGTTATATAACTCTAAACCCTATTTGTTATTATCACCCTTTACTTGTTATCTTGTTCTTTATCTTTGGTTCATTATCTCTTACATACTAGTAGGTTCTTCTTGCAGATTTTGCATTCTATTTTGGAAGAGTAATCTTGCTTAGATGTTGCTCATGTGTTGCACTTCTTTTGCCTTGCTTGTAACACTATTCTAGGGTTGAAGATGAGTGGGATGATATGTATGTTGAGGCCGATATGCTTTGGGTGGCCGTCATGGCCTGTGATGCCAATGACCATCACACCTTGTGATAGGTCATCACGGTTTTGGCAAGACCTAGAACGACACACTTTGTTGATTGTCGTCATTACTTTAGGGAGGTATAAGTTGACACGTCTAGGCAAGAGTTAGACGTAATGCCTTGTGCATGCTTAGGTCGTTAACCTTGGTTTCTGGTTGTTACCTGACATCATGTTGCTGGCCGACATGCGATGAGGTGTGGTAGCCGGAACGACTAGCCCGTTACCCCTGGGGGTGTTGTTGCCTGACGTACCTGTTGCTTTGATGAGTGTTGCCCGTCATGGCTCTAGCCGTCATGACTTGAGAGAAGGTTGATGCCCGATATCCCCTGATAGCCTATCATAGTTGAAGCATTGTGGAAACCCTAGACAGCTGTCACACCATGTGTTGTTGTTTCCTGATAGAAGGAGTTGACTGACACCCTTTCCTTGAAGTGTTGTTTCCCAATACACCATCCCTAGATTCTTAAACCGATGCACATCCCAAGTTGGTAGCCCGACACCCTGCTTGCTCACTTAGTACATCTTAAACTGATACCCTACCTGGGAGTGGTTGCCCGACACACCTAGGGTTAACCCGATACTCTTGGTTGAAACCATAATCGATACCTTGTGATGATGTTTAAGATACACTATGTTGAGGCTTGGGTCACATGATTTGATGTGATACCCCTTTGGGGTAGTCGTATGAATGATGTTGAAATCTATGTTTCTATACATCATAACATGTGTTATAATGATGATGAAAGTGATGATCTAACGGTGGTTGTGGAATCAACCTTATAAACCCTAATCGAGTATAGAGAAACCCTAACTCTAAAAGATGTATTATGTGTGACATGAGTCCTACGAGGTGATAAGTGTTAGTGATGTATTGTTTCTTTTGTTATATGTTTCTGACTATGCAGGTAACATCGGTTGTTTTACATAGCCAGGTATGAGCTATGGTGGTTATAATATGTTCTAATAAGCCTTGTGAGGCACATGTGATGCGGTAACATAGAAATAGGAGGTAAACGGTCTTATGACCTGATGATGGTTGATGCCTTGTAAAACAATTTCCTAAGTGATGAGAGGAGGGATTGTCACCCCAAGATATGTAGTCCTTGTGATGGACACATGTTGAAAGATAGGCAGGAAGTGATGATGTGATGAGATCACATCTTGTTCTGGTGATGTGTACGGCTACAGTAGTCACTCACTAGCACTAACCTATACCAAGGTGGGCTAAATCTGCACAGCTAGACCATATGTCGCTGGAAGCAGTTGACTTATTATGTCACTGCATGTTCACTCGTACTGACTGAGGAAGGTGAGGTTGTGGATTCTGACTCTTCCATTAGACCTTGTCTGGCACTGATTCTAACTTATCAAGTGGTCAGTTGGATTTGGGTGGTACGACTCAAATCCTCGGGGCATAATAAAATGCATAATCAGTCATGTAGTATACTTGTGTAGGATCAAAATACGGAAACATTGGATGAGGCCTTACTTGATCTTTATACAATGTTGTTGATAGGAATTATACATATTATTCATATTCATTCTAAATTGTTAAGATGTTTCATAAATTCAATAGTAATTGCCCTTCTTGTTAATAATGAATACCTGCTTCACACAGTTGTAATTATACTACTGCTTAGTTGATATTATCTGTGATAATAATAGAGTTGATGGTGAGTTATATGTCCCGCTGAGATTTGGAATCTCACCCCGTGGGTTTCCCACACCCTTTTTAGGTGGACGAGTATGAAGAGGTAGAGATCATGCAGTGAAGTTTGAGCAACATCAAGAGGAGAAGTAGCTGACAAGGTCGAAAGTGTTGTTGGATGTCTTTTATTGATAGAGTCCTAGAGTCGTCTTTGTACACTCGGGTCTTTGGGAATGCTTTGTAGATGTTTTGTGAACGTTCTTTCTTTATGTGGTTGGCTTGTATACATGCTATGTACAGATGTGATGGAATCATGTATATATGTTCTGGAAGAGTTATTTAGTTATAGACTGATAGCATGCCTTGTATATGCTTTGAGGTATGAAAAGACTTATATGTGAAGGTTCTCGTTGCTTAGCAGTTTTATGAAAATAGTTTTAATTTTTAGTGTTTTCAGATAATCTTCTTGTAAGTCTCTCTTCCACAGTTTTTTTTTGAGTAATTTCATTTTGTTTGGCGTGGGGCGCCACAATTCAGACACCTCCAGTGGGCAGATTTGCAGTCGAAAGATAGAAAATAATCACGTTCGTCATAGGGAGTCATCCAGACTAGCTTCTCCAGGGGTTACTTTAGTTTTTAGTGTTTCCTACATTTTTCTTCTCTTCTCCCATGTTCTTGACAATGGAAATCACGTGAGGCTAATCCCCTTTGTTCTTTAGGATCGGGGAGTAGCCCGATTTTGCATTGTAGTTGACAATTAGGATTTAATATGCATGTTTATCTTAATTTTTGGACATAAATCTATGAGAGCATCATGAATTATCTGTGCTTGATAACCATAGGTGGGTTTTTAGACCGTTAATGCTTCAAGAGAGGGATTAAGGGTTGAAAACTTACAAATTTACATATTTTATATCGCACCTCGAGAGAGGGCTTACAAATGTGAAGAGAATAACCCATATATTTCAATAAAACACCTAACTAATAAAACAATTTCTACGAGAGTGGGATTGGTATTAGGATAGGTAGTGAACGAGAGTGGGTAATTCTTGCTACATGTCTCTTTTTCCAGGGTTAGGAGAGATTAATATTAATGAAATGATGTTAATTGCAATGTGAACTGTTGTGAAACCACAATCCTAAGGAATTCATTCCACTTGTGATCACAACCAACAATCTTAGTTTTAATTCTTGAAAATTAGTTATTAATTCAACCAATTCACTCTTTTTCATCGGCCTAGCTGATTGAGTCAATATTAGTAGTAGTTTCTGGGTACACATTTTCCATGTGTTTGATATCTAGGCCTCTTTAGGCCTATATTACATTGACACAAGTACTTGCATTTTTCACGTGTAGTTTACGTGCATCAGTTATTGGTGTCGTTGCCAAGGGAAATGGTGTGTCCAGCACTACGAGTGTTGTGACCGACCACTCTAGGCAACAATTTTATTTTTTCCATCATTTTTAAAACTAAAAATTCTAATTTTTATTCCATTACTAATATCTCATTCTCATATTTATTTTATTACTTTTAGGTTCTAGTACATGGTTCAAACAAGACCACCAACTATAGAGAGTCAACTCCAGAGAGTTCTATCCAGGTGACGCAAATAGAACAACCTAAAGTAGCAGATATGGGTGGCACAAAAGCAAAAGAGACGCTCATCTGGGAGAAGATAAAGGCGTCATATATGATAGCTCAGTTGGGCCCGATAAAAGGCAGGCTATCAATGTGGGTATCTACAAGATAGAAACTGGCTTGGTGGCGTTGGTCAAATCGCAAGCATTCCATGGCAACATCATAGACGATCAAATGACGCACATTACCAATTTTATCGAGAGTTGTGATATGGTGAAGATTGACAGAGTGCCAATGAAAGTCACATAATTGAAATTGTTTCCTTCTTCATTTGCAGATAGCGCAAAGTCATGGTTCCTTGACCTCCCGCCCAATTTAATAGAAACATGGGAGGGAATGATAGTTGTTTTTAGCACTATTTCCCTCCACCAAAGACAAATGAGTTGGTTAGGAAGATTTATGTAACACCCCTGACCTGGGTTATGGCCTAACCCTAGAAGTTTTTCTTAAGTAAGTTGCTTACAAACTTGTTATTGTCTTTTGAAAATTGCAATTCACCCAAGAAGAAGGATTATATTAAAAATGTTACATGTTGAATGTGTTCTAAGTGTTTTAATGTCATGAAAGAGAATATGATGCTAAGTGGTGGCTAGTGAAAAGCCTAAATTCTAAGTGAAAAAAATGCTAAGTGCTTGGTGCATCAATTATGGTACAAATTGCAATATATACAAAATGAAGGGTTAATTTGTAAATTACCACTTCTAGATTGTTTTTACTCTTACGTAGTATTACTTAGAGGAGAGAGAAAGAGGGAGACAATATGTTGAACCATCCTAAGTTGTTAGCACTCTTAATAATAAAAAGATCAAGAAAATGCATAAGTTGAAAGTTATGAAAATGAGCATATCGAGTTGTGGACTTAGAGTGGAAGTCCCTATCGGCTATGAAGCCATAAAAGAGTCTCCTATCATTTTGTTGAGTTTTAGCTTGGACCATAATGGGCAAGTGTGATGGAGTGGACTTTTGGAGTCCTTAAATGTACAATGACATAAGTGAAATCATAAGGTTGAATAATAGTGAGAGTTCCAAGGTTTTGACAAAGTAGTTGTGTTGATGTGATGTTGGTATCATGGTTAAGATCTCTCTTTTTATGCCTTTTTGAGGAAATTTAATTGGATGGTCTAACAGTTGAGTTTTGTCACCAAATTCGTGTACAAGGTATCTTGAGTTGTGAAGAAGCTATGGTTAAAATTTGGTGGCATTTTGATGCTCCTAGAGGGAGTTATTTCAGTTTGTATATTATGAAATAATGTGCATAATGATGATTGATAGACCTAAAATTCGATATTAGGTGATGTGTCACGCACCCCTTTGATTGAAGGCGGGTTGTGTGGCTAGATCCTGGCCATTTGTGACTAATCCAGTGGTTGGGAGTGCTGACTTAAGTGACCCACAGATCACGTTTTAGACTGGGTCCCTTGCAGCTGTTGGATGCACCTTGGACGTTCGGATCCTCATCCCCTACCTCCGGGTAGCCTGGAGATCATGGGTTGTAGTGAGTGGGAAGGTAGGGCCTCTCTCCACATCATGTTCATGGCCTAGGAAGGAACAAGGAGTGGGCAGTTCTCTTCGCCTTGACCAAACCTACATCCAGACCCCTCAAGTCAGTCTTTTGGACGATGGTAGAGGAAGAATGAGCCCTCCATTGCCCCTAGCTCTCCACTGTAAAAGTAGGTGGTGGCTGAGGATGTAGAATAGAGATACAAGGCAGCTCGGAGAAGGAGATGAAGAAGGGAAAATGAAGCTCGTGGTCAATGGAGTCGAATGCCATTGGTTTCGTGCCCAACCACTCTGAGTCCCTTGGCTACTGAAGCCAAGGTTCGAAGGAGATGAACTCATAATTGGGGACGTCGATCCAAGGCTCTGCAACGTGATCCAAGAGTCCCTTTAGGTCCTTGAAGCTCTGACAGAGCTTTTCAGTGCCTCATCCGTGAGGTTCGAGGCATGGGAGTCCTTTTTCCCCTTTCCTAGTATCGCGGCGGCCACCATGGCCGGTGGGCCTGTGGTCATGGAGCTCTGGAGCCGTGATCAGTGAATGGAGAGGCTGGCAGAGCCCTAAGTGGTCCTCTGGATCTTTTGGACCTCTTTCTAGTTTGTGAGGAGGACATTATCATCACCGATCGCTCACCAGAGTTGGCCCTCACGGCGGCGGCTCTGTTCTTAGTTCATGCGCTGGATCGGAAGAAACGTGAGAGAGAAGGAAAGAGGGTCAACCGGGTCCAAGTAGCGAACTGGCCGCATGTCCAGTGAACTGGAGGCTCACTTGAGACCAGCAAAGGAGCCACACCTCTCATAGGCCACGAGGCTGCGCGTGATTGGATACAAAAGGTAATAATTCAGTAAATGCTCAGCTCGTATATGATTCCTAATAATTAGCTCCGTTGTCAAAAAAATACAAACAATATACCAAAATGTTCAGAAAAATGCGTAGAACAAGATGGAAGTATAATATCAGGATTTTGAGTAATGAATATAGTTGATATCATGTAAGATATGTAATGCTTAGTTCGTGGATAATAAATATCAAAGGATGATATAAAATTATGGGAAAATGTCAGTAACTCCATAATAATGCTTATAGTGCACCAGATGTCAATGATGATCATGTTGATGCACGAAATTATATAATTTTCTCCATATGGCTAATTAGGGCTAATAAACCTAAGTTAAATGTAATAAATATATACATGCTCAATAAATGATGAAATTCACAGAACATCCTCATATTTGTAACTAAAAGATAATATGTAAATATGAGATCAGGTTTGTACATGAAATTCATGTTATATGAAGATAATCCTTAATACATGGGTTGTAGCCCTAATTTGGATAGGTAGATATTAACTAGGGTTAATATGTGCACAAAAAAGGATATGGAACCTAATGTTCAGATGATGAACTTTGATAGTGAGATGTAATCTGGAAAATGACATCAGTGAGATAATCATAAGATAAGAAAACAAGTAATGATACACATATCCTAATGAACTAAGCTAAACCCTTATATGGATATAAGTAGGGTTAAGATGAGATGTAAGATGATGAGAACCTGATGGTGATATGTAATCTTGTCTTAATCAGGGTTGACCAAGGATATAGTTGACATCATGAGTATATGTGATGATTAGGTTTATCTTGATCAAGGTACGTCATTACCTCTTACTTGGCTTACTATACAATATGCTTGTGTTATATCATAGTAAAGACTTGGCATATGGTATTGATTGAAATGATTGTTCTTGTATGATATGTTTCTTGATTTTCCATCCTTATTGCTATGAACACATCAACCATAATTTCATATGTTCCATTATATGAAAGCACCAACTCTTTGGTAGTGTGCTTGGAAGTGACCTAACTCTTTGGTAGTGGTCACATTGTACATATGGAAGAACCAACTCTTTGGTAGTGTGCTTGGACCCAACTCTTTGGTATGGTCACATTGTACATATGATCCAACTCTTTGGTAGTGATCATAAGGCCTTAATGCATTCAACCTTCAGCGGTCAATGCATGGATGATATAATGGAAAATGTGCTTAAAATGTTTGTTCTATTTTGTTGATGAATATCTTTGTGCAAGTATACGCTTTTCTTATATTTCTTTATAACTGCCAAGTATTAGTTTTATCTTATTGCCAAGATATGATGAGAGGTATATAAAAGACACGTAGGCATACTCAGTATAATATTCTTGAATATTGTACTGATGTGTACCCATGTAATCTTTTGTTTAGATTGTGGTTATGCTCTTGAAGATCCAGGATATTTGAGAGTTGTGTGGCGAGCTGATGTACAGGTGGACCTGTTGTCTTAAGATCCTGTAGTTTAGTGGTAGTACATGTATATGTATAGTCTGTTGTTCAATATGTAATATCAAATGTTGTAACAATTCATGTTGTAATTATATGTTGAATGGTGAACATGTGTGTATGGTTTTATTATTGTTCATGTACTTGTGCTACTGATTGTTTCCTTCTGACTCCCTTGATTTTCTCTTTCTTAGCCTAATGTGTGATGTTTAAATTGGGATTCTCGCTGAGGTGAGGGTTTCAATTTGGATGTCAAACATCAGATTAAGTTTTAGAAAATCCGGGGACGTCACAGGTGGTATTAGAGCATGAACAATAGCAAAGCCTGACATTTTCTCATTAAGCAGCTCAAAACTAAAGAACATTGAACCTTAATAATCTTTAGGATTAGATTGGTCATCTTTTAGAGACTAGATCAGACCTAGCCTCTAGGTTAGCACCTAGATGTCTGAGAACTAGGTCTAGACTGGTGCTTGTTGTATAGCAAGTTCTTAGATGTCGTTCTTTTCTTATAATGCAGCAGTATGGTACATTGCATTATTTGGAAATGACGTGCATCAAGGGAAGAGAAACCCTTGACATATGATGCATCTATGTTTTGGGTAGCTACATCAGTCTACACTATGTTCTTGCTCCTTTTCACTAGTTTTATGACATTGTACTCTCTACTATGTGTGGGGCACTCGTTTTCTAGATTTGGTTTTAGATTCCAATCGAATCGAACCTTGATAGTTTTCTCTGACGCTTGTTTTATCGGAGAAAAACTATATAATATTTTATTATGTATATGTATTACAAAAATGTGTCCCCACACATGTACAAGTAGGAGGTGGTCGTGCAACCTAAGTGAAAGTGAATGACATCAGTCTAGAAGAGAGAGTAGTTCTAGATTAGATGTCTAGAGCCTTGTTAGAATAAGTGACAGATGGAATAGGTAAAATAAGTTTTGATGATATGATGTAAGTCTTATATAGTTGACATAAGATGGTTATGATGATATATGTTTGTATTTGAGGACCTAAATTCGGTTTTGAGGATTTGAAAGATGAGTTTTGATGATGCATGTAACTAGGCTTTTATGAGATAAGTTAGTATAAGCTATGTAAGACAAGTTGTGAGTCAGCATGAGCCTCAATATCTTTTACAAAGGAGTACCTCTAGTGTTAGGACCAGTTTTGGGGTTAGATCAAGAGAGAGTGAGACCCATCAGGAGAAGGTCAGAGAACCTAGACTCCATGATATGAGAAATACGAGAAATATATGATATGATATGTCCTAAACTAGAATACTCCTGAGTGAATGAGTTGAGTTGCCTAATGCATGATTCCTATAGTCCTTTTTAAACCCTAGATGTCCTTGAGAGGACCAAACCTTAGAGACAGAGAGAGGCTGGTTATATGTGTATATATGAACATGGATATGAGTACCTACCATCTGGGTGAGGGAGAGAGAGTCCCAAGACCCTGGAGGAGGCAACTGTGTTAGTTTCTGGATAGCCTCATGCTCGGGTTGGTGGTTCCATGTAGGACTCTAGTGGTGTATGTATAAGAGAGTTTTGGGTAAGCATAACTCATGGGTAGAGACCTATGAAGAGTATGTTGTAGCATGCTTTGGTTTGTGCTTATGTGGCTTGAGCGCGTAAAGAAATCAACTAGTACCAATGAGGTAGATCTGTTAACCCTAGACCAGAGAGGGAAGATAAAGTTGTGTTATGAGATACTCATAGAGTTGAGCTAGCTCAGAGAGACTGAGTATGGAAATACCCTCATGATATGGGACAGGAGAACCTCAATTGGACTATATGAAGTTTTGATACATGTTTAACAAGCCACTTGCATAAGTTTGTTTAGCACAACAATGATATAATATATGTAAGGATGTGATATATAGACATGATATGATGTAAACCTAGAGATGGTTTAATAGATATCAATGCATGAGTGGTTAACCATATACATGAATAATGATGATAATGTGAAATTAATGGCTAATCTTGTGATGAGATCACTAGTAAATGTTGCAATTTATTACAAGCAATGAAATAAGATCATATGAATGAAACATGTTACATGAGGTGTTAATTTTAGTTCTTAATAAAGATGAAAAATTATAGTTTGACAGTTAGCACAACATAACGATGATGATACCTTGATATGATCTATATGGTTGAAGTGGGTTAACTGTAGTTAACTCCCTCCTAAAAGGCATATGTTAATGATGAACATGTTCTAACAATGAGCTAAATAAAATATTGATGACACCTTGATATAATTGGTTAACTTTGGTTAACTCCTTTGGAACATGGTAATATGATGTGGGAACCCTAATGTGTGGGTAAAGATGAAGATGCAACCCTAATATATGAGATATGTAATAACATAACCTAAGTTTCTAAACCTTGAATGGAGTGTTTGTGCACCAAGATGGTTGTAACCCCCCCTAATAGTGCTTTGGATACATGGCTCTATGTAACCTTTGCAGATATATTGCACATAGAATAGTGCCTACATGTGGATGAAGGCAAGATAGGTTTTCCCTGGAATTATGAGTATGGTTTTCTTTCGAGGACGAAAGTTCTTTTAAGATGTATACGATGTGACAAAGTGGTTTTCTGGCTTAATTTCGAGGATGAAATTTCTCTTAAGGTGTGTAGGATGTGATGGAGTGGACTTTTGGAATCCTTAAATGTACAATGACATAAGTGAAATCATAAGGTTGAATAATATTGAGAGTTCCAAGGTTTTGACAAAGTAGTTGTGTTGTTGTGATGTTGATATCATGGTTAAGATTTCTCTTTTTATGCCTTTTTGAGGAAATTTCATTGGATGGTCTAACAGTTGAGTTTTGTCACCAAATTCGTGTACAAGGTATCTTGAGTTGTGAAGAAGCTATGGTTAAAATTTGGTGGCATTTGGATGCTCCTAGAGGGAGTTATTTCAATTTATATATTATGAAATAATGTGCATAATGATGATTGATAGACCTAAGATTCGATATTAGGTGATGTGTCACGCACCCCTTTGATTGAGGGCGGGTCGTGTGGCCAGATCCTAGCCATTTGTGACTAATCCAGTGGCTGGGAGTGCTGACTTAAGTGAGCCGCGGATCACGTTTTAGACTGGGTCCCTTACAGCTGTTGGATGCACCTCGAACGGTCGGATCCTCATCCCCTACCTTCGGGCAGCCTGGAGATCGTGGGTTGTAGCGAGTGGGAAGGCAGGTCCTCTCTCCACGTCATGTTCATGGCCTAGGAAGGAACAAGGAGTGGGTAGTTCTCTTTGCCTTGACCAGACCTACATCCAGACCCCTCAAGTCAGTCTTTTGGATGATGGTAGAGGGAGAACGAGCCCTCTATTGCCTCTGGCTCTCCACTGCAAAAGCAGGTGGTGGCCGAGGATGTAGAACAGAGATACAAGGCAGCTCAGAGGAGGAGATGAAGAAGGGAAAACGAAGCTAGTGGTTAGTGGAGTCGAATGCCACTGGTTTCATGCCCAACCACTCTGAGTCCCTTGGCTACTGAAGCCAAGGTTCGAAGGAGATGAGCTCCGAATGGGGGACATCGATCCAAGGCTCTGCAATGCGATCCAAGAGTCCCTTCAGGTCCTTGAAGCTCTAACAGAGCTTTTCAGTGCCTCATCCATGAGGTTTGAGGCATGGGAGTCCTTTTTCCCCTTTCCTAGTGTCGCGGCGGCCACCATGGCTGGCGGGCCTGTGGTCATGGAGCTCTGGAGCCGTGATCAACAAATGGAAGGCCAGCAGAGCCCTAGGTGGTCTGTTGGATCTTTTGGACCTCTTTCTAGTTTGCGAGGAGGATGGGATCATCACCGATCACTCGCCGGAGTTGGCCCATGCGGCGGTGGCTCTGTTCCCAGTTCACACACTAGATCAGAGGAAACGTGAGAGAGAAGGAAAGAGGGTCAATCGGGTCCAGATAGAGAACCGGCCGCATGTCTAGTGAACTAGAGGCTCACTTGAGGCCAGGAAAGGAGCCACGCCTCTAATAGGCTACGAGGCCGCGCATGATTGGCTACAAAAGGTAATAATTCAGTAAATGCTCAGTTCGTATATAATTCCTAGTAATTAGCTCTGTTATCAGAAAAATACAAACAATATACCAAAATGTTCAGAAAAATGCATAGAACAAGATGGAAGTATAATATCAAGATTTTGAGTAACTAATATAGTTGATATCATGTAAGATATGTAATTCTTAGTTCGTGGATAATAAATATCAACGTATGATATAAAATTATGGGAAAATGTCAGTAAATCCATAATAATGTTTGTAGTGCACCTGATGTTAGTGATGATCATGTTGATGCATGAAATTATGTAATTTTCTCCATATGTCTAATTAGGGCTAATAACCCTAAGTTAAATGCAATAAATATATACATGCTCGATAAATGATGAAATTAACAGAACATCTTCATATCTGTAACTGAAACATAATATGTAAATATGAGATCAGTTTTATACATGAAATTCATGTTATATGAAGATAATCCTTAATACATGGGTTTTAGCCCTAATTTGGATAAGGTAGATATAAACTAGGGTTAATATGTGCACAAAAAAGGATATGGAACCTAATGTTTAGATGATGAACTTTGATAATGAGATGTAATCTGGAAAATGACATCAGTGAGATAATCATAAGATAAGAAAACAAGTAATGATACACATATACTAATGAACTAAGCTAAACCCTTATATGGATATAAGTAGGGTTAAGATGAGATGTAAGATGATGAGAACCTGATGGTGATATGTAATCTTGTCTTAATCAGGGTTGACCAAGGATATAGTTGACATCATGAGTATATGTGATGATTAGGTTTGTCTTGATCAAGGTATGCCATTACCTCTTACTTGGCTTACTATAATATATGCATGTGTTGTATGGTAGTAAAGACTTGGCATATGGTATTGATTGAAATGATTGTTCTTGTATGATATGTTGCTTGATTTTCCATACTTATTGCTATGAACACATCAAACATAATTTCATATGTTCCATTATATGAAAGCACCAACTCTTTGGTAGTGTGCTTGGAAGTGACCTAACTCTTTGGTAGTGGTCACATTGTACATGGAAGCACCAACTCTTTGGTAGTGTGCTTGGACCCAACTCTTTAGTAGTGGTCACATTGCACATATGATCCAACTCTTTGGTAGTGATCATAAGGCCTTAATGCATTCAACCTTCGGCGGTCAATGCATGGATGATATAATGGAAAATGTGCTTAAAATATATGTTCTCTTTTGTTGATGAATATATTTGTGCAAGTATACGCTTTTCTTATATTTGTTTATAACTGCCAAGTATTAGTTTTATCTTATTGCCAAGATATGAGGAGTGGTATATAAAAGACACATAGGCATACTCAGTACAATATTCTTGAATATTGTACTGATGTGTACCACATGTAATCTTTTGTTTAGGTTGTGGTTATGCTCTTGAAGATCCAGGATAGTTGAGAGTTGTGTGGCGAGCTGATGTACAGGTGGACATGTTGTCTTAAGATCCTATAGTTTAGTGGTAGTACATGTATATGTATAGTCTGTTGTTCAATATGTAATATCAAATGTTGTAACAATTCATGTTGTAATTATATGTTGAATGGTGAACATGTGTTTATGGTTTTATTATTGTTCATGTACATGTGCTACTGATTGTTTCCTTCTGACTCCCTTGATTTTATCTTTCTTAGCCTAATGTGTGATGTTTAAATTGGGATTCTCACTGAGGTGAGGGTTTCAATTTGGACATCACACATCAGATTAAGTTTTAGAAAATCCAGGGACGTCACAGCAAGGCACTTCAAACAAGAAATAGGAATCATCTAGCAACTTGTCTTGGAAAGGATTGAGTTAAATATTATAATATAGAAAGTGGAACAAGACTTGCCCTAGAAGATAACTCAAGAGCCGACCCTTATTTTCTATATTATACTTGGACTTTTATTTTTGCATGGCAAGATAATGATAGCATGCATGCAAGTGTATGTGTCGACCTTGCATGGCTAGGTGGCATGAAGTAAAATTAAGATAATGACACCTATTAGACTTTTTTCTATAAACCTTTAGTATAAATACCTTGCCCTTCACTTGTTAGTAAGATTTTCAAATCTTGTTAGCAACCTTTCCTATGGTATTGTGCAAACCATCTTGTGTCATGCATAGTGAGGAGGGTTAAGAGATATCGGCCAAGGATAAGAGATATCGGCCAAGAATAAGAGATATCGACTAAGGATAAGAGATATCGGCCAACTAGGTCATAGAAGGAGATATCACCCATTATGATTGGAGATATCATGCAAAGGCTAGGAGCTCAAGTCTTAGAGTGGAGAAGGCTCATCTTCAACCTTAGAACATGTGGAGTTGAAGTTTGAATCTTGGAAGCTACTTGAGAGGGGGGTTATATAACTTGAACCCATCAATATTATTATGTTTTCTTCAATGTTGTTCAACTTGTTGATTATTGTCAAAATTCAGATTTCCTTTGATTAATTGATATATCCCTGAGTTCCATTAAGTAATTAGGACTGTTGTCCATGGTTCAGAATGGTAAGATAATGATCTTGAGGTTGATGATGATGAAATCATCATTGACAACTCGATATGGGTTGGAGACTTTTGAAAATCGGTATGGAAATCCGATATAGAAGCTTACCCGATATGAATGTAGGTTATATTTTGAAAGAAAAGTCCTATGAACGATACAGAAGATTCCTATATATACTTTGTACACGATACAAGGGTAAAGTAATACCCTTACACGATAAGGGCAATCCCTAGATGAAGACATGGAAACTCGATATGTTTTGGAACCTATTTCCTTTGAAACCTGATATACTCCATTACTTTGTGTCGGGTTAAAGGGTAACTTAGTATCCATATTGTCAAGAAAAGAACTAGCATTCAAGGTTCTTATCTATAATGGGAACACGATATGATAGTCAACATGGGATCACGATATGATACCCAACATAGGATCACGATATGGCAAATCTAATTTGGGGACACGATAGGGTAAACCCAAGATGAAATCAGATATGATAATCCAAGAGGAAAACCAATATGATGGAAAACCGATATGGAAGTTTAAATTGAAATTTGATATGACAAATTAAGGAGAAGAACCAATATAATAGTGTTTTGAATAAGATATGATAAAGCCATAATGGTATGCCCGATATGGTGTATTCTAGAACATGATATGAGAATCCAATATACCTCTATACCTGAAATAAGGGTAATAGTTTAACCCATATATGGTATGAGGTTGAATAAAAATGATAAAAGTTAAAGTGATAGTTAATCCAACCTAACTACACGATATGGTGTTAAGGTATACGCCCTAAACCCGATATGAAGGTGTGATTTCACCACTTGATTAATATGGACATTTGTTATGATGATATATGCATCTTCAAACATGATGGCATAACATTATCCACCATGCTACCCGATATGGTAGACATGCTTTTATTTATTAAGCTTGTCCAAGTGATGAATATGATTAATGCAATAACGAGACACAATGAGTTTAATCCAAATTTGATAATGATAAGCTTGTAGACCTTAAAGAGGTGAATTAAGTAATCTACATCCTAGTGGGGATGAAAGAGAAACTAAGATTGAAAAGATAATTATGTGATTAACATATGATAATACTCCTGAGATGAGTGGAGTATGAGTTAGGGCTTAATCTTTGTTAATGAAATTCTAAAACCCTAATTGGTTGATTATAACCCTAACTCATTAGGGAGGATGTGTTCTTTAATATTTCATGGTTAAGACATGTGTTTACAATTGTTGATAGCATGATATAATAACCATGTAGGTATCAAAAGGTAATGAGCATAGCTAAGTAAGAGCTATGATGTTATATGATACAGATTTAGTAAGCTATGTGGACTATGTGAATAAATACCCAGGTCTGATGACCTTGACGGAATGATCATCTACTAAGTGGTGACAATACTCAGTGATGAATTAAGGGTTGAATACCCAAGTATGCTTATGATAATATATTGAGATTCTAAGTGGTCTATGTTTTTCAATGAATATGAAAATACCTCATAAATGCAATTATGCTTTTCTTTGTAGCATTTGATATAATTCTTGATTGAAACTTGATTGATGCTAAAAGATACAGTAATGCATTTAATTAAGAAAGACAAATATTATCATGTAGTTTCCCAGGCCATAGATCCATTCAGTGTCAACATTTGCTGAATGGTGAAACGAGTTTTACTCAGAATGCATATGTTTGAATATGTGATAATTATATAAGGGTGCTCAGTGGACTCCCAAATTAAATAAGGGTGCTCAGTGGACTCCCCAAGTACACCAGGTTGCTCAGTGGATTTCCTGATAAAACTAAACTAGGATTGCTCAGTGGTCATCCTGATAATCCAGGAAAGCTAAGTGGTCTTCTCTTGAAGAGAGTACATGCTACAGATGTAACTCTATAGCGAAGATGCCGCTATACCCCGGCATAGCTAATTATAGTAGACACAAGAAGTCATGCTAGATCTAAGTGGTCTCGTACTGACTGAGACAAGGTGAGGTCTTGACAGCCGGCTCAGCCATTGACCTTGTATGGTACCGATTTTGACTTACTAGTGGTCGATTGGAATATGAGCGGTATATCTCATCTCCTTTGGGCATAATTGTGAGTGAGAACATGTAATTAGCCGTGTAGCATATTTGTTTAAAGATCAATATGGAAAATATTGGTTGATGCCTTATTACTTTCATACATCTTAGTAGATAGATGTTATATATGTTCTTCATATTCCTTCTCAAGAAAATAGATGTTTCATAATTATGTTATCAATAAAATAAACCTATTAGTTGTATAAAATACCTTATGTTCAGTCTTTATTATTTCTTGTGATAATAATATTTTTGGTAGAGAGTTATATCTCTCACTGGGACAATAGTCTCACCCCGTGGGATCCACAATTTTTAGGTGGACACAGACGAGGGACTAGGAACCAGACTACAGAAGAAGGATCTTATCAGCAAGGACAACAGTAGTATCTCAGGTTGAGTATGTTGTCTGTCAGGGTTTTGTAGATAGAAGTCTATGTGTCATCTTTGTACTCTCAGGTCCTTGGAAGATAGTTCTTTAGTGGTTTTTACGAACTACTTGAGATTTTGATTTATGTATCTTGAGGTTTTTAGGTTGTTGTGTATATATTAGAGTAAAGAAATCGGTACTTGTTACCCTCGAGAAGAGACAAAACACTGAATGTACAATATGAACCATATGTATGTAAAGCTTTGGTTCTTTGTGTAAGAATTTATAGAAAAGGATCTATGTGCAAGACGGTTTTGATTTTTAGTGATTTTTGTTATTCCTGTTGTTTATGATAATTCTGCGATTTTACTGGTGATGGCTTGATTTGTAATTGGGTCATCACAAAGTTTTTGTATCAGATCCTAAGGTTCTTTGAGTCTACAGAGACATAGGATTAAGTTTGTTGAGTCTATTCTAGTGTCCCCCAATATATCTTATAGTAAATTCTCCTCGTACAGGAGGAGGAGAAAGATTAAAAGATGGATGGAGCACACGACGAACACGTTGCTGAAAGCAGTGTTGCTGCACCACGAGGGATCAGGCTAGAGAAGAACCAGCACTTGAGAATCCCCAGCTTGACCAAACTCTGTTAGAGAACCCAGCTTTTCATGCTCTTTTCGGGTAGATCATGAATACAATGACGCATATGGCTGACCGAATACCAGCACCAGCCCCTAGGACATTAGGTTCTAGTGAGGAACATGGGTCTGGTAAGACTTTTGAATGACTGCGTCGAGTAGGAGCCACTAAATATGCTGGCACAGTTGACCCAGTAGATGCAGATTCATGGCTTACTAAGATAGAGAAATCCTTTAGGATCCTTGATATTCTAGAAGCTGATAAGGTTAAACATGTTGTATACCTTTTGAAGGGAAGTGCTGGCCATTGGTGGGCCATCGAAGAAGAGAAAAGACCAGGAATTGAGATTGGATGTCAGGAATTCTGATAAGAATTTGTTAGTAGATACTTCCTCAAGACTTATCTTGATGAGACGATCTCACAGTTTGAACATATTAGACAGGGAACAATGAAGGTCAGTGAGTATGAAGTTTAGTTTATAGATCATCTGTAGTTTTGTCTGCACATGGCCACCATAGATGAGGAGAGAATTTGGCATTTCGAGAAGGGTTTGAATGTTGAATTAACCACACATGTATCTACTCTAGAGAATAGAGAGAGGTTTTCCACATTTGTGGAGTCAGTTAGACGGATTGAGAGGTCTATGATGGAGAAACGAGAGGCGAATAGTAGGAAAGCACCAACAAAGTTTCAGAATTAGAGGTGTGGCAGATTTAAGAAATCAAAGTTTACTGCACCCGTGGAATTCAATACTCAGACATAGCGGATGTCTAGCCAAGGTAGAGGCCATATTTTTCCATCAAGTGGAGCCCAGAGTTCAACATCGATGTCAGTGATAGGACCGCCTAGGTCACAATGGGATGACAGAGTCTGCTACAGGTGTAGGAAGACAAGTCATGTGATAAAGGATTGTCCAGTTAGGGATGTGGGAGTGACCCAACCACCAAGGCAGATTCAGTAGGGATCTCAGAGACAACAGTTTAGTAGTAGCACTAGAGGACGTGGACAAGCATCTCAGGCAGGATCATCTGCACTGGCCAATAGAGGATGAGGTCAGCAACAAGCATCGGCAAGATTCTATGCTATGAATCAGCCAGAGGCGGTGGTTAACCCACGAGTTGTGACATGTCAGATGGAATTATTTCATTCTGATATGTCTTCATCCTATTTTGTATCTATTTTTATTGATCCAGGTGCTACTCATTCTTTTATCACTCGAGAAGTGATTCATAACTGTAATATGATTGTCAATCCTAGAACAGATAATCTATTATTAGAAACTCTGTTAGTTGGATCTACGATGTTGAGGGAGGTATGCTCTCCCTGTGTTCTTTCTTTCTCAGAACACAACATTCAGGTGGATCTTATACCACTTGAAATGCAGGGGTTTGGCATAATTCTCAGGATGGATACCTTAGAGAAGTATAAAGTTTTCTTGGATTTTGGTTCCAAGAAGGCTATCACTAGTAAAAATTGGGCCATTATTCACGAGTGAGTCATGTCACAAATCCCTCTCTACAGGCCCTCACAAATAGGGACGGTTGAGGGTCTGGCCCTCACAAATGGTCCGTGAAGAGAACTCACGTGACAAATACCAGTGGCCCTCATGAATACAATTGTCACGGACCAACTGACCCTCAAGAATGTTATATTGAGGGACTATTTAGCCTTCATAAATACATTTTTGAGGGACTATTTAGCCTTCATAAATACATTTTTGAGGGACTATTTAGCCTTCATAAATACATTTTTGAGGGACTATTTAGTTCTCATAAATACATTTTTGAGGGACTTGATGGTCCTGGAGAATATATTTTTGAGGGGCTATGTGGTCGTCGTCAATGCAATTTTGATGGTCAATCTGGACCTTCATCAATATATTTATGAGGGACTATTGTAAATGATTTAGTTATTGATTATTGAATGATTTATTAAATGTTAATTAATTGTTACTATAGTGAATATAAAATTTTAAATGAAAACTTTGTATACCTAACCTCAAGCAATATTTTTATACTAATTCACATGACATCATAAGAAGATTCAACACCAAAATGACACATAAAAATGTTAAATCACCTCAAACCAATTTTTGTTATTGAAGCAAAATATTATCCATACATTGCGTGCTCAACGTTGATATAAATAAAGAGTACATATGGTTTTAAAATTTGAGATTGATGACAATCAACATATCATGCTAGAAACTCTTAAGATCTATAATGTCTCCATATTCCTTCAAATGGTGTGGTGCTCTTCATCAATGCCAGGCCTCATACGGTTAGGTACTTGAATATTCTTCTCCTAAATATGACAAATCATTATATTAATAGAATTAAAAGTTAATACATAAATCATAGTACAACAAATAACTTACCCTTATATTTCGGTTTTGGTCTACTCCAAGGTGCATTGTCCGTCGAAATCCATCATTAAAAGTAATTCTACCCTATCAATATAAATACAAAAAGGAATCAGAGTGAGTGCGAAGTAGAGATAAATATAAGTGAACCAACATAGCAGCAACATGCACCCGTAAACTAAAATTATGATCATGGTAATAAAAAACCCGCCTTGAGGCTCTCGAGGCTTACGCCTCTTGGGGAGGCTATCCCAAATGCGCCTCGAGGTTTACTCCTCAGTGAGAGAAGTGCACACAAGAAAAATATGTTGCAATAAAAGAGTACATTAACATTTTGATACACTATTCACTAATGGTAAGGCTTAATTTTTAATTGGAAAAAGTCCTTACAGATGAAGCTGCGTGAGTTAAAATAGAATCTAAAGATAGATTCCAGATCAACAGAACCACACTCTTATTTCCAATCACACAGGCATACTACATACTAAAGTTAAATACAATTAGAATGTTTATTTGATAAAACAAATGCAGCATTTTACAAAATAAACATAAACTTTGATTCATATAATACATGAATCTAATCTTCCAATCTATATAAGTGAACATATTCCAGTAAAGAAATTCCAGTAAATATTATCTGTGGTATTATGCAGTTCAATAAATTGTCTATTCAATTACATCCTCAGCAAAGCAATCCATTTTTTTATGATCCTGATTGCCCTTTCCCTCATTTTCCCATTCAATATGATGATATGTAGCTATTAATAAACGTTTATACTCATAAAGAAATATACCTAGGCAAGGAGGCACATTTTCTATCAAGCAAACCCTACTCTTCAATATATACAGATATATATGTGCAGACATACATGTATAATATATATATGAACAGAAACGAATTCATAATTAGAGTTGAACTCAACAAGGAAAGGGCCACAAACCAATTCAGACCCATATTACAACGCAGAATAATAAGAATAACAAATATATGTTTTTGAACAATTCCCAACAATTTGGAGCAGCTTGGACAGCCAAAAGTTAAAAACAAAGTAGATAGAGTTATCCCATACAGAGAGTGGCCATTCCCAAGGTTATTAATATCAACAGCACCTTAAGAAAATGACTCCAAAGCAGGGGACAAAAGGGCTCTCAGTCAAACCAAAAGCATACATCTTGAGCAGAAAGGTTTCCCTTTTTTTTGGTTAAGGCAGGATGCAGAAGGCATCTGGAGTAGAAATAGTAGGCAATAACAGTATTCATCATCACAATTACTGCCATCTTTAAAGTTCGTGGAGTGTTGGTGCACAAGCAGGTATAACCTTGAGAGTGTTGGTCCACTCAGAAGTAGGCAAAAGATTCACTCTGTTCCTAAGCAAAATCTGGAACGACCACTCTATATTAATTACTCAACTACTAGTTATTTAGATAGTCTAGAAAATAGAGGTTTAATTCAAAGTTTAGACTAAACATGTGCAACTTCTTAAGCACTTACTAAAGAAAAGTCACTATAAACTTTGTATCTGAAATATTATGAATTGAGGCTTGACCAAGATGACAGTACTGATGTTTTCTTATCTATCACGATCATTGTTCGTGAATCTAATCTCTGAAGTCTACCAATTCAACATACATTCAAACATTAATATAAAATAACAAAATACATCTCATTTCAGTTGTAAGTCAAATCAGTAACACTACTATGTACATATAAGTGGAATGTACTTAGTTTCATTAGCCATTTTTTTTTAAAAAAAAAGGCTAACTTTAATATCTTAGAAGGCAGTGAAAATTAATAAGAATATGGCTAAAATGTAGATAAGCTGAAATGAATTACGTACAGGAGGAAGATATGACAAAAATGTAGTTCTATAATAATCAGATACAGTCCTCTTTTTTGTTCAAATATTTCACAGGTAGGAAAAACATATACAATACTGAAATATATCTTAAACACATGAAAAATGTAAAGCCTTCAGTTTTTTTAAAATCAGGTAATTCAGATCACTAGAAGTTTAATCAAGAACGTACTGAATACTTGATTTAAACGCTGAGTTCTTGGTGTGAAAGACACCGATGAAGATGTGGTTGGTGTGTTCTGCATTTGAGGATGACTTTGTCGATTATTAGCAGAAGAAGGGCACCAACTTTCAACTGCAGCCTTTAATAAAGTGTACATGTTAATATTCTTATGTGTATGAATATTGAAAATAATCTATAGCTGTTATGAGTTACCTGTGGCTGAAAGATCCGTGGATGTCCATTGCCTTGTATGGAAAGCATGCCTACTCCATTCTCCATTGAATTGCCTTGTATGGAAAGTTTGCCTACTCCATTCTCCCTTGAATTGCTTGAATTGCTTTGTCTAGAAAGTCTTCCTAAGCCATCCCCGCTTGAATTATTTTGGCTGGGAAACATGCCTACATATGCACCATTACTTGTATTGTCTTGTATGTGAAAAGAACCCACATCCAACCTATTTGTGCCACTTTGCATGTGTAAGACACCTGTAGTATTCTGATTGGGGTATTCAGCTGCACAATCAACATTAATACCGCCATCCTATAACAAATACATCAACAATGTCAAAAAAAATTATATATTACATTGACATAGACAACTGAATCTGAGTTACATGTGATTGATTATACCAAGTCATTATTTGGGAGACGGAGTTCTTCAATCCATTTATTGTTTCTTCAAGTTTCTTAAGTTTATCCTGAAATAGAAAACAAATTACAAACATCGATCTAATAGACTAGTTGTAACTAATAGTTCAAGTTTAGTTATAATCCAACATACATCCTTTGCATTGCTTTCCTCAAGAAGCATTTCATATCTTAAACGGGCAGCTTTTCCCCTATGTCCTATCTCTTTGTGCCCAATTCCAATACCTCGGATCCTAGCCTTTTTGGAAGGATTTAAAACTTGCAAATAAGCATCACGTGTTAGATTATCAACACTTCTAGGATCTATTTCTTCTTGGTTTGCTACTTGGTTTTCCACAATATGAGAGATTTCAAGTTGTAATTAGAAAGCATCATAAAAGGAAAGCTTAAATTGAGATATATAAGCATATGTAGCTTTGTAGACATCATAGGAAAGTAAATATCCATTTTCTAACCACTTGTGGGCTTTTGTCGTAAACTTTTTCCAAAAATTTGTTAAGAGGCACAACGGGTTGATCTTCACTGACCTACACATGATAGATAACATAAAGACAAGTGTCCATTATTATATGTTCAACTCCTACTAAGAAAGACAAGTGTCTATTATTAATACCATTTCTGCCCGATAACAACTCCATGGCTTTGATCCTGTGGTATGATCCATCACTTTTTTTGCTCTGTTTGCCTTGTTGATCTCGGAAATTTTCTAAACCACAAGAAACATATAATTAGAAAAAGCAGTTAGGTATACATGCAAGTTATATGAAACCATTGTACCTTAGACTTCTCGGTTCCCCATTCTTTAACAAGATTTTTAAACTAGTCCATATCTATAGAAGCATTTTTCTCAACTTTCTTCATCATCAATTCTGGTTCAATGTTGTACTTTTCTTAGTAATCTTTCTTTACACGTGCCCTCCACACTGTTATCCCTCTGCTAATGTGTTCATCAATGTGATTCCATGCATTAGGGTGACTGCCTAAATCGAAGTATTTCTACAAAAACATAGAAAATATTACTTTAGATATAACAATCATACAATTTGTTGGTCTTTTTATGAAAAAGATTACCTCAATAAATGATTTTCTATCTGCAAAAGCTTATTCTGGTTGTTCGTTCCACTTCAAGTCTAGATGCCATATGTGTGGTTTCCTTGCTAGCATATGACAATAACGATTCAATTTGGCACCATTCTCCCCAATAGCATTTCCTTCATCATACCATTGGACCTTGTGACATGGCTGCCCTTGCTTAGGAAGTAGGCTTTGCTCACTTGCAGGCCCACATCCATACTTCCTATTCTCCTGTTCATCCTCAACATTTTCTTCAACTGTTACATCATTTTCAATATTGTTGGACAGTAGAGTAGGTTCATCCTCACAATTTTCTTCAATTTTGGATGGAGGGACAGCAATAGGTTGACTGGGTGTGTTGTTACAACTAGATCTAGTGAATCTTCTTCCTGCCATGCTTCAACTGACAAGAAAAAAACAAATAAATTGTAGTAACAAAAGTAGTAGCTACATTTGAAAACAAATAAATTGTGCAGAAATGTCAGTAACAAAAGTAGTAGCTACATTTGAAAAACAAATAAATTGCGAAGAATATGAGACACCAACATATGAATATTCATCATTTGAAAAACATATAACTTTTAGAGTACCTTGGTTTCATATCCCAAAAAAGAATAATGATGTCCTACTTGCTGTTATATGAAACAAGACTAAATAAATTGCAAAGAACATGCCATATAGTAACAGTTTGCCAAAAAAATGCAATACAACATATTCCCCAAGTAAATTATTCTAGACTTGCAAACAAAACAGACAGAGTAATGAACTAAACATTAGCCCCATCATTCTTTTTTTAGTTCTATCAACAAAAGATCCCTCGGTGTCACTCCTTATCTAAGACACATCACTAGTTACACCACCATCAATAGCTTCAGATTGTAAACCAGTCAAACAATTCTCAATAAGAGGTACTTCAGAATAATCTTTAGGAGGATGCTTTAGCACTGTGAACCAATCATCAGCGTTAGGATCCTTCACATAAAAGCATTGCAATGCTTGAGAAGCCAGGATAAACGGTTCCTCCTTTTTTTTATCCTTGAAGTGTTGATTTGTGTGAACCCATATTCATCAATTCGCAAGCCGTTAGAAGTGCTTTCATCATACCAAGAACATCTGAACAACGGAACTTTGATTCCTGGACCATAAGTTAGCTCAATAACCTCCTCTAAGTAGCCATAGTACGTGACTTCAACATTTATAGGATTTCGATCTCTACCACTTGAATAACTTAAAGTGTCAGCACACAAATACACTCCACTATTTTGTGTAGTACATGTACTTTCAATGTGCTTTGAATGGAAACGATATCCATTGACCGAAAATCCTTCATAAGACATTCCCTCAGTACAAGGGCCTTGGGATAACCATCTCAAATCATCGCTAATACTGTTCGGCCTAATCTCTCGCATTTGCATTACCTTCATAAAAAAGTAAAACATTAATGTAATCTACACTAACTTGAACATTAAGAGTGACAACAATATTTATGTTTGAGACTTACATGCTCTTTCAACCACTTAGAAAACTCCTTTGCATGTTTTGTTTCTAGGGTCCGTGGGGCAATGTTGGGTTCCATATCTTGAAGAATACACATGTGTTCACTGCTTTATAAGAAGTGTCTAAATTAATGTACAACAAATATACAAATATCAGCAAGAATTTTAGGACGTAATTAAATCTTACCTTCTGTAAACATCCAATTCCTCTTTATTGAAAAGGACATAACAATGGGATTGTTCCAAAGTGTGGATGTCGAAATTTCTTGACACTCCAACTCTAATTGGAGATCCATCAACATTATGAGGAGTGTGGTTCAGTTTTGTCTCAAAATTATGCAAGTACCTACCACAAAATGTCAAACTTTCTTCAGCTAAATAGCCACTAGCAATACAACCAGTCGGTTTAGCTTTGTTTCTTACATACTTCTTCAATTTCTTCAAGTATCTCTCTATTGGGTACATCCACCTAGTTCAGACAGATCCGGCTTGCCTGGCTTCATAAGCTAAATGAATGGGCAAATGCATCATGATGGTGAAGAAAGAAAGAGGGAAGATTATCTCCAACTGGCAAAGAGTGACAACAATTTCTTGTTCCAATTCTTTGAATTCCTCCACATCAATAATGTTAGAGCAAGGCTTGTTGAAAAATGAGCACAAATTAGCAATAGGCTTGTACACATCTAAGCTTATGCAATGTCTCAAGGCAACAGGTAGAAGTTGATGCATAAGAACATGGCAATCATGACTTTTCAGCCCAACAAGTTTTCTATCAGATTTGCTAACACTCCTAGATATGTTAGAAGAATAGCCATCAGGAACTTTCAACTTTTCTAACACAGACAGGAACTTATCTTTCTGTGCATTAGTCATGGTGTAAGATGCTGGAGGCAAGTAATAGCGGTCACCTGCATCTACTGGCCATAAATCTCTTCGAATGCACATTTTCTTCATATCTTGACGAGCTTGTAAGTTGTCTTTACTTTTCTTAGAATCACCCAATAATGTGTTTAAAATATTCTCGCACACATTCTTTTCTATGTGCATCACATCCAAATTGTGTCTAACAGATAAATACTTCCAATAAGGTAGCTGAAAAAAGATGCTTATCTTATTCCAACCAGGAGGTAATGGTTGAATTTGATCTCCAAGCCTCTTGCGCTTATTCATTTTTCCAAATGTGATATTTTCATATCCATCAAATTGCCTCAGTATATCTTCTCCAGATAGTGGCTTAGGTGGAAGTCGAAAATCTTTTTCACCATCAAAATTTTTCCTATCACGTCTATATGGATGATTCATTGGAAGAAAACGTCGATGGAAACCATAGCATTGCTTTTTCCCATACTGTAACCATTTTGATACAGTCTCCACATTACAACAAGGACATCCCAAATCTTTCTTACCTTTAGTGCTCCAACCAGATAAGTCACCATATGCTGGGAAATCATTAATGGTCCATAAAATCATTGCCCGCATAGTGAAGTTCCTTTTTCTATATGCATCATAAACTTTGACTCCAAGCTCCCAAAGTAGTTGCAACTCCTCAATTAATGGCTCCAAGTATACATCAAGGTCATTGCCAACCATATGTGGACCTGGGATTAATAGGGACATCATAATAAATTGTTCTTTCATAAGAAGCCAAGGCGGAAGATTGAGAGGTGTCACCAACACTGGCCAGATGTTATGTGATGCACTCATATTTCCAAATGCATTAAATCCATCTGTTGCTAATGCCAATCTAATATTGCGTGGTTCAGCAGCAAAGTCTGGATACCTGGCATCAATAGACAACCATTCTGGTGTGTCTGAAGGATGATGAATACGACCATCCTTGCCTTTTACTTCTGATGGACAAATCATATCTTTAGCAATAGATGAAGACATATAGAGCCTCTCTAACCGAGGTATCAAAGGGAAGTGATACATGAACTTAGCAGCTACCTTCATTCCCTTTGTTTTTTATTGCTTTTCATTCCATCTTGAAGCACCACAAGTATCACAATTTTCTTTTGAAGCTGCATCTTTGCGAAAAAGCATGCAATTATTTGTACATACGTCTATAGTAGAATGATCAAGTCATAAATCCTTCACGATCACATTTGCTTCATAGTACGTCTCCGGGAATAGACAATTTTCTTCTGGAAATCCTGAAATAATCAACTGTAACAACTTTGTGAAAGAATCGTTGGACCATCCAGATTCCTCCTTCAGAAATAGCAAGGCAACCAAATATGATAGCTTAGAATGACTTGTGCAACCTCTATAGAGTGGTTGATCTGCCTCTTTTAGTAGCTTGTAAAATCTTTGTGCATCTACATTTGCAGGTTCCTCTGTAGCTTTAGTAGAGTGGTCATTTGTTGTGTCACCCATACCAAACAAATCCTCCAGCATTTGATGCATATTGTCGATGCTAGGCATGTTTGGTGCCGCAACAAGATTGCTCCTACCAATCACCTCCCCATGAAACGTCCAAACATCATAGCTATGCACAAATCCTTTTTGTAATACATGTGAGAATACCTCCTCCTCTGTTTTAAGGTATCTGTTCAAACATACCTTGCAAGGACATATTAATTTCCCCTGTCTAGTTGGTCTCTGATGGATAAAAGCAAACTCAATGAACTTTCGTAACCCTGCCTTGAAAACATCACTTCGCACTCTGTTCCCAATATACATCCAACTATGATCTATTAGAAAATCCATCTACATGAAGGAAAATATATAATAAGTTAAGCACACATTACAAGAAATGTATATATATATATGAAATTCAAATAGTATATTGATTATATTCCTTTCAGTCTAGATATGGTATCCACACTAATTTGGAAGAAAAAGATGTGGTAGAAAATACATAATAATATGTCCTATAGTATTTGAACTATCCCCTTCTCTTACATATTAATTTGTCTTATCATACTATATTTTTTCTCTTGTCCTCCCTTTTGAAATACATGCAAACAGCAATAGTTGTTTGAGATGTAGTCATGTAGGAGCAAGAATAAGTAAGAAAAAGTAGAAGAAAACTTGCAAATAGAAGTGGTACTAGTAGTCTAGTAGACGTGCGAGCAGGAGATGCAAGTAAGAATCTGAATTTCTGATATGAGTAACAAGGAAATAGCAATAAGAGGGGACATAGAAGTAACAAAAATTTAGATGCAATAGCAGGAACAGAAAATGAAGGAGAAATTGCAAAAAAAGAAAAGAAAAGAAGCTAGAATAGGAGACACAAGAGGAAATATAAAAAAATCAAAGAAACAGTAGTATAAAAGGACTGATTTTTTTGCAACAATTGCAGCAAAAGGGGGTCGAATATACAACATGAAAAAGGAAAAAGAGAAAAGGGGAGGGAAGGGAGAAGACATACATGAAGTCTATCAATATACAAGAAGCAAAAAAAGAGGCAGAAGAAACATCCTTCAAGAAACATCCTTCAAGAACTGCAATAGCATAGGTACCCACCTAATCAATAATAGTTCACAGATCCATCCTTCCCAAACAGAGAGACTATATAACAGGGCCAAGAGACAATCCAATCACAAAATCTTCAAGAAAATAGATCATCAAGACATCACTTCATATCACAAGATAACCAAAAGGATTCAGAAAGTAGACCCAGCATCTCCCTTAGGCAACAACAACCTGATCTTAGACAAGACAGTATACCTTAAATTGTTTATATCATGAGTCCAATCTTCAAAAATCACTTTATTTCAATATCACCAGATATAGTACAAAATACAAATGCATTAACTTTTGCTCACATGTCTCAACATATCCTCGATGACAGGGGAATCCTATCAATGAGTTTACACTCAACAGCCTTACCCCGATGAAATCAGCTACATGGCAATTAAAGAATAAATGAATGATAAATTCATTAGAACTTCTACACAGCAAACATATAGAAGTATAGAAAAACCCTCTTTTTTTAGGTTGTTCATCACTGAGATGTTGTTTCTAGCAATCTTTCGTAATAGGATTTTAAATTTAGATGTAGGATCATCTGAATTAAATACCAAGAAAGTTGACCATAGATATCAATATTTTAGATAGAATCCTTAAGAAGGTATTTCTCATGGATCAATTTGATCCATAGACTACCTTTCTTTGAAGCTACTATCCAGATATTTAAGATCATAGCAACCTTACAAACATCTTTGACTTTTTTTATAGACATACCACCTTCATCCTTTACCTTGGTTACATCATCCCACTTAATAAGATGGATATCATTCTTGCCTTCACACTATCCCCACAAGAAATTTATAATATTTATTTCCACTTCATCACAGATAGAAGTAGGAAGTGAAAAGGAAGAGGACCAGAAATTTTGATTGGCGGACATAGTAGAATTGCAAAGTTCTAGTCTCCAATGGAAACTGAAATGATATGTAAATAAGTTTGGTATCTTTAAAAATCAAATGATGGGCATAGAAGCACTAAAGCATGGGCAGAAATAATGAATGTAACTTCTGGTTCACTTGTATGATATGTATCATTATAAGTTAGTAGCATACCATCTTTGTGCACACTTAGCATCAATAGAATGTTTGTCATGCCCATGGAAAGCTTCATACATGCATTCAACATTTCAGAGGTCTGCTCTGGTTGAGAAGTCTAGGCAAAAGCCTCAAGAAAGAATGGGTGTTCTTAGTAATGTGGGTTCCTCCTTGTTCCCTTTATTGTTAAAACAACATTTGTATATTTTTCTTTTTTCCTTTACCCCCTCCATCTAAAATAATACCCTTTCTTTAACATGTGGTTGTGATGCAGGCCCTAAAAGCCAATAACTATGGTAATGATCCTCTGCTAAGTGCAGCTCTGTACCTGGAGATTAATTAAAGGCCGACTGCCCAGGGCTCCCATGGGACACATCCATTCCTAATATAATAGTTGGCTCTTAGGAGATCTTTGGCATGGATGGAAGATGCTCAGTTGTGGTGAACTTCTCTGCAGGCTTATTTAGGATCTCATTCATTGTGGAAACATTAAGTGTGTTGTCAGTAATTTTTTTTATGTATTTTGTTTCACTAATTTAAACGAAATACATTAAAAGATTTTACTTACAACGCCCTTCATGTTTCCACAGCGAATAAGATCCTGAATTGCGCAGAGAAGTTCACCACAGCTGAGCATCCTCCATCCATGCCAAATATCTCCAAAGTGCCAACTATTATATTAGGAATGGATGTGTCCCATGGGAGCCCTGGGCAATCGGCCTTTAATTAATCTCCAAGTACAGAGATGCACTTAGTAGAGGATCATTACCATAGTTATTGGCTTTTAGGTCATGAATCACAACCACATGTTACAGAAAGGGTATTATTTTAGATGGAGGGGGTAAAGGAAAAAAGACATATATACAAATATTGTTTTAACAATTAAGGGAACAAGGAGGAACACACATTACTAAGAACACCCATTATTTCTTGAGGCTTCTTCCTAGACTTCTCAACCAGAGTAGACTTCTAAATGTTGACAATGACTTAGTGTGCCTCTGCAAAATGCAAAAACAACAGGCTATATTATACTTAGTACCAAAAACAAAACATTCAAAAACAACACAGTGAGAAAACAGAACATCACTCGTACAAGTGACCATAAATAGTAGTAAGAAGAAATCTTTTATCCCCGAGCAATTCAAATAGTATATTGATTATATTCCTTTCAGTCTATATAGGTATTTGTATTCCTTGATTATATATATATAAATAATCAAGTAACCTGATATAGGTCTGGAGCAGTAAACCAAAGTCAATCTATTCTTGGATTTGGAGGAATCCGCTGTCTATACAGGATAAGCATATTGATAATTTTGAAATTAGAGTTGGTGAAGGTTGTAACACTATGATTTGGATTGATCCTTGGTGTTCAGGAGGTAAAACTCTTTCTAATATTCTAGGTAGCCATTTCTTAGCTAGATTTGGTGATCCCTCAAAGAAAAGGAGGCAACCAGAAACCTGAGTACCAGATCTGAGCTTAAAAACAGCTAGTGAGAGGGGAGCATTACACTCAACCGTCACCAGGAAAAAGCAAAACAAACTAGTATGCTAGACCAAGAGAGCAGATCTCACATCCAACATCTCCAGAGGATAAAACTCAGACAAAGAACTAATGCAAATCAAGACCTACACGACACCTTTGAGCTCATAGAGAACACAATCATAAGGCCAAAGTCCCAAAGTAGATATTCAACCTCCCAAACTTATCTGCAAGCACCACAAAAGTATGCTACCTGTACTTGAAGCCCAGAAAGGACACCATCTCTTAACAATATATATTAGGAAAAACATATTTATCACAATAAACCATATGTTATACCCTTCTATGCTCCCGTAATTGCAAGATCTTCCTGTCTATTAAATTCTTATCTATGTGCATACATCCTTCCACTCAAACAGTTTCTAAAATCTCTTAGCATAGCTACTCATTCAAGCAGCAACACCTAGCCAGGAGGTCTAACACTAGGCAATAAATACTACGGAAGCTATCAAGTTAGGAAGGAACAATACATTAAAATTATATTTATCTAATATTCTATGCAAAGTCAACAACAAATACTCAGGAAAAACAAAATCTAGTCCTGGCTATAGAGTTGATCTAAGGTAGTGACTGTTTTTCCCATAAATGATGAAGAACACTAGTGTCATCCATTGACTGAGAAAACTAGTTAATCTAATAAGATGAGTTTCATTACTAAGTTTTTCCCGTAAATTTCTAATTGCCAAAATAGATAGTGTGGAGTCAGGATTCTGGGCACTATGTTAGTGAAGAAAAGGGATAAGAGGAGAGTGGCTTTGTCAACTAGATTATATATGATCAAATTTTCTATATATCAATTAAGTGGTGACTAGACTCTTACATATTCCATTTGACCCATATAATTTTAATAAATCATTACACTTAGCTTACTACAGGTCTACTTTTAAACATCAACCCATTCTCAGTCCATAGTAATATTACCCATTTATCAAACATCACAATGTGAGTTCCGAATGAAGGCTATAAGGTTTGAGATTTAATTTATATGGCTATTTTATGTAAAGAGGAGATACGTTATAGGAAACTCAAAATTTGGATACGCAAATGAAGAAAGAAGCAAACACTGGCAGTAATTAACAGATTACAGTAAACTATTGGGATACACATATGAAGAAATAAGCAAGCATTGGCAGTGAACAGTACATTACAGTGAACTCAAATCTGGGATACACATGAAGAAGGATGCACATTGGAATCATTACCTAAAACTAAATGACCAACACATGATTGAATCAAACAGCATAACAACAAGCAATCACAACAGTTGTAAGAGAATAATAAAACAAGTAGCACAGAAAAAAGATGCAGTTTTAGTAGCAGTACCTTTTCCCACGCTTCCGGTCAACGAACAGAAGCAACGAGATTAAAACTGAAGAAGAAGAACAATGGACGTTGCAAGAGAAGAACTGGAGCAGAGGCGGTTGGGCAGCTTATGGGCGTCAGATCAAGGAAAAGAGACCAGTAGCTCGATCCAAGGTTGAAGTAGGTTCAGAGCTCCTACTGGGCGCCGCCTGAGTCGGGTGCCGCTGGTTTCACTGGGATCCGGCACGAGATGGCTACTCCTGGCCGTGGAATTGGAAGCCGGTCAGACGGCCGACGATTGGAGTTATGACCTGCTGCAGCTGGGGTGGCAGGAGCAGTTGGGGCGCCGTCCGGGAGGTAGGCGTGGTTGCAGCTGGGTGCGACCAGTGGGATTTGGGTGTTGCTAAGCGACTGGGGTCGTGGGGTTGCTGAGGCTGGGCGGCCTTAAGCTGGAGAAGACCCTGGCCGTGGAGTGATGGAGGCCTGGTCGACAGACTGAAGGCGTGGTCGATGGAATCAAGGAGGCGCCGACGACGAGTGGCTAGTCGTGGCGGCTAAGTGCTTCCCTAGTTTGTCATTGTGCAGAGGGACGAGTGGGGAGGGTTTTTCTTTTCCTTTTTAATTTTGATTTCCAAATGTTGTATTTTAGAATGGAGGGAAGGGATATGAGATGGAGGGAAGGGATATGAGATGGAGGGAAACATTTATCATGGTATTTTTCACGGGATGATTAGTGAGTAATGTATTTGTGAGGGATTAGTATTTCTAAGGATGTTAAAAAACGGTTGAGGGATTTGGTCCCATATTTGAAGGATGAGCCCTCACAAATAGCCATCATTATTCACAATCTATGGTTCCTCACAAATGTTCTTCAACAAAGGCCAAATTTTTTGTAGTGTATGTTCACATATGATGATAAGACATGGGTCTTTCAGGGGGATAGGAAGATTCTCCCAACCTGTCTAGTGTCAGCTATGGTAGAAGAAATGTTGATGAAGCAAGGATGCTTCACATTCTTGGCATATGTGGCAGATACTAGAATAAAGAGCTTTAGTCTTTCTGAAGTTCCCATTGTCAAGGAATTTGAGGATGTGTTTCCCGAGGAACTTCCAGGAATTCCTCCACCCTGAGAGATTGATTTTGAAATAAATCTTGTTTCGGATACGCAACCTATAGCCCAAACACCTTATAGGATGGCACCAACTGAGATGGAAGAACTTAAGAGATAGTTGCACGAGTTGCTTGAGAAAGGTTTCATACGACCGAGTACTTTGCCATGGGGTGCTCCAGTTCTTTTTGTTAAAAAGAAAGATGGGTCTATGAGACTATGCATAGATTACAAACAGCTTAACAAGGTGACTATTAAGAACAAATATCCTCTACCAAGGATCGATGATATGTTTGACCAATTTCATGGTGCAACGATGTTCTCTAAGATAGACCTAAGATCAGGATATCATCAGTTACTCATCAAGGAAAGTGATATACCTAAGTCAACCTTTAGGACAAGGTATGGTCAATATGAGTTTATAGTTATGTCATTTGGACTAACTAATGCACCAGCTGCATTTATAGAGTTGATGAATAGAATCTTTTGGGCATTCCTTGATCAGTTTGTAGAGGTTTTCATAGATGATATCTTGATATACAATAGAGACAGTCAACAACATGAACAACATCTTCGTCAAGCTTTGACCTTGTTGAGACAACATAAGTTATATGCTAAGTTTAGCAAGTGCGAGTTCTGGTTATCAGAAGTATCTTTCCTTGGTCACGTTATATCTACTTCATGTATTCGTGTTGATCCTAAGAAAGTAGAGTCTGTTTTAGAGTGGGAACAACCTAAGACATCGACTGAGGTTTGTAGTTTCCTAGGTTTGGCAGGATACTATAGAAGGTTTATCAAAGATTTCAGTTCTGTAGCATTACCCTTATCCAGGTTGACCAGGAAAAAAGTTCCTTTTGTATGGAATGACAAGTGTCAGCATTCTTTCCAGTTGTTGAAAGAAAAGTTGACTAGTGCACTTGTGTTAGTTCTACCTGAGCAGGGAAAGGGATATGTTGTTTTCTGTGATGCTTCTAAGAATGGTGTAGGTTGTGTGTTGATGTAGAATAATCATGTAGTTTCTTTTGCTTCTCGATAGCTCAAGAAACATGAGGAGAACTATCTGACACATGATCTAGAACTAGATGCAGTGGTTCGTGTGTTAAAAATCTAGAGGCATTATCTCTATGGAGAGACGTGTCAGATCTTTACAGATAATAAAAACTTAAAATACATTTTCTCTCAGCATGAGTTGAACATGAGACAACGTTGCTGGATAGAGTTAATCAAGGACTACGATTGTACAATTGATTATCATCTAAGAAAATCCAATGTAGTGGTTGATGCACTCAGTAGAAAATACTTGACTCCACCTACAAAAAATGCACAGTGGAATTCTTTAGTATGCTATAAGCGGGATTTGCTTGTCTCTTTGAGACAGATGAATGTGCAGTTAGAAGTATCTTTGTTAGCAGGGTTATTAGTTGATATGCATGTGAAACCCACTCTGAAAGAACATATCCAAGAGGCACAATATGTTGATACTATGATTCATCAGATCAGATCAGAGTTGGGAAATGAGAAACGGGATGGTTTCCATGAGTCAGAAGATGGCATAGTTTGTTACCATGGTAGAATGATAGTTCCTGATAGTAATGACTTAAGAAAGTTAGTTATGGAGGAAGCTCACTCATCCATGTATGCAATGCATCCAAGGAGTACTAAAATGTATCATAACTTAAAAGATATGTATTGGTGGCCCGGTTTAAAGAAAGATGTAGCTGTGTTCATTATGCAGTGACCGGTGTGTCAGTAGGTTAAAGCAGAACACCAGAAGCTTGCAGGAATGTTACAACCCCTACCTATACCTCAGTGGAAATGGGATCACGTGACAATGGACTTTGTGGTTGGTCTACCTTGGACAACCAAAAGTCATGATTTTATTTGGGTGATAGTTGATAGGTTGACTAAGATAGAACATTTTCTTCCTATCAAAACAACCTACACTATTGAGAATCTTGTATAAATCTACATAGATGAGATAGTGCGACTACACGGAGTTCCAACTATGATTGTGTCTGATAGAGGTCCCCAGTTTACAAGTCATTTTTGGGAACGATTACATAAAGCCTTGGGTACACAGTTAAAGTTTAGTACAACCTTTCATCATCAGAAAGATGGGCAGTCTGAAAGAACTATACAAATCTTAGAGGACTTGCTTAGGGCATCTGTTCTTCAATTTGTGGGAAGTTGGGATTTACACTTAAGCTTGATTGAGTTTGCTTATAACAATAGTTACCAGGCCAGTATTGATATGGCACCATATGAAGACGTTGTAGATATCCGTTATGTTGGTTTGAAACCGAAGAATACCAACTTTTGGGTCCTAATTTAGTGCAACAAACAACTAAAAAGATTAAATAAATGACAGTTGAAGGCTGCACAGGATAGATAGAAGTCTTATGCTGATAAATGTTGTAGACCTTTAGAATTCCAAGTTGGAGATAGAGAATATCTCAAGGTCTCTCCTTGGAAAGGTGTTCTCCGATTTGGGAAGAAAGGTAAGTTAGCTCCTAGATTTATGGGACCTTACCCAGTGATAGCACGGATCGGGAAAGTAGCTTATAGGTTGGAGTTGCCACCTGAGCTACATAGACTACATCTAGTATTTCATGTGTCTATGCTGAGAAAGTGTAATCCCGATACAGAGATGGTGTTGCAACCTGTAGAGGTTGAATTGAACGAAGACATATCCTATGTGGAAGGTCCTATGATGATTCTTGACAGAAGAGTCAAGAAGTTGAAGAAGAAAGACATAGTTCTTGTGAAAGTTCTTTGGCATCACCGTGGCGTTGAAGAAGCCACATGGGAATTAGAGGAAGAGATGAGGAGGAAATACCCTTCTCTTTTCTCTTGAGATTTCGGGGACAAAATCCCTTTTTAGGGGTTGATAATTGTATCACCCCTGACCTGGGTTATGGCCTAAACCTAGAATTTTTGCTTAATTAAGTTGCTTACAAACTTGTTATTATCTTTTGAAAAGTGCAATTCACCCAAGAAGAAAGGTTATATTGAAAATGTTACATGTTGAATGTGTTCTAAGTGTTTTAATGTCATGAAAGAGAATATGATACTAAGTAGTGGCTTGCACAAATCCTAAATTCTAAGTGAAAAATAATGCTAAGTGCTTGGTGCAACAATTATGGTACAAATTGCAATATATACAAAATGAAGGGTTAATGTGTAAATTACCAATTCTAGATTGTTTTTACTCTTACCTAGTATTACCTAGAGGAGAGAGAAAGAGGGAGACAATATGTTGAACCATCCTACAGTGTTAGCACTCTTAATAATAAAAAGATCAAGAAAATGCATAAGTTGAAAGTTATGAAAATGAGCATATCGAATTGTGGACTTAGAGTGGAAGTCCCTATCAACTATGAAGCCATAAAAGAGTCTACTATTGTTTTGTTGAGTTTTATCTTGGCCAATAACATGCAAGGAAATTCAAAGAAGAAATAGGAATCGGCTAGCAACTTGTCTGGGAAAGGATTGAGTTAAATATTATAATATAGTAAGTGGAAGAAGACTTGCCCTAGAAGATAACTCAAGAGCCGACCCTTATTTTCTATATTATCCTTGGACTTTTATTTTTTCATGGAAATATAATGATAGCATGCATGCAAGTGTATGTGTCGACCTTGCATGGCTAGGTGGCATGAAGTAACTTAAGCAAATGACACCTAATACACTCTTTTCTATAAACCTTTAGTATAAATACCTTTCCCTTCACTTGTTAGTAAGATTTTCGAATCTTGTTAGAAACCTTTCCTCTGGTATCGTGCAAACCCTCTTGTGTCATGCATAGTGAGGAGGGTTAAGAGATATCGGCCAAGGATAGGAGATATCATCCAAGGATAAGAGATATCAGCCAACTAGGTCATAGAAAGAGATATCGCCCAATATGATTGGAGATATCGTGCAAAGGCTAGGAGCTCAAGTCTTGGAGTTTGGAGAAGGCTCCTCTTCAACCTTAGAATGTGTGGAGTTGAAGTTTGAAGCTTGGAAGCTACTTGAGAGGCGGGTTATATAACTTGAACCCATCAATATTATTATCTTTTCTTCAATATTTTTCAACTTGTTGATTATTGTCAAAATTCAAATTTCCTTTGATTAATTGATATATCCCTGAGTTCCATTAAGTAATTAGGATTGTTGTACATGGTTTAGAATGGTAAGATAATGATCTTGAGGTTGATTATGATGAGATCATCATTGACAACCTGATATGGGTTGGAGACTTTTGAAGACCAATATGGAAATCTGATATAGAAGCTTACCCAATATGAAGGTAGGTTATATTTTGAAAGACAAGTCCTATGAATGATATGGAAGATTCCTATCTATAACTTGTACACAATACAAGGGTAAAGTAATACCCATATATGATAAGGGTAAACACTAGATGAAGACATGGAAACTCGATATGTTTTGGAAGCCATTTCCTTTGAAACCCGATATACTCCATTACTTTGTGTCGGGTTAAAGGGTAACTTAGTATCCATCTTGTCAAGAAAATAACTAGCATTCAAGGTTCTTATCTATCATGGGAACATGATATGATAGTCAACATAGGATCATGATATGATACCCAACATAGGATCACGATATGACAAATCTAATGTGGGGACACGATAGGGTAAACCCAAGATGAAATCCGATATGATAATCCAAGAGGAAAACCAATATGATGGAAAACCAATATGGAAGTTTAAATTGAAATTTGATATGACAAATTAAGGAGAAGAAATAATATAATAGTGTTTTGAATAAGATATGATAAATCCATAATGGTATGCCCGATATGGTGTATTCTAGAACACGATTTGAGAATCCAATATACCTCTATACCCGAAATAAGGGTAATAGTTTAACCCATATATGATATGAGGTTGACTAAAAATGATAAAAGTTAAAGTGATAGTTAATCCAACCTAACTACATAATATGGTGTTAAGGGACATGCCCTAAACCCTATATGAAGGTGTGATTTCACCACTTGATTAATATGGACATTTGTTATGATGATATATGCATCTTCAAACATGATGCCATAACATTATCCACCATGCTACCCGATATGGTAGACATGCTTTTATTTATTAAGCTTGTCCAAGTGATGAATATGATTAATGCAATAATGAGACACAATGAGTTTAATCCAAATTTGATAATGATAAGCTTGTAGACCTTAAAGAGGCAAATTTAGTAATCTACATCCTAGTGGGGATGAAAGAAAAACTAAGATTGAAAAGATAATTATGTGATTAACATATGATAATACTCCTGAGATGAGTGGAGTATGAGTTAGGGATTAATCTTTGTTAATGAAATTCTAAAACCCTAATTGGTGGATTATAATCCTAATTCATTAGGGAGGGTGTGTTCTTTAATATTTCATGGTTAAGACATGTGTTTACAATTGTTGATAACATGATATAATAACCATGCAGGTATCAAAAGGTAATGAGCATAGCTAAGTAAGAGTTATGATGTTATATGATACAAATTTAGTAAGCTATGTGGACTATGTGAATAAATACCCTGGTCTGATGAACTAGAGGTAATGATCATCTGCTAAGTGGTGAAAATACTCAGTTATGAATTAAGGGTTGAATACCCAAGTATGATGATGATAAGAGATTGAGATTCTAAGTGGTCTATGTGTTTCAGTGAATATTAAAATACATGATAAATGCAATTATGCTTTTCTTTGTAGCATTTGATATAATTCTTGATTGAAACTTGATTGATGCTAAAAGATACAGTAATGCATTTAATTAAGCAAGACAAATATTATCATGTAGTTGCCAAGACCATAGATCCATTCAGTGTTAACATTTTCTGAATGGTGAAATGAGTTTTACTCGGAATGCATATTTTTGAATATGTGATAATTATATAAGGGTGCTCGGTGGACTCCTAAATTAAAAAAGGGTGCTCACTGGACTCCCCAAGTACACCAGGTTGCTCAGTGGACTTCCTGATAAAACTAAACCAGGATTGCTCAGTGGTCATCCTGATAATCTGGGAAAGCTAAGTGGTCTTCTCCCGAAGAGAGTACATGCTATGTCTGTAACTCTATAGTGAAGATGTCGCTATACCCTGGAATAGCTAATTATAGCAGACACAAGAAGTCATGCTAGATCTAAGCGGTCTCGTACTGACCGAGACAAGGAGAGGTCTTGACAGCCGGCTCTGCCATTGACCTTGTATGATACTGATTTCGACTTACTAGTGGTCGGTTGGAGTATGAGTGGTATATCTCATCTCCTCTGGGCATAATTGTGAATAAGAACATGTAATTAGCCATGTAGCATATTTGTTTAAAGATCAATACGGAAAATATTGGTTGATGCCTTATTACTTTCATACATCTTAGTAGATAGACTTTATACATGTTATTCATATTCCTTCTCAAGAAAATAGATGTTTCATAATTCTGTTATCAATAAAATAAACCTATTAGTTGCATAAAATACCTTATGTTTAGTCTTTATTATTTCTTGTGATAATAATATTGTTGGTAGAGAGTTATATCTCTTGCTGGGACAATAGTCTCACCCCGTGGGATCCACAATTTTAGGTGGACACGGACGAGGGACTAGGAACCAGACTACAGAAGAAGGATCATATCAGCAAGGACAGCAATAGTATCTCAGGTTAAGTACACTATTTGTCAGGGTTTTGTAGATAGAAGTCTATGTGTCATCTCTGTACTCTCACGTCCTTGGGAGATTTTTCTTTAGTGGTTTTTACGAATGACTTGAGATTTTGATTTACGTATCTCGAGGTTTTTAGGTTATTGTGTATATATTAGAGTAAAGCAACTGGTACTTGTTACCCTCGAGAAGAGACGGAACACTGAATGTACAATATGAATCATATGTATGTAAAGCTTTGGTTCCTTGTGTAAGAATTTATAGAAAAGGATCTATGTGCAGGACGGTTTTAATTTTTAGTGATTTTTGTTATTCCTATTGTTTATGATAATTCTGTGATTTTACTGGTGATGGCTTGATTTGTAATCGGGTCGTCACAATTTACATCTTCAAGCAGTAGGCAGAGGAGTCATAATCTAAAGCATGTGAGAGGTTTCAAAACATGCTAAGGAAGGTTCCTCATCATGGGATCAATCTTTACATCCAAGCAAAGACCTTCTACTATGGGCTTCACAAAGGAGAGAGGACCACACTTGATAGTATTGGTTCATGATTTTTCCTAAAAAAACAAGCCTTCTATGTGTCATGAGATATTGAAGAACATGGCTAAAAATTAGTCATGGGGTGATGAGAGAGAAATCCCAACATCATTTAAAAGCATTAAGGAGTCTAAAGTCATCATGGCATTGAGTGAGAAGTTGGACAACCTCGCAAGGAAGCTTTTGTAGAAATCTAACACTTCATCTAGAGGAGAAGAGGAGGATTGTATGTACCTATGTCAGCAGTATCAACAGGACATGAGCCCCGGTAAGATAGATAAAATTGAAGACATGCTAGGTAGGCTAGTGAGTCAGAACAAGATCTTACTGGACCATACAAAATGGGTGCAATAGAATCATGAGGCTCAGATCCGTAGTCTTGAAAACCATATCTCTCAGCTAGCAACATAGGTGGCTTCCATAAAGAAGCCCATCTAGTAGGAATTTTTTGGGAATATAGGGACAACTCATCAACATCACCATGTAAAATTTGTCTCTATTGTCAAGGAGAAGAACGTCTTAGTAAGGATTCACCAAAGCAACACACTCCAAAATTGGATTGGGTGTATGTGCCTAAGGTTCCATTTCTCGCAGCCTATATGAAAAGCCAGGGGGATGCAAGACACCAGTGGGATATGCTCACACATGCACCTTAGTTAATACAGGTTCAGTGAAAAGTGACAAGGAGACCGCATCTTCATAGGCTTTGCAGGCAGGGAACTTCTAAGTTCAACCACGGTTATGTCACCACCTCCAGTTCCAGAAAAGGTACCTACACAACAAGAACAAGTAATGTCAATACTCCTCAGTAGAACAAACACAATCAATAAGGAGGCACCCTCAAGTCAAAAAGAGCAGCCACATGCCATTCCACCCACAGGAGAAGAGCCACATTCTATCCCAGAAGATGGCATTGAAACAAGCTTATGGGAGGAGATCCTTAATGTGCCATATGTTTTTCCGCACTAGCATGCAGAGAAGCCACATGTTCCATTCTCAGATAGTTTAAAGCTGAGAAAGGAGGAAAGACATTTCAAGAAATTTCTAGACATCTTCTGAAATCTCCACATCAACATCCCACTCATGGAGGAGATAGAGAAAATCCCTGCACATCAAAGGTTCTTGAAGGAAATCATCAACATGAAAAGATGGATAAAAGACACATCTGTTTTATGTGTTGATAAGTGATGAGTGCGATGATCCAACGAAGACTGTCGATGAAGATAAAGGACCAAGGATGTTTCTACATTCCTTGTTCTATAGGCAACCAACATTTCCAATAAGGGCAGTGTGACTCTCAAGCAAGCATAAATCTCAAGCCTCTTTCTACGTTTCAAAAGTTGGGATTGAAGGAACCAACAAAAACATGCATGACAATCGAGTTGGCAGATGGATCAATTGTGAGGCCGTATGGGATATATGAGGATGTTCTTGTCAAAGTCGACAAAATCATCTTTCATGTTGATTTTGTGGTCATGGATATGCACGAGGTTCAAGGATCAGAGATGTCATTAGGAAGGTTGTTCCAAGCTACGACCAACGTGATCACTGCCATTGGTAGAGGCTACTTGACACTTGAGATAGATGATGACAGATTGGAGTTAAGACTTCTAGATGAATCTTCACAACCATCTCGTGACAAACCAGGCTGATAAAACTCATCTGGTTGAGCCTAGAACATTAAACAAGGGTTCTCATGGGAGGAAACCCAATTTTATTTTTGTTATTTACTATTTGTTTAGGTATTTTAATTGGCTACATTTCATATTTTTCATGTTAAATTTTATTTGATGTAAAAAGGTATCTTGATTCTCTTGTTTGGTGTGCAGGCAGAGTCAAAGTCAGTACTACCAACACCCAAGTTAGTACTAGCAACTCCTAATCAGGTTTAAGTCTGTAGAAAGTCAATACTACCAACACCAAAGTCGGTACCATCGACTTTTCTTAGAAAAATCATAGGACTCCAGGAAAGAAAGTCGATACTACCGACACCCAAGTCAGTACTACTGACTTTTCTCAGCATAATATTTGCAGAGCTACATAAAAGGCTATTGATACCAATGACACCCATGTTGGTGGCACTAACTCATCAAGCTCAAACAAGGATAGAGAATGTCATATCTTGGTACCAAAAAGACGCAAATTGGTGGCACCAATAAGAGGGGTATATTCTAGAATAACTTGATCCAAAGAACCACCAATCATCCATCGCCACCACCCTTCCGAGCAACTAGTAACCCCGTTTCACTTCTAGGTTTGGATTTTGACTATGTGGACATAGTCAAGTTCAATCTTAGGGGGGTGTTGGAATGACTTTATATTTATTTGTTCTTTAGTTGTTGTTTTTTTAATGATTTGTAGAATCCACATCTATCTAGTGCAATAGTGGAGCTTAATTCATGATTTATGTCATCTTCATGTGTTTTTGTGTTTTTGCAATGGAAATTAAAATTTTCAATTGGGCTTAGTTGCAAATTCTTAAGACAACACTACCAGAGGAAGTGTATGGGTTAGTCAACCTAAGGACATTTGATATGAATGGAAGTCTTAATTATCCATGTAATGTGGATGTAGATGGGGTTTGATCCTCACTTGATCAAAAAATTAATGAGACCTTAAATTGAAATTTTAGAAAGAAATCATAAGGTTATGTTATACACAGGTCAGTAGTAGAGGAACATATCATAGTTCAAGAAAGGCATTGTCTCCTAATTATGTAATTCCATCCATTTTCCATCCATTTTGATCCACCACATTAAGATGATCAAATAACCAGAATTATTTCCTCTTATTTGCATTGCATGGCATAATAAGTGACATCATAGTTAGTTTCTTTTTATTGCATTAGTTACAAAAAGAAAAGAAGTTTTTGTGCATATCATTTAGTTGCATAAAAAATTCCATGTAGATTGCATGCTTTTCGCATCATTCATTCTTACATCATGTATGCATGTTGTTTTCTTTTGAAATTAGAAGTGTTGGGATACACATCCATACCTCTTAAAAACTTGAAGAAATAAAAAATAAAAGAAAATTTGATTAGTGTAGTGAAGCCTGAGCATACTCTTCAATCATGCTAGAATATGGGCCAATGAAAGAAAAGAAAAAAGAAGAAAGAAATTTTGATAAAGAGGAGGAAGGATGCCCTAGCTATGAGCTCTGGATGTTCTTCTAAAGAAGTTGAACTTGTGTACATGATGTATTTTTATTTCAATTTATCAGTTGGATGAAATTTTTCAATGCATACATCATTCCACCCACAATAATAGCCATCAAGATTCATGCATTTACTCACCTTCACCATATAGTTTCATCATGTTTTATTTTTGCATAAATAATTCATATGTTAATTGTGATTCTTCATAAGCCACCTATTTCATTCCATCCATTTCTCTTATTGGTAGGCCATACATATGATTGATCTCCTCATTTATTTTTATAAGGAGAACTGCTTCCAAGTAGTTGGTAGTTAGGAAAGAGCAAGGTAGATAGGGAATCACATGATGCACCAAGTAAATTCCTGATTAACTATGATATTAACTGCTCTATTGATCGTATTTCACTGATCTAATGATGGACATATTTTATGGATATTTTTTGTCACTTGAGAGTAATTGATTGTTCAGTCCTCAACAAAGGCTGGTTTGGGATCGCCAAGTGGGGATAGTTGAGAATGAAAATTCATAGTTTGTGTCCTTTTACTGACTTGTCTCAAACAGATCTGAGGGTGTTTTGTTCGAGGACAAGCAACATTTAAGCTTAGGGGAGTTTGATGTACTGAATAATTGTTGTTTTCACAGGATATTTATAATGGTTTTTTTTTGCACTTAGTGTTCATTTTCATATTAAATTTTGCATAAATTATCATCATTATCCTATGACACTTAATTGCATCAAATAGATTTATTTTTAATGTTCATGTTAGATTCATTATTATTCTCGAGTTTATATTTGTTTTGTGGAATTTCATGTGAATCTACAAGAAACTACATAGCTCGGTACTACCGACCTGCATGTCACTGGTACAGACACTTGCTCAGAAAGAAACATGTGAACTTGAGAAAACTTTATAGTACTGACAAAGGAAGTCGGTACTATCAACAACCTTACATGGAGGACTCAAAAAATCTCGAGAAATGTTGGTACTATTGACATCAACTTGGTAGTTTTGACAACTGCACAGGGAGACACAACTTATCGAGGGTGTCGATACTACCGACACCAAGTCAGTAGTACCAACTCAGCAGGATCAGGCCAGATATGAAATCATCATTAATCCAATGGTTCAGACTTAATGACACCCTAAGTCATGTCTATGAGTTAGGGAGAGTGTGTACATACCTAATTATCATGTTTTATTTCGTTGCACATCAGCCGGGAGACAAGAGAGAAGAAAGGGGAGGAGACAACCACATTCTAGATGATTCAGACACCTCATGTGGGTAGATTTGCAGCCAAAAGACAGCAAATTGTCATGTTCATTAGAGGGAGTCATATGGACCAACTTCTCCAGGGGTTTACTTTAGTTTTCTAATGTTTCCCACATTTTTCTTCTCTTCTCCCATGTTCTTGACAATAGAATCATGCGGGCCTAATCCTCTTTGTTCCTTAGCATCTAGGAGTAGCCCAATTTTGCATTGCAATTGACAATTATGATTTAATATCCATGTTTATCTTAATGTTTGGACATAAATCTATGAAAGCATCACGAAATATATGTGCTTGATCACCATAGGTAGTTGTTTAGACCGTTAATTGCTTCTAGAGAGGGATTAAGGTTGGAACACTCATAGATTTACATATTTTAGATCGCACCTCGAGAGAGGGCTTACAAATGCGAAGATAATAACTGAGTGATTTAGGTAAAGAACCTAACTAATAACATAATTGCTACGAGAGTGAATTTCGTATTAGGATAGGTAGTGAATTACATTGTGAGAGTGAGTAATTCTTGCTACAAGTCTCTTTGTCCAGGATTAGGAGAGATTAATATTAATGAAATGATGTTAATTGTAATGTGAACCATGGTGAAACCACAATCCTAAGGAATTCATTCCACTTGTGATCACAACCAATAACCTTAGTTTTCATTCTTGCAAATTAGTTATTAATTCAACTAATTCACTCTTTTTCAACAGCCTAGTTCATTGAGTCATTGTAAGTAGTAGTTTCTGGGTACACATTCTCCCCGTGTTCCATATCCGGGCTTCTTTAGGCCTATATTACATTGATACGTGCACTTGCATTTTTGACATGTAGTTTATGCGCACCAGGTTACACAAATTACATCTTTATGAATTGGTTTACATAACAAACCATGATTATGTGATTAGATCTTATCTATGTCTATTAAGATATATTATGTGATTAGAGAACCTAATGTCACTAATATATCATGAATGTTACCAAAGATGAATATATTAGGATTGGATGAGTACAACTCAGGGTTTAGGTCAACATGGACATCATACTTCACTTACAACTCATTAGTATACATTTAGTCTAGGGTCAGTATCCATACCTCACCTCAACATCACATTAGGGTTTATTGGTCTTAGCATGGCCTGTATGATACCTATCCATAATTACAGTTTAACATGTAAGTTATGTTCATTAAATGTTCATTAGGGTATAAGTAAGTAAGTAAGGGTATTGTTTGGTCAATTCTAATGACTTGATCCCACTAACCTCCTATTCATGAAATTAGAGTCTCTAAGGTCGGGATAGACAATTCTCAATATGTTATAGGACCTAACCCTAAAAGGATTTCTTTCTTAATATCTGCATATCCACATTCTATCAGATACTACCCCTCAACCCCTTATAAGGTTTGATCTAATAGGTTAACAAAACTTAGAGGTAAAAGAGTGAGTCCAGCTACACCATGTGTAGAATCTATCACCTTCTCACTTAACCTTCAACATCACCAAATGTCAAAATCTACGTCCCAATGGTATTCTCTCGAACCATGTGGTTCTACTTATAGATATATCAACTTACTACCAACCTCATCATCCTCATCACATAGTTCTACACTTATGTCAGATCTTATATGTTTAAAACATAAACATGGGCATCACACCAAATACGTTGGGAAAAGGCACATGGTGTGCAGTCTCATGGTGGTTACCTTACCCGAGATGCTCATTATCACCTCATTATGATATACATACTTTTGTCATCCTAACATGGTCAAGATGGTTTCTAGAGTAAAACATCTCATCTAGAGAGTTTTCATATAAAATAAGGATTCTACAAGAACTCATGGGAGAGATAAACTACCTATGGGAGATAAGAATTGAAATAGTCAGACCAACCGATTACACTGGCTTTAATACCATACTTATAAGGAGTGGGACCCGAGAGGGGATCCACTCATTTACTCGATGTGAAATAATGTAAAACCATCCAATGCCAAATTTGAGAATAATTTTTTGTAAAGGAAAGAAGACTAAAATTAAGTATGTAATGTATCATTCACCATGATTTACAGGTATGGAATGAGTAGATTTTGTCAGTCTATCCACTACTACCCAAATGGAATCATGATTCCTAGTTGTCTTAGGTAGACCAACTATGAAATCCCTATGGTTATGTGATCCCATTTCCATTGCGGTATTGGCATGGGTTGCAGCGTACCTGCTGGCTTCTGATGCTCAGCTTTAACTTGCTGACATACTACGCACTTAGACACAAACTCGACTACATCCTTCTTCAAGCCAGACCACCAATATAGGTCCTTCAAATTATGATACATCTTGGTGACTCCTGGATGCATAGCATACATTGATGTGTGTGCTTCCTCGAGCACTAGCTTCCTTAGATTATCAACATCGGGGACCACCATCATACCATGATAGCAAACTAGTCCATCCTCAGACTCATGGAACCCATCACACTTTTCACTGCCGAGCTCTGACCTGATCAACTGTACTGTATCATCTGCCTATTGTGCATCTTTGATCTGCTGTCTCAGCGTAGGCTTGACTTGCATCTGTTCCAATAGTCCTGCCAACAAGGAAACTTCCAACTCCACATTCATATGCCGCAAGGAGACAAACATATCTCGCATATGGCATACCAAGGAACTCAACTGTGCCTTCTTTGTGGGGAGAGAAGAAGACTTTTTGTTAAGCGCATCAGCTACCACGTTTGCCTTACCTAGATGATACTCAATGGTGCAATCATAATCATTGATTAGCTCCATCCAACGACGTTGTCGCATGTTCAGCCCATTCTACAAAAAGATGTACTTCAAGTTCTTATGATCCGTAAAGATCTGACACACTTCCCCATAAAGATAGTGTCTCCAAATCTTTAACGCATGGACCACCGCTGCCAACTCTAAAGCATGTGTTGGGTAGTTCTCCTCATGTTTCTTAAGCTATTGTGAAGCAAAAGAAACCACATGATCCTCCTACATCAGCACACAACCTAAGCCTTTCTTGGAAGCATCGCAGAAAACAACATAGCCCTTCCCAGGCTCTGGTAGCACCAACACTGGAGCACTAGTCAGCTTCTCCTTCAGACTTTGGAAAGCTTGCTGACAACGATCATCCCAGTCAAAAGGTACATCCTTCCTGGTCAACTTTGTCATCGGCAACGCGATCGCACTGAAATCTTTGATAAACCTTCAGTAGTATCCTGCCAAACCCAGAAAACTACAAACTTTGGTCGGCATCTTTGGTTGTTCCCAATCTGCCACTGATTCCACCTTCTTGGGGTCCACTCTGACTCCTTCTGTAGATATCACATGACCCAAGAAAGTCACTTCTTTCAACCAAAACTCACACTTACTGAACTTGGCATATAACCGATGTTGGTGAAGAAGAGTCAATGCTTGTCGAAGATGTTGTTCATGCTCTTAACTATCTCAACTATAGATCAAAATGTCATCTATGAAGACTACAACAAACTGATCTAGAAACGGACGGAACACTCGGTTCATCAGATCCATGAAAGCAGTAGGTGCATTGGTTAGCCCAAACGGCATAACCACAAACTCAAAGTGACCATACCTCATCCTAAATGCTGACTTAGGTATGTCATCCACCTTAATCCTCAACTGGTGATAACCAGACCGTAGATCGATCTTTAAGAACACTGTAGTGCCACGCAACTGATCAAACATATCGTCTATCCTCAGCAACGGGTACTTATTCTTGATCGTGACTTTGTTCAACTGTCGGTAATCTATACATAACCACATCGACCCATCCTTCTTCTTAACAAACAATACTGGAGCACCCCAAGGTGGCGTGCTCGGTCGGATGAAACCTTTCTCTAATAAATCCTGTAACTACTTCTTGAGCTCTGCCATCTCTTCTAGAGCCATTCTATACGGTGTCTGTGCAATTGGGTGTGTTCCGGGCACCAGATTGATCTCAAAATCAATCTCTCGAGGTGGGGGAACACCGGGGAACTCATCAGGAAACACATCCACAAACTCTCAGACAACCATCACCTCCTCAAGGCTATGACCCTTCGCCTTGGTATCCACAACATGAGCTAAGAATGCCTTACAACCTAGCCGCAACAACTTTTCTGCCACCAACGCTGACACTAGACATGTCGAAAGAATCTTCCTATCTCCTTGGAAGATCCACTTCTCTCCACCGTCATCAAACATTGCTTGCTTGGAACCACAGTCCAACACGACCTTATACTTCTCTAAGGTATCCATCCCAAGGATCACATCGAATCCATGCATCTAAGGTATAAGATCCACTTGTATACCGTGTCCTGAGAAAGACAGAACACAAGACAGACACTCCTCTTGAAGCATCGAGGAACCATCGAGAGGGGTTTCTAACAACAGGCTATCTTTCTTACAACTAATAGGTAAAGGACAGATATCAAGTAGACTATGTGTGATAAAAGAGTGTGTAGCACCCGGGTCAACCAAAATAGATATGAAGCAAGAAGAAGACAAATCATAATGAAATAACTCCATCTGACTTGTCACTACTCGTGGGTTGGCTATCACCTTTGGCTGACTCATAGCATAGAATCGATCCGTTGCTTGTTGTCCATGTCCTCTGCTTCCTTCAAAAGACGATCCTGCTTGCGATGCTTGGCCGCATCCTCGCCCTCTACTACCACTGGGCTACTGTTTGTCTAACCCTTGTTGACTCTGTCTCAGCTGTTGTGTTACTTCAACATCTTTTCTTGGCCAATTTGACCTCAAGTGCCCAGTCTGTCTACAGTGATAACATGGTATGCCTTCTGTCTGTGGCCTATATGGACCTTTCACTGCCACAAAAGTTGTACTATGCGCCTTTGATGGCGAAGAAACATAACCTATTCCCTTACTCAGAGACCATTGAGATGGTGTATGAGAACTCTGCATTACGGAAGGTGCTGAAAACCTTGGCTTCTTGAAGCCACCAAATCTCTATCCCTGGAACTGAGCAGGCCTTTTCCTGGTCATGGACTCCCTTTTCTCCCTGACAGACCGTTCAATCCTACGGACAGACTCCATGAACGTGGCAAACCGCTCCCAATTTTCCAAAGCAACAGCAGGTGTTGACAGCTCAGCACTCAAATCTTTCTCAAACTGCCTGATCCACTCATCATCTATCACGGCCATGTGAGGACAAAACCTCAACAAGTCCATGAACTTGGCTTCATACTCGGTGGTTCTCATCGTCCCTTAGCGTAGAATCTCAAACTGGTTGATCTTCTCGTCTAGATACGTCTTCAGGAAGTATCTACTGACAAACTCTCGTCGGAAAACCTCCCAACCGATCTCCTCACCGGGTCGCTTATCCTCCTTGATGGCCCACCAGTGGCCAGCACTACCCTTCAGAAGGTAGATAGCGTGCTTGACTTTGTCTGCTTTGGGGATTTCGAGGATCCAGAAGGCCTTCTCGAGACCTGTCAGCCACATATCAGCATTTTCCAGATCATCCATTCCAGCATAATCCGAAGCTCTGACTCGGCGAAGCCGCTCAAAGGTCTTCCCAATACCCGATGTTTCATCATGGGGAGCCTGTGCCCTTGGCTGAGGCACTGGCAACCTTTCCACCATGTGATTCATCGTAGCCATCAACTGCACCATAAGCTATTGGTAGGTAGGATTTTTGAGAATGGTTGGGTCAAGTTGGGGGACCTCATGCACCCGATCTTCTCATGCCTACCCTCCTGCTCCATCAACTGATGCATCATCGCTACTCTCGGCAGCATGTTCTTCATGGTTTCCAGACATCTTTAAACTTTATCTTCCGCTGAGAGCAGAAGGTTATGGTAAGAAAATCTGGAAAACTCACAAGAACAGATGCAAACCTAATCCTAGATACATGTAGACTCAGCGAACCTAGAGCTCTGATACCAAACCAACTCTGACACCCCGCCATCACCCAGACAACGAGATGACATGTGAAAACGTGTGGAACCTCATCTTACTGAAAACACAGGTTAATTAAAATTGATTGCGGAAAGCATAATCAAGGGAACTTTTGCATCCAGATCCTACAGAGAAAGCATGTTATAAAAATATTTATAGGCTTTAATATATGTTCACCGCTTATCAGAGCCAGCTGTACCGTCAGCACCAGAGTTCATCACATGTTTATATATACATAACGGGCCACATACGACCAGTAACAGGATAAACCAAAATTACAACAACTAGTCATCGTTAAACGCCATCGAACACCTGTAAGGACCTGAGAGTACAGGGATGACTCTAGGACTCTACTACAAAACCACCAAAATAGCAGCATGTCCAACTCTTGCCTTCTACTGCTCTTCTTGCTACTCGGCCGCAACCTCACGACCACCACCACGTCTAGAGTGATCACCTAAAAAGGGTGTAAACCATCGGGGTGAGACACACAGTCCCAACGAGAAATGTAACTCCCTGTCGAAACTATAAAACCTCAAAAGGTTAAAGCAGATAACAACAGATAACTGATAAAGTGTATAATAAGAGAAGCATACTGAGCAAGGCTATTATTACCATCAATCTTACCAAGATATCTGGGAGGCATATAACCAAGCATTTCTTTATGGAACATGATTAACAAGATAACTTTATAAGAACTTATCACAGAATATAAGGATCATACACGTATCTGCAAGGTATAACTAGATCAGCTATATAAGTACTAGGCCTCAAACAATGTTCTGTGTTTTGCTCTAAGCAAGATATACTATTCGGCTGGATTACATTTTATTATGCCATGAGGAAGTGAGCCTTCCCTTCTCAAATCCAACCATTGGCTGTGAAGCCCAATCCGATTCCATACAAGGTCTAAGGAGATCCGGACTCCATGACCTCACCTTCTCGTGGTCAGTACATGAATCATCAAGCAAGACTGCAGTCTTATGCTTATAGGGCCTCAGCCTCTGGGTCAGCTCCGCAAGCTACCCATCTCTCTAGCTCACCTCATCATAGGTGCTAGTACATACATCCAAGCCATGAATGCATCATTCTCATCATCACATATCCCGAGCCATGGGTCTATTCACCATGTTCCATATATCCTGAGTCTGCAACCATAGTTGCACTCAATTCCTCCTATTTTAGGCTAAGGGAAACCTCGCATATTCAACAATATGCGCTCCAGGTAATCCCACAGGATAAACCTATTTCACCATCACCATGATACTGACAATGATGGATCTATGGCCAGGGCAAACTACATATATGATATGTTCATCTATAATTAATTAGTATATTTTAAGCCAATTATTGAGGCAACCAAAGTTATAAACATAATCTCATAGAATTACATTATTTTTGCCATCATCATGTTGTCCTGGGACCTCAATCCCTCATTATATCAACCACTGCCTCTCAAGGCATCATAATCATGCATCAGCATTCTGGGAACACATCCCTTATCTCATCATCAGAGGATAACACTTCAACTAGGCACTCAGCCTTATATCAGGTCCTCAGACCTATCAACTTGTTATCTCATTACCACATGGTGCTACTCGAGCACATACATATCATAGCTCTTACCAGGATATGAATCCACATAAAAAATACCTGCATGGTTAGTATACACATCCATAGAGATAATTGAAGTCATCATGGATTAACAGGATTATCATGCTATCAAGCATAAAGCAACATCCATGAGTATATTACACATAAGCTGTAGAAATCATCGTTTTATTATCAATCATAAGCATATATCATGCCCCATACTTGTGATCATATGCATGTGTCACATTATCATGTGTAGCAACATCATATTCTATCAAGCTTCCTGGTTCACAACCTATCATCTTAACCCATTATCGTAAATACAGGATTCAAGGTGATTACATCATATCACTTGTATTATCATTATTAACAGAGAACTATCAACTATAAACATTCTGGGTTATCAGAACCCTCACCAAAGCTCATGCAACCCTTACTATAGGTATGGCGAGCAGCGCCAACCCTCACCAAAGGAAGTATCGGCTAGGGTTCCAAACCCTAAAGCACATGTGCCATTAAAACGGCCAACAACACCTCATCCTATCGTGCATCAGGGATCCTATTGTGCACTAGGGTTAGGGTTTCTATCGTCCAACCCTCTCAACAAGAAGCATGTCGACTAGGAGCATGGTGCCCAAGACGCCCTATCATTCAACCATCACCCATATCGTTCAAAGGACCCTTATGTTGGCCAAGGCACTCTATCATCTAAGAGCATGGTAACCACTAAGGCACCATATCAGCCAACACACATAGGATGTGTCGGGCAAACACAAACTCCATGCTCGACACAAGGTTACCCATCTTACTCATATCTTCCAAGGAAGAGGCTAGGATGTCGCCCACCTATAACAAGCAACACCTTAAGAAGACCTATCGTCCAACTAAGTCAAACACCTCATATCGGCCACCACTAAGGCACCTAACAGGGTTTCACCATGCACCCACCATATCGGGAAACACTACTCCAAGGTCATATCATGCAAGGCACAACCCAAAATGGTCATCTTCAACCTCAAGCACAAGGGCACCAAACCCTAAATGATCAAGAAGATCGGCTCACCTCTCAACAACCAAGAAAGAGGGGTTTTGCACAACCTCAATCACAAATCGGGCAACTATAAGGATCAACCTCAACTTAGGTCATCACATATCCAAGAGCTCACCTCTCAAATCCATGATGAGAGGAGGGTGTTGCCCAAGCAACTAGAATGTAGACTCACCCCTCAACTAAAATGAGAGAGGGGTATTGCCTACATCACTAGAGCTCAAACTCACTTCTCTAGACCAAGGAGAGAAAGGGGTATTGCCCCAAAAGAAACCCTAAACTATGGTTCAGCCAACTAGATCCAAAGGTATGTAAACCATCAACAACATCAACAACATCATGGTCACTATATCCATAAGATCAACAACATGTACTAGAGCAAGGAACATAACATGCAATGGTCGATCATCAACATATATGAAATATGCAACATAAAGAAGGTAGTATAGCTAGGGTTAGAAGTTATGTAACCCACCTTAAGCAAACTCTTCAAGATCCAAAGCTCCAAGCTTTAAGCTCCTAGCTCCAAGCACACCACTTTTGTCCACCAAAGAACAAGACCCACCTAGGGTTCGGCCACCAAGCTAGAGGAAGAAGAAGAGATCTCCACCTAGGGGAAAGGATCGTCCACCAAGCTCTCCAAAGAAGGTGTGTCGTGCATACAAGGAGAGAAGAGCAACAAAAGAGCTAAAGGGTTCCCAAGGAAGAGAAAGGCAAGGCATATATAGATGAGGGTCAAGGTTAAACCAAGGCAAGGTGTCACCTTACCAAGGGACACTTGTCCACACGTTTTACCACCTTGCAAACCTCATGCACATGCCATGCCACCACTCAATCAAGGTTCGGCCACATGTACAAGCTAGGGTGACACAACCAAGGCAAGGAGGTCAAACATGGTCAAAGGCTGACACACTACTCCACTAGGCTGACACACCCATGGGCGATACCCACCAAGGCTGACACAGGGCATCCTTGCCCGATACAAGGCTCAACCAAGCAAGGCAAGGCCCAAACAAGGGAAAACAAGGCCCAAAAGAGCTCAACCAAGCCAAAGGCAACTCAAGGCACGAACCCAAACCTTCCTCTCAACCCTAGAGGATGAAAAGAGAGAGAAATACATCTCTCAAGGTGGCAAAGTTGCTCTTCAACCCTAAATTAGGTTATTTTGCAAGTAGCACCCTCAACTCTCAACAAAACACAAGCAAACCCTAATCACCACTAAAGGTGATTAGCAAGCAACTAAGCACAAGGTTTAGGTAAAACAAACAGGGTAAGCCCAAAACGAAGGTCAGGGTCCTTACACCTTTAGCATCTTGCCAATGTATGTTCTCTTTCTTGGGTCAAGAATCTTTCCAGATCTATCTCTATAGATATTGATTCCTATCACATAGTATGCTTCGCATAAACCCTTCATAGAGAAGGTACTTTCCTTGTCAGGTTTTAATATTTGTAGTATAAGGATGATATTCCCCGTCATTACGTGGAATATAAATATAATCCCACTAAACTTTTGTAATCATAGTTTTCATATTCATTTCAATTTAAGTCAAACTCTTTGACAATCTAGTCAAATTGAAGACTCCAACTCTGACATGCTTGCTTCAATCCACAGATTGAACTTTGTAGCTTACTGAATTTATTTGCATTAATTGACTTATAAAACCTTCCAGCTATGTAACACACACATCCTCATAATAATTCCCATTAAGGAATGTAGTTTTAACATCCATATGCCAAATCTCACAGTCGTAATAAGTTGCAAAGACAAGCATGATCCTGGTGGATTTAACAATGGCAACTGGTGAAAAGATTTCATCATGTTAAACACCTTGAACTTGGTTGAAACCCTTTGCAACCAATATGCTCTTATAGTTTTGTACACTAACATCTGTCTCCTTATTGAAGACCCAATTGCACCCTATGGGTTTCACCCCTTGAGGTGGTTCCACCCAAGTCATACCTTATTGGTGTGCACAGAGTCCATCTTTGATCCCATGGCCTCAAGCCATTTCTCAGACTTTGGTCCCTCAATAGCTTCTAGGTAGGTTGTTGACTCATCATATATGACGAACTCACCACCTTCTTAAGCTATAAGATATCATAATCTTTCAAGCTCTAGGCATGTCCTACTAGATTAATGATATTTTGTGTTACATAAGAAACTTGAGATCCCACAACAACTTGTGATTCTCCTTTTTCCTACTATGCCTATTTAGGTTCAATTTTTTCGTGTTGGTCCCAAACTTTTCAAGTTCTATTTTTCTCCCACTGATTCCTTTGAAATTAAATTCCCTATAGTAATACATCCATCTTGGCAACAAACACTTTTGTTGTCAGATTAGAGTATAAAATCAATATTCAACAAAATAACAATTATCTTATTTTTGGACAAAGATTTTCAAGAAAACTATTTTCTTACACAAGCTTTCAATACTGATCTTTCTAAAAGACATATCGGGACACCTTCCATGCCATATCTCATAATGTGTCTTTCAAACCATTTTGGATGGTACATTGTTTTAGTGTAAAGCATGTGCCAGAAAGGAAATTGGAAGATTAGCTAATTTTATTGATAGTCACACCATGACTAATAGATTGTGATACCTTCTTTCTAATACATCATTATATTTCCATTGGGGTTCATTGTGATACACTATCATGGTCTCCCAAAAGATCCTTAAACTTTTGGTTTCAAAGTATTTTCACATCAATCATATCAAAGTATTTTAATACTTATACCAAATGGGTTATTGTTGTCCTAGATGTGCAAGTTTTAATATTTATAACTCAGTGACTACCCCACAAGTATATGGGTGTGTGTAGTATGTTTGAGATTGTCTAAGGAAGCAAGGTACAGTTAGGCGCAAGTGTGTTAATAGTTTAACAATCTAGATCAGTTTACAAGAATTGGTTTGGTTTGAGAGTTTACTAATTAGAAAATGAAAGGAAATTGTGAGAATTAAACACTAAGAAGGATTTAGATCATATTTTTAAATGATCTTGATCATATGAATCACTTATATACCATTACTCACATGCAACCATGAAATTAACAAATTAATTAACTTGTAAAGGAGGTTTCCATCATTATACACCTCCTGCTAATATGAGATGGTTCTTATCTCTACAATTCACTCTCGTGCTTATGTTAAGACTCAAACTGCAACCTTAGATCCTCAATGTATCCAAGACACTCCTATGGTCAAGGATTCATTTCCTAGAGTACAATTCCTTACTTCTCTACATATCTTTGTAGATCACATAAAGAAGCATAAAAATGTAGGCAATATTGCCAGGCAAGCATAAAAGCAAATAACACCATAGAATCTCTTGGAGAATCAAATTAACTAACATAAGTTAAAAAATATGAGTCCACATGAGTAATGACATGGGATCTACTCTCCCATGCCCAAAAAGGAGGAAACCACTCATTCATGATCGTGAAACACAAACATGCTACAGATTTCAGAATTTAACATGATTAGAGTAGGAAAGAACAAAGAATACCTAAGGAATGCAGAAGGACAAGGTAGAACCCCGGCTTGGGGATGAAATTCCACTCTTGCAAATCCTTCTACTAAGACAACCTTCTCTCCCAAGAGGTCTGGGTGAAGTAGAGAAGCTCTTACTGCACTCTACAAAGAAGGATGGAGAATAATGGAGGTTCTCTCTCAAGAAACAACTTCTTCCTCCCCAAAATTGCCCTTTGTCTACTATGAACTATTTTCCAATCAAAATGCTCTCCAAAATGATTAGAAATAACCGCCCTATATTTGTGTCCTTGTATTGAAAATGAGGGGAGGTTTTTTTTTGAAATTTGCAGAAACTGACTAACACACGCCATGTACAAAGGCAGACATGTCGTATTATCGTGTGAAACTAGTGATGGAATCGCTCTGATTGGGTTGAACATGGCATGTACAAGGTCACACATGGTGTGTATCTGAGAGCCTTTTGATTTTTGGCCAGGTCAGGTCAAGATGGACACGACATGTCTTATTAAATACACGTCATGCAACTTAAAGGAACATTTGAACATAGCTTTTGAACGGTTAGGCACAACATGTCAATGTGGAAACACATTGTGTCATGGCTCTTCAGGGGATATGGAAATCATTTATAAACTTATGTGTCATGTGTTAATTAACACATGTGTTCTCTTCAAAATCTTCAAGAAGAGCTTTGTTAAGTATGCAAACTCTTGGGGACTCCAACTAGGGTTGGATCGACCCCATTTTCTTATCACAATCACGTACCCGTGATCACAAACATGAGGCGAGTAAAACAACTGCAAAGGTGAAAAAATCAAGTATGGTTAGAGGCAGAATGAGGTAAAAATGGATTGGAAGTGTGTGCAAAAGTGGCTAAAAAGTCTATATAAAATGTGCAAATCAAATACACCTAAGCTTGAATTATTTCTTGTCCTTAAGTAAAAAAATACATGGAAATACAATTGCAAAAATTGTCAAAGATCATGTATCAATTGAATGGGATGGAAAAAATATATCGAGCTAACTCAACCATAGACAAAGTTTATTACAAGTAGTCATATGATCACCTTAAACACTCAAGATTGAAGTTTAGTTCAGAAAAAAATGCAAAAGTCTAAGTGGAGGTATCAACGAAGCAACATTAAGTAGATCTTAGATGACTAGACCAAATGAGTAGTGACTATGCAACCTAATTCTCTCAAATATTGTAGATGTAAAGGGTGAAATTCAAATTAACAAAATAGTCCAGCAACAGCCTTTTCATCTTTAGATAAAACTAAAGTATGGGTTTCAACACTTGGTAGCTAATGTAGACTTACACACACATGGAATTCCAGTTGGGGTCATTTACCCTCTTTTAAGATGTAACAACACCTAACCGTCGCAGCTAGATCGGACTTACAATAGTCTAGCATGTTACGTGGGTGGTTTAGCCATCTTTTATAGAGGTGCATGCAAGAATTAGCCCATAATGATCAAGAGTGAGTTGGGTTCCACTTTAGAACTCGGGGCCTTAAACTTAAAAAAACTTTTCCCCAAAGTATATAAGGATTGGCTGGATTGTTTAGTTATTAGGATTTCAATTGTTTATTAAATAAGTTCATTGAGAGTTTGGTTGAAAATGCACTAAAACTTTGATAAAGTCATCTAGAACGCTAAATAAGGTTGTAATGTTGATTAATCCAAGAAGATTTTAGATGTTACATGTATTATATAGGCAAGAGTGTGAAAGGTGAGCATGGAGGCTATAAGCAATAAACCAAGATGAAACAGAGGTTGTCAAAAAAAGAGTTCGTTTAAATGATGCATGATTTGACTTTCTTTCTTTAATTTATATTTCTCAATACAAGATAGGACAAACACTTCAATCATAAAAGGGATTTCAATCGGGATACAAGGAATAAGCCTCAAATCCTATTGGATTTTCCACAAATAGAAACAAAAACTAGAACAAATTTAAGAAAAAGATGATGAAAAGAAACTACAACTACACTATCGGTCGATTGCTCCCTCCAAAAACTTATTGTCCTAGATGTGCAAATTTTAGTATTTATAACTCGAGCACTACCGGTGCAAGTATACGGGTGTGTGTAGTATGTTCAGTATCATCCAAGGGAGCAAGGTAGAGTTAGGTTCAAGCATGTTAGAGTTCAACAATCTAGATTGATTTATAAGAGTTTGTTTTGGGTTGAGAGTTTTCTAATTAGAAAATTAAAGGAAATTGTGAACATTAAACATGAATTAGGATTTAGATTAAATTTTAAAGGATCTTGGTCATAAGATTTCACCATACCGTTACTCACATGAAACCACAAAATTAACAAATTAATTAACTTGTAAAGGATATTGCCATCATCATACACCTCCCAATAATATGATATGGTTCTTATTTACTACATAGCACTCTCATGCTTATGCTAAGACTTGAAATGCAACCTTAGATCCTCAATGTATCCAAGCCACATATGTGTTTAAGGATTCATTGTCAAGAGAACTACTCCTTACTTATCTACATATCTTCTCAGATCACCTAAAGAAGCATAAAAGATGTAGGCAAGATGGCTAGGTAGGCATGTAAGCAAATAACGTCATAGAATCTCTTGGGAAGTAAATTAACTAACATTAGTTAAGAAATATGAGTTCACATGAGTAATTACATAGGAGCTACTCTCCCATGCTCAAGAATAAAGAAACCACTCATCCATGATCATGAAACACATGAACATGCTATAGATTTCAGAATTTAACATGATTAGAGAAGGAAAGAACAGAGAAAACCCAAGGAATGGAGAAGGGCAAGGTAGAACTCCAGTTTGAGGATGAAATTCCACTCTTGTAGGTGATTTTACTCAGAAAACCTTCACTCCCAAGAGGCCTAGGAAAAGTAGATAAGCTCTTACTGCACTCCTTGAAGAAGAATGGAGAAGAATGGAGGTTCTCTTTCAAGAAACCACTTCTTCCTCCCCAAAATCTCCCTTTCTCTACTCTGAACTATTTTGCAGTCAAAATGTGCTCCAAAATGTTGAGAGATAACCCCCCCTATCTGTGTCCTCGTATTTAAAATGTGGGGCGGTTGTTTTCAAAATGTGTAGAAATTTATGGAGACATGTCGTGTATAAAGGCAGACACATAGTGTCCCCATGTGTAACTGGTGATGGAACCGCTCTGATCGGGTTGAACATGACATGTACAAGCTTGCACATGGCATGTATCTGAGAGTCTTTTGATTTTTGGGCAGGTCAGGTCGATACTGACATGACATGTTTTATTAAATACACATCGTGCAACTTGATAGAACATTTGAGCATAGCTTTTGAACGGGAGGCACGACATGTCATTGTGGAAATATGTTCTGTCGCAACTCTTCAGGGGAGATGGAAATCAACTGTAAACTTACACATCATGTGTTAATTATCCTCTTCAAAACATTCAAGAAGAGCTCCGTCAAGTATGCTAATTCCTAGGGACTCCAACTAGGGTCAGATTTGGGTTGGATTGACCCCATATTCTTGTCCCAATCATGTACCTATTATCACAAACATGAGGCAAGTAAAATAACTAAAAATGTGGAAAATCAAGTATCATTAGAGGGAAAATAAGGTACAGAATGGATTGAAAGTGTGTGAAAAAGTGGGTAAAAAGTCTATACAAGATGTGCTCATCAAATCCCCCTAATCTTGAACTATTGCTTGTCCTCAAGCAAAAAGAATATGGAAACACAGTTGAAGAAATTGTCAAGCTCGTGTATCAATTAAATGGGATGGAAAAATTATATCAATCCAATTCAACCATAGATAAAGTTTATTGTAAGAAGCCATAGGATCACATTAAACACTCAATATTGAAGTTTAGTTCAGCAAAAGTGCATAAGTCTAAGTGGAGGAATCAACAAAACAACATTAACTAAAATTTAGATGACTAGACCAAATGAGTAGTGAATATGCAACCTAATTCTCTCAATCAATAAAGATGTAAAGGATGAAATGCAAATAAACAAAACAGTCCAGCAACAACCTTTTTTCCTTTAGATAAATCTGAAGTATGGGTTCCAACACTTGGTAGCTAATGTATACTTATGCACACATGGAATGTTGGTTGGGGTCATTTACCCTCTTTTAAGTCGTAACACCTAACCATTGCAGCCAGATCAGACTTACACTAGGCTAGCATGTTACATGGGCGGTTTAGCTATCTTTTATAGAGGTGAATGCCAATAATGATCAAGAGTGAGTCAGTTCCTTTTTAGAAACATAGGGTCTTAAACTAAAAAAAAATCCCAAAGCATAGAAGAGTTGGCATGATTGTTTAGTTAATGGGATTTCAATTATTTATTAAGAAATTTCATTGAGAGTTTGGTTGAAAACGCACTAAAAATTTGATAAAGTCATCTAGAATGCTAATTAATATAGTAATGTTGATTATTCCAAGAAGACTTTAGTTATTACATGTATTATATAGGCAAGAGTGTGAAAGGTGAACATGTGGCTATAAGAAATACACCAAGATGAAATGGAGGTTGTCGGCAAAAGATTCCATTTAAATGATGCATGATTTGACTTTCTTTCTTCAATTTATATTTCCCAATACATACATGATAAATAGTTCAACCACAAAAGGGATTTCAATTGAGACACAAGGAACAAGCTTCATACCATTCTGGACTTTCCGCAAATAGAAATAGAAACTAGAATAAAAGTTAAGAAAAAGTTGATGAAAAGAAACTAGAACTACACTATCATATAGTTGCTCCCCTCCTAAGGTTGAAATTTGCAGTGTCCTCGCTACATCAATCAAACTCAAGCTAGTAGAAATTGGGTACTTGCCATGGTGAATCAAGCGAAAGGTCCAGTGCCCTCATCTCCAACTATGAAATGTTAGCTCAGAAGATCATCGTCAAGGATATCCATAGGAGGTTGCTCAAGTTGTGGTGGTGGTGGCGGAAGTAGAGGCACGGTATAGTGGCCTTGAGAGATATGCCATGTATCCATCCTCTAAAGCATATTGTGCATGTCAGAATATTGCTAGCTCATCATGTCCAAACGGGCATCCTACTAATAAAAAAAATGCTAAATATAGTCATAGATATCTTAGACATCAGGCATTGCCTAGTTGTACTCTATATATGTGCTAGTGGAGTGAGAGTGAGGAGAAGTTGTAGCTGCATTTGAAGCCTCGGAGTTGTCTTTAGAATCAGATCTATCATCAAGGTTGAATTTTCAATTATCCTTGTTTGTTGCGGTGATTGTAGGAAAATTGGGGAGTTCAATGAAGACATCACCATGATCAACAAAATATTGCTTGAATTTGTCATCATCATAAGGGTCCCTAATAATCATTCTAAAAGAGATAAGGAGATTGAGATCAATTAGTTCCTCCTAAGAGCAACTTGTAGTCTTGTAAGTTCAACATTAACCTTGCGGGCGATGTGGGTTATCAATCCTCTATTCATAATGTCATCTGATTTTCTATGTTTGGTCTTAAAGAAATAGGTGAGGATAGCCAACATTAATTTTGAAGTTGTGTAGAATAGCCCACATGAAAAACATATTTGTTTTACCATAGACTCCATGTTTCTTTCCTTGCAAATACACAAGTGATGGGAATCATGTGTATATAATGAAAAATAGGGTTGTAGATATTCATAGCCCATAGCCCTAGCTTTTGTAGCTTTAGGAAAAATATCACCAGTGATCTCCCTCTAAAATTCATCACTATGAAATGCAAGTGGGTATGAAATTGCTCCTTCGTAGTGGTAGTGAAAAGCATCAAAGAATTATTTAAAAGTAAGCTTGTAACCATGACCCAGATGTTAGAAAGTGATGATAGAAAAGGCTCATGTGGCTTTCTGGGATCATCCTCAGTCCTTAGGGTAGTCTAAAATTCATAAGTAAGCCTAGGGTAAGTGTTTCTTACTGTGTGACATGTATACTTGAGTCCTAACTCGTCAAGCAGTCCTAGGAATTCATCTTTGAAGCCAAGCACCTCCAAAGTCTCTTCATAGACAAATCTTGTAGGAAAGACCCTACAAGTGATTATGGTTTGGTAAGTCTTGTCCTTCTCCTATGTGACTTTTAATTGTGTGGAGGAGACATATTCTAGGATAGAAGAAGAACTCTTTCATCTGTGGTGCTTTGCCGCTTGCTTGACGAGTTCCATTAAAGTCTTGTTGGAGCTGCAAATCACTAGGACACATCATGTGTTGTGATGAACACGGTGTGTTTACTAAATGTCGAAGATGTGCTACTGAATGACTTAGCATGGCATGTCCTCAGGAATACACGATGTGTACTCTCCGATTTGGGTGTTTCCAGTGGTTGAAGACGAGATTGAAGTGTCAAGATGTGTTCACCTTGGTCACAGTGTGTGTGTGTGTTGAATGTTGTTGTGTGTGAACGAGGCAAATGGGGACAGTGACAGTTGCTCTGGTCATCTCGGTTGGGGTGATGTGTCTCAATCATAGATCTACTAATGGAGACAGTGGAGCCTGTATGAACATGGAAGAGTGGCTTCTCCAGGATGAAAATGATGGATGCTCCCATGGCGTCAACGTGTTTCCTGGTAGATGGAGATGACATTGTGCGATGGGAATACGATGATGGTGGTTGCTATGGAAGCTGGAATCAGAGATGATGGAAGTGAAGGAGGATTTGCTACTCGGTGCAGAATGGCAGCGTGCATTACTGAGTGGCTGAGAAGCTTGCAAATGGTTGGGGCAGTGAACAAGGCCAGGAACACAGTTGAGGGCTTGCATGGCTGTGGTTGGTGGCTGCTTGCTTAAACACGGTGTGAGTGTATTGAAATGAAAAGGATAGATTTGAATTTGGGTTAAAACCTATGGATCCTCTTATCATGCCATCTCTTTGTTTTCTCCTTATATATCTTGGCATTTTCATATGCATCAATCTCAACTCTTCCAATTCCTAGAGTCATAGAAGCCTCCTTTCTCCCACTTTCTCAATATCATAGTTGAGAAATTTGATTGCCCATAATGCTCTATGTTGAATTTCAATAGGTAGATGAAAAGATTTTCCATATACCAGCTTGAATGGAGTCATACCAATAGGTGTTTTGTAAGTTTTCCTATAAGCCCACAATGCATCATCTAATTTCAATGCCCAACCTGTTCTTGAGTTACAGACTATCTTTTCTAATATTCCTTTTAATTGTCTATTTGAGATCTCAATTTGTCCTGAAATTTAGAGATGATATGGTGTAGAGATCGTATACTTGCCACTATATTTTCTCAGTAGGTTTTTGAAGTTTCTCTCATTGAAATGATTATCTCCATCTGATATATTCTACTCTTGGAACACAAAATCTCAAAAAAAATGATATTTTGGAATAACTTCATCACTAATTTTGCATATCGAGCTTGTGTGGAACATTGCATCTACCCACTTTGATGCATAGTCGCACGCCACTAGGATGAACTTGTAGTTGCATGAAGAGGGAAATGGGTCCATATTGTCTATGTCCCATACGTCAAAAACTTCAATCTGTAGGATTGAATTCATTGGCATCTCATTCTTCTTTAAAATTCCTCCTGATCTTTGCCACCTATCTCATTCTTTAACAAATGCAAGCACATCCTGAAATAGAGTTGGCCAATAAAAACCTACATGTAAAATTTTGGTTGAAGTCTTGTCTCATCCAACATGTCCTCCAAAGGGAGAGGAGTGATATTTTGAAATCACATTGAGGATATCCTCATTTGTAATGCATCTACGGATCAACCCATCAGCACATTGCTTAAACAATAGTGGATTGTCCCAAAAGAAAAAGTTGACGTCATGAAGGAACTTCTTTTTTTGCTGATAAGTAATATTAGGGGGAAGGCATCCAGTGGATAGATAATTTACAAAATCAGCAAACCATGTCATCACAAGTGAATTTACTGCATACAACTTTTCAATGGGTAGACTGTCATCAATAGGAATCTTCTCTTCGACACTTGTGGATAGGTGTGAAAGATGATTAACTACATTGTTTTATATCCCCTTCTTGTCTTTTATTTCTAAATATAATTCCTATAACAACAAAATCCAATGGATAGGATGGGGCTTAGCATCCTTCTTTTTCGTGAGATATCTAATTGCAGCATGATCTATATATAAAAGACTTTGGATTCCACAAGATATTGTTGAAATTTATCAAAGGCATCGACTATGGCAAGCATCTCCTTTTCTGAAGTGTCATAATTGATTTGAGCATCATCTAAGGTTTTTCTTGCATAATGAATGGCATGAAGCTTCTTATCTTGCCTTTTTCCTAAGATTGTCCCTATGGCATAATCATTGGCATCACATATTATTTAAAAGGATCACTCTAGTCTAGTGGTTGAATGATGGGGGATGAGATAAGAACATCCTCTAATATCTGGAAGGTTGTTTTTCATTCCTCATTGAATATGAATTCGACATCTTTTGCTAACAAGTAGTAGATATGCTTTGTAATCTTTGAAAAGTCTTTAATGAATCTTCTATAGAACCATGCACATCCCAAAAAGTGTTGAACCTCTTTCACTATTATTGGAGTTTACATCCTCAATGGCTTCTGCTTTTGCTTTATCAAACTCAATCCCTTTGCATGAAATGACATGACCAAGTACAACCCCCAATTGTACCATAAAATGGCACTTTTCCCAATTGAGCACGAGGTTGACCTGTTTACATCATTGCAAAACTTTACTTAAATTTAACAAGCAGTCATCAAAGGAATTGCCATAAACACTAAAATCATCCATAAAAATTTCCATAATCTTTTCTATGAAATAAAAAAAATATGGCCATCATGCATCTTTAGAAAGTGTTGGGTGCATTACATAACCCAAAAGGCATTCACCTCCCATAGGAGCATGTGAAGGTAGTTTTTTCTTAATTAGGTTGATAAATAGGAATCTGAAAAATTCTGAATATTCGTCTAAATAGCAAAAATAAGAGTGATTAGCAAGTCTCTCCAACATTAAGCCAAGAGAAGGTAGAGGGAAATGGTTTTTCTTGTGGCTTTATTTATTTTTCTATAATCAATGCACATTCACCACCCGATTACCACCCTTGTTTGAATTATTTCATTATTGTCCCCTTTCATTATAGTTGTTCCTCCCTTTTAGGTACAACATGTATAACACTTACCCATGGGATATCACTGATAGGATATATTATACCTGCATCTTTTAACTTAAAGAATTTTTCTTAACAACTTCCATCATGTATTGATTTAATGTTCTTGGTGGTTCTATGCATGGTTTATCATCTTCTTTCAAGGATATGTGGTGCATAAAAATGGAAGGATTAATTCCTTTCAGATCATTAATGGAATAACCTATCACATCTTTGTATAGTCTAAGTTCTTTCAACAACTTATCCTCTTATTCTGAGTCAAATCAACATTTATTATAATAGGAGAAGAGATATTTGAGTCCAAGAAAGCATACCTTAAACCCGATAGGAGAGATTTAAGTTCTACCTTTTTCTGGAGTAGTGGTGTCACTTGCCTCCTTCTCAATTGGTGCTTGATGATGAGTTTGATGCAACTTCATAAATATCTTCATTAAGAACTGTCATTGAGTCTTCTTTGTCTTATTCACCTTCAAGATCATTAAAAGTTTTTTCAAGAATGTTCTTGTCTTCCTCTAGAAAGGTATCAATGCTATCTATCAAACAGAAATAGTCTTTCATATTGGGTTCCTTCATAGAATCATAGATAGAAAATATGAGATCTTCCTCTCCAACTCTAATAGTTAGTTTTCCTTGTCTCACGTCTAGAATACATCATGCACTCCTGAGAAATGGTCTCCCAAAAAGGATTGGATTTTCCATATCTTCATTCATGTCTTGGACTACAAAGTCACAAGGAATGTAGAACTTCCCTATCTACACAGGAATGTCCTCAACAATCCCCCTAAGATATTTAATTGATAGACCAACTAATTTTATTTTCATTGAGGTGGGTTTCTCGTCTCCTAAATCTAAATTTTTCCATAGGAAAAAAGGTAGATTTAGGAGACGATCACCAAGATCAACTGGGCCTTTATCAAAAGTTGAATCTCCTATTTTACATGGGAGAGTGAATGCACCTAGATCATCCAGTTTTTCTAGCAAAGGGTTCTAAATGATAGAACTTATTCTTTCAGATAGCATCACTATTTTAGCTTGGTCGGGCCTCCTTCTCCTTGTGAGAATGTCTGTTAGGAACTTGTCTTAAGAAGGCATTTCAACTATCACTTCAACTAAAAGAAAGTTTACATAGATCTTGTTCAAACTATCCATGAACTTTTTGAATTTAGCATCATCTTTTGAATTAGAAAACCTATGAGGGAAAGGAGCATTAGGCTTACAAAAAGAATCCCCTTGTGAATTTCCAACGGACTTCTTCCTTTGATTCTCAACAGTATCTTCTACATTTGTGTCAATAACTTCATCAGATTTCCTCTTTTAAGGTGGTGAGGATCCTCCAATCACCACTCCACTCCTCAACATCATGGACTTGCATGTATCTTTAGGATTCATCTATTATTGGCTAGACAAGGATCCAGAAGGTGTTCTTTAATTAGCAAGAGCTTGTTGTGCAATCTAGTTTTCCAACATCTTGGTATGAGTAGTAATTCCATCCACTTTGGAAGAAAGTTGTTAGATGGCATCTTTCATAACCTAACCATTTTGGAAAAATTCCTCATTTGGTTTCCATTGAGCTAAAACAAAACCTTCAAGAAGAGACTCTAGATTGGACTTTGGTTGTTATTGTTGGTTGAAGTTTCTATTGACATTGTTGTTGAAGCCCGGAGAATTTTTTTTCCATGGGTGGCCTACTCCCCAACTGCAATTGTTGTTGTCCTTGATCTTGTTGAGGATTTTGAGAATTGTTATTGCGGTAGGAGAAATTTGGATGATCATGCCAACCTGGATTATAGGTATTAGAATATGGGTTGTAGGGTTGTTTGTTTTCAAAACTTCCTACTACATTGCATTGCTTCACGGTCTCCTCATATGGGATAAAAGAAGGGTAGCCTGAATAAGCTACTTGTCCCATGGCTTCATCTGCATCACATATCATGTGTACCAGTTGAGTCGGTTGAGCACTCAAACTCTCAAATTTTTGTGTCAAGGCATCTAACTTGGCAGAAATCAGATCAACAACATCAATAGCATGGATGTTGACTTGCTTCCTAGAAGCAATAGAAGATGAAGGTATCTGATTATTCCTCTCAAAACTCCATTGGTAATGATTGATTGCCATGTCTTCGATTATAGTGGACTTATTCATTCAAGCTCCATTGGATGCAACATCTATAGACATCCTACTATTATAGTAAAGCCCATTATAAAAGGTCTGAAGAAGCAGCCAGTTGTTGAGGCCATGATGAGGACAAAGATGTTGGAGGTCTTTGAACCTTTCCCATGTGTCATACAAAGTTTCTCCATCCCTTTGAGAGAATTTGGTTTGTTGGCTTCTCGACTTAGCCATCTTGCTTGGCAGGAAGTACTTGGCTAGGTAATCTTTAAGGAGTTCATCCCAGTTGTTGATGGAGTTCCTTGGAAAGGAAGAGAGCCATGCCTTGATTCTATCTCTCAAAGAAAAAGGAAACAAAAGTAGGTGTATACCAACAAGAGAAACATCATTAATCTTGAAAGTGTTCAGATACTACAAGAATTCATCTACATAAAGATTGGGATCTTCCGTAGGATTCCCTCCAAAATCATTCTACTGAACCATTTGCATTAATTTTAGGTAGATTGAGAAGTTATTTGCCTTGATATGTAGGTTGTTAACAGCCCCATTTATGTTTATGGATGGGGGAACTTAAAAGTCCTTGAGAGGATGGTCATCTTCCATGAATGGTTCTCAATTGTCTGGTGAAAACGGTGGTGAAGAATGAAGTGATGATGGTTGTGAGTCTCCTAAGCTTGAAGAGTCTTCACTCCCCCTTGCTCATCTATGACTTTTAAGAGTACGTCTTATTTTAGAGTCTAAGACACAGATGGTTAAAGACCTCATTTTGAATGCTGCATACAGTCATGCAAATTCACAAGTAGTGTTAACACTTAACAAGCAATGGAAGATATGACAGATAATACAAATGACAATGGAATGATGAAACGGGGGGTGAGTGATCTAGTTTCACTTACTAATTAACACTTATTACTCTAATAGAATAATAATGATGCTCCCCAGCAATGGCGCCAAAAACTTGTTGTCCTAGATGCATAAGTTTTATTATCTATAACTTGAGAACTACCCTGTAAGTATATGGGTGTGTGTAGTATGTTTAAAATCATCCAAGGGGGCAAGATATAGTTAGATGCAAATGTGTTAGAGTTCAGCAATCTAGATCAGTTTATAAGAATTGGTTTGATTTGAGAGTTTACTAATTAGAAAATTAAAGGAAATTGTGAGAATTAAACACTAAGAAGAATTTAGATCAGATTTTTAAAGGATCTTGTTCATAAGATTTCACTTCCATACCATTACCACATGCAATCATGAATTTAACAAATTAATTAACTTACAAAGGTAGTTGCCATCATCATACACCTCCGGGTAATATGAGATGGTTCTTATCTCTACATAGCACTCTTGTTCTTATTTTAAGACTTGAAATGTAACCTTAGATCCTCAACGTATCCAAGCCACTCCCATGGTTAAGGGACTCATTGCCAAGAGAACTACTCCTTACTTCTCTACATATCTTCCTAGGTCAACATAATGAATCATAAAACATGTAGGCACGATGTCCAAGCAAGCATACAAGAAAATAACATCATAGAATCTCTTGGAGAAGCAAATTAACTAACATTAGCTAAGAAATATGGGTTCACATGAGTAATGAGATGGGAGCTACTCTCCCATGCCCAAGAAGAAGGAAACTACTTGTCCATGATAATGAAACACAGGAACATGCTATAGATTTTAGAATTTAACATGATTAGATAAGGAAGAATAGAAAACTTAAGGAATGGAGAAGAGAAAGGTAGAAATCTAGCTTGGGGACAAAATTCCACTCTTGCAGATGCTTTTACTCAGACAACCTTCTCTCCTGAGTGCTCTGGGTGAAGTAGAGAAGCTCTTGCTTCACTCCTTGAAGAAGACTAGAGGTTCTCTTTCAAGAAACCACTTCTTCCTCCCCAAAATCGCCCTTTCTTTGCTCCAAACTATCTTTAGTCGAAATGTGCTTTGAAATGATGAGAGATAACCGCCCCATATGTATGTCCTCATATTCAAAATGAGGGTTGGTTGTTTTCAAAATCAGCAGAAATGGACGGAGACACGCCGTGTACAAAGGTAGACACGATGTGTCATCATGTGTGAATGATGTTGGGACCACTCTGATCAGGTAGAACACGGCATGTACAAGCTCACACTCGACGTGTATTTGAGAGTCTTTTGATTTTTGGGCAGGTCAGATCAAGATGTACATGTCATGTCTTATTAAATACATGTTGTGCAACTTGACAAAACAATTGAGCGTAGCTTTTTAATGGTGAGGAACAACATGTCATTATGGAAACATGTCGTGTGACATCTCTTTAGGGGATATGGAAATCATGTGTAAACTTACATGCCATGTGTTAATTAATGCATGTTGTGTACTCTTCAAAATATTCAAGAAGAACTCTATGAAGTATGCAATTTCCTGGGATCTCCAACTAGGGTCAGATTTGGGTTGGATTGACCCCATTTTCTCATCACAATCATGTACTTGTGATCACAAACATGAGGAGAGTAAAACAACTAAAAAGGTAGAAAAATCAAGTATGATTAGAGGCAAAATGAGGCACAAATGGATTGAAAGTGTGTGTAAAAGTCAATAAAAAGGTCTATATAAAATGGGCATATTAGTTTTGTACTCCATTCATGATCTCCTTGAATACTTCAAGAGATTTAGACTTTTATTTCATTAAATACAATCTACCATATTTGTTGAGATCATTAGTAAATAAAATGATGTACTATTAACCACCTTTAGCATTTATTCTAAAAAGATTCTATACATTAGTATTTATGGGCCCTAATTGAATACTCGCTCTCCCACTAATCTAATAAAGGTCACTTTTATCATATTGCCCAATGAATAAGACTTGCATGTCTCTATTGGTTCATTAACCAAAAGAGTGTAAACAACCATCATTATGGATTCAAGAAATACATCTTATTTATATGCTCTAGATGACAATGTTGTAGGTATTCATTGTTTGAGTCATTGAGTCATTCAGTATATATGTTACACATATTTGTCTTCAAAACTATCAAATATAGACTATGAGACATAGGGAATTTCCATATAAGATCTCATATTTTAAAATGAAACATCCATTTATTCTTAATATTATTTCCCATACAAGATACGTGATGTTTTCATCAATGGCAGGTACAAAAAGCAATTTACTAATTGTAATACATGTCTGTCATGGTAAATGACATATTCCTAACTACAGTGGCAACAACTCTTGCTTCACATAGTTCTAGCTTACTTCTTCTTGGGTCCCGAGGTGGAGATCTCTATCTCCTTCTTCTTCCTAAGTTCCTCTATATAAAGAGGGCGGTTCCTTTTCAAGTTTCTAGGCTGGTGACAATGGTGGAACTTGCTTCCTTATTCACTCCTCCCTTAGCTTTCAATGTAGAAGACTTTGGCTTCTATTTACCTTTAAAACTCTTCTTAGCTTTGATTTTACCCTTAGACTTCCTCTGTTGAATGTCTTCAAAGATTTGGGTTTGTCCTTCTTTGTATGCACTTCAGCATCCTCAACATGCCAAGTAGTTTTGACAATGGCTTGTCAAAATCATTCATGTTGTAGTTCATGACAAATGGTTGTACGATTCTGGTAGTAACTGCAGAATCACATATGTGGCCAACTCTTGACCCAATGGAAATACCATTCGATCAAGATTCTCCACATACACAATCAACTTGAGTGTATGGGGACCTACTAGATTTCCTTCAGCCATATTGCACTTGAACAATGCCTTAGTGACATCATATCTCTCTTGTCTTTCCTGATCTTGGTACATGTTCTTAAGATGTGTCACCATCTCAATAACATTCATGTTGTCATGCTATCTCTTCAACTCATAGTTCATTGAGCACAACATTAGGCACTTGATATCCACAACATCTCCAGAGTGCTTTGAGTAAGCATCCATGTCATCCTTAGGTGTGTGGGGAGCGGGTTCATCTGGCTCTAGTGTCTCTAGGACATAGAGCATGTGCTTGTTGTGTGCTTTCCACATCAACTTCTTATATGATTTCACACACAAATTCAGTTCATTTTGTTTTCATTTAGCCTCTATTCATATTATTCTTGCCACCTTTTTGTTATTTTTCTTATCGCCTGATGTGTATTGTAGATATGCTTAAAAAGGATCAAATTGGAGATAGCCCAACTCAACTATGACATCATTGGGGCTTCTCCACGCTTGGTAGACATTCAGAGTTTTTTTCCATTGTAACAACACCGCATACGACATGTCTGAATTAAGACATGGCGTGTGCGATTCCAGTTAGCCATGCATCCATTCGAAGGGAAAAAGACACTGCATGTTCCCTTTTGGAACACGATGTGTGGGATTCCAGAAGGTGTCGAACAAAGCAAGACACGCCGTGTCCCTCTCACACACGGCGTGTACCTAGGACGCCAGATTCGACTATATGTTTTTCGAAACATACACGGTGTGTCTTAATTTAGACATGTCATGTGCCTTACACTTGGAGCAACTATCGAAGACCGTAACATGACGTGTCCGAAGGAAGACACGTTGTGTCTCTATCAGTTTTAGCAAATATGAAAAACAATGTCTCTCATTTTTAAAGGGAAAACCAATGAAGGGGGCAGTTATCACGGGTCATAACTCAAAGGTCTTTTGTCGAAGAACCGTTTTAGAGCAAAGGAGGGTGATTTTGGGTGGAGGAAGGTGGTTTCTTGCCAAAGAACCTCCATTCTTTTTCTCTTCTTCTTTGAAGGTGCAGTAGAGCTTCTTCTCTCCACCAAGCTTCTCGGGAGGGAAGTTTGTCTGGTTTGGAGCAGCTGTAGGAGTGGAATTTTGTCCCCAAGCCAGAATTCTACTCTTCTTGGGTTACACCTTTGGTTCTCTTAGCTTTTCCTTCTCTAAACCATGTTAAACTCTAAAAAGTGTGCATCTTTTCTGTTGTACATCATCATGGACGAGTAGGCTCTTTTTCTTGGACATGGGAGAGTAACTCCCATGTCATGGCATGTATGAAACATGATAATTTCATACTAAATGCTAAGTTGCTTGTTTTTCTACCTTGTGAGTACCGGTTTCTTACTTATTGCATGTATGGCTGGCCGCTATGTATGCATATTTTATGCTTTCTTGCTTGGTCTGAGAAGATAGGTAGGAGAGTAAGGAGGTATTCTCTCGGCAACTCCTCTTTTACCATGAGAGTGGAAGATATGGAGTTGAGGAGTAGGTTTGTCATCCAGAATGAAATACATACATGAGAGTGTTGTATGGAGTTAGGATCGTTGTATTTGCACCGAGAGGTGAAGTATAACATACAACTCTCTTTTAAATCAAGTGCATAGTATGTTTAAATTGTGTGCTCCATTCTTCATGCTATGATGTGCTATTGAAATCCTAAGTCCAAGATTGTTTCATATCTGAAATCAAACCCCTTTTATTAATCCTTTTACTATTTAGTTTAATTCTAAAAGTTTAGTTTAATCAACCAAATCATTCTTGAAAAAAATCTAGATTATTGAAACTTAGCACTTTTGTGTTTAATTGGTTACCAAGCTCATTGTGTTTGATCTTGACTACAACTACTCACGTATACTTGTGGGAATTGGCTAGTTGAGTAAAAGCTCATTTATATGATTGAAACTCGTTAGTGTAACAACCAACAAAGTTGTTGGCGTCATTTTCGGGGAGCTACAGTTAATCTAATTAGAGTAACAAGAGCTAATTAGTATTCGAGACTAGATCACCACTTCCATTTTTGAAATTTCATATACCTTTTAGTTGTGTTCTCATTATCTCTTGCTTGTTTTTAGGTTGTATGTGTCGCTCGCAAAGTAGTCTTCAACCATCTGCGTTTCTAGATCCTGAGATTGAGCACACTCTTTTAAATTTGAGGAGAGAAAGAAGAAAGGAGCAACCACTGCTAGAGGGTGTTCCATCATCACCATCACCATCTTCTTCATCCCTTCAAGAAGCCACACAAGAAGATCCAAACAAGGAGGACGACCATCCTTTGAAAGACTTCGCCATGCCAGTTGCCATAAACATTTGTGGAGCCATTGATCTACCTGCAATGGAAGCAAACAACTTCTTTATTGCTCCTTCAATGATGCATATGATCCAACAGAACCATTTTGAAGGTATTGTTAATGAATATCCAAATCTTCATGTAGCTGAATTCTTGGAGTATACGAACACTTTCAAAATCAATGGTGTATTCACCGACGGAATAAAACTACTACTTTTCCCTTTCACCTTGAGAGATAGATCCAAGGCGTGGCTTTTATCTCTTCCTAAGAAGTCCATCAAAATATGGGATCAACTTTTAAATGCTTTCCTTGCAAAGTATTTTCCCCCAAGCAAAACAGTCCAACTAAGGAACCAACTCACAAACCTTTCTCAATTAGATGGAGAAACTTTGTATGACACATGGGAGCAGTTCAAGGACCTGCAACACCTTTTCCCTCACCATGGATTAACAAATTGGTTGCTACTTCAAACATTTTACAATGGACTGTTCTACAATACCCGTATGACATTGGATGTCGCAACTATGGAACTTTAATGAATAAGTCTTATAGGGAGGCTTATGATATCATTGAAGATATAACGCTCAAACACTGCCAATGGGGGTTGGATAGAAAAGCGCAATCATCTTCTACGCATGGTTCTTCAACCGGAAATCAAGGAGGAAAGTATAGTGTTGATGTCGTTGATCTAATTTTAGCCAAGCTCGACGTTGTTACACAAAAGTTTGAAAGGATGACTATAATGCAAATCCAATCAGCTGAAGTGATGTGTGAAGCTTGTGGGAATGTTGGACATACTTCTTCTACTTGTTTTGCTCCTAATGCGAATGAGGGGAACCTAGAGCAAGTCAATGTCATTGGGATGCATGGAAAAAAATAGTAGTTCAATCCCTACTCTAACACATATAATCTGGGGTGGAGAGATCATCCTAATTTCTCTTACCAAAACACAAGCAATGCTCAGAATATTCAACAAGGACAACAGTAACCGCAACAGAAACAACAATTCAATCGGAAAAACAATGGGATTCCGCCGGGTTTCAACAACAATAGGGGTTACCAACAGCAACAACAACCCCAAAGTTCTTCCTTGGAGGTCATGATGGAGAAATTTATTTCCACTCAGACATAGCAAAATGAAGAGTTCAGGGGCAATGACAAGCTTTTAAAGGATGCAATTGCCCAACTCTCCGCAAAAGTGGATGGCATTTCCACTCATACAAAGATGTTGGAGAATCAAATTGCCCAGTAGGCCTTAGCATAGCAAAAGAACACAGAATCTGGTTCTCTTCCAAGCCAACCAGAGGTGAATCTAAGACAGTAGGTGAATGCTATCACCTTGGGGAGTGGAGCTGAAAACCAAAGACCTTTTCCACCCAAGGAGAAGAGTGTTGAGATCACTGATGAAGAGAAGTTTGACACCCCTATTGGTGAAAAAGAAAAAGGTACAGCTGAGGTACCACCTTCTTACAAAGTAAATGCACCATTCCCACAAAGACTTGAAAATAAGAAGGAGGATTCTAAGTTTAGAAAATTCATGGACATCCTAAACAAACTCCATGTCAACCTTCTGTTGGCTTAGGTTATAGTTGAGATGCCATCATACTCCAAGTTTCTGAAAGACATCCTCACCAAGAGGAGAAAGGTGGACCAGGTTGAAACTGTCATGCTTTCTGAGAGAATAAGTTCAATCATTCAAAGCAGACTTCCTGAGAAGCTAGATGATTTGGGAGCTTTCACTCTACCATGCAAGATTAGCAAACCCATGTTTGAAATAGTTCTTATAGACCTTGGCACTATCATTAGTCTTATTCCGTCTACCTTGTGGCAGGAGCTAGATCTTGGAGATTTGAAATCTACAAAGATGTCCATTGAACTAACCAATCATTCCATCAAATATCCCAAAGGTATTGTGGAGGATGTGTTAGTGCAAATTGGTAAATTCTACATTCCTTGTGATTTTGTTGTGTTAGACATGGTATAAGCTCCTTCCAATCATGTTCTTTTTGGGACACCTTTCTTGAGAACTGTTGGATGCCTTGTTGATGTCCGAGAAGGCAAACTTACACTCCGGGTTGGTGAAGAAGCCATGGAGTTTTCTGTATATGATGCCATGAAGGCACCTTCACGAGTAGAATAAATTGTTTTATAGACTCCATTATTTCTATTGCAGAGGAAGATCGATGTTGCTAATTTGATACTAAACTACTGTGATGATGATGAGGGAACAAATAATGAACCTAAAAAATCTGGATTACTTTCTATTACCCAATCAAATGCTATTCATGAAGACACTCCACTTGTTGATGACAAAGACAAGGAAAATGTAGTTGGGAGAAAGGTAGAACTCAAAGCCCTTCCACCAGGGATGAGGTATACATTTCTTGACTCTGGTTCTACTTCTCCTATCATAATCAATGATGAGTTAACTAATGAATAAGAAAATAAATTGCTTGCTCAATTGTGTTTGTATAAAGATGTCATTGGTTACTTTGTTGATGATTTAAAGGGCATCCATCCTTCCATTTTCATGCGTAGAATAAACATGGAAGATGATGCTAAACCAACTATTGAACCACCTAGATGTTTATATCAAAACATGCTGGAAGTGGTTAAAAAAAGAAATTTTTAAGTTGAAAGATGTTGGCATCATTTATCCTATAAGTGACAGCCCTTGGGTTAGTGTCATTCATGTGGTACCTAAGAAGGGGATTGTAACTATCATTAAGGAAGATAATGACCAGTTAATATAAACATGTGTAATCACAGGATGGTGCATGTACATTGACTACCGATTCTTGAATAAAGAAATTCACAAAGATCATTTTCCTTTGCCATTTATTGATTTGATGCTTGAACGACTTGTAAAACATTCTTACTTTTGCTACTTAGATGGGTATTCTGGGTTTTTCCAGATTCCTATCTACCCTCCCAACCAAGAGAAAACCACTTTTATATGCACCTATGAAACCTATGCTTACTGCCGCATGCCTTTCGGTCTTTGTAATGCTCCAACAATGTTTCAGCGATGCATGATGGCTATTTTCTCTGATTTTATTGAAAACATAATGGAAATATTCATGGATGATTTTAGCATTTATGGAGATTCATTTGATCAACGTTTATGCACTTTGTCATTACTCTTAGCCTGTTGCAAAGAGGTTAACCTAGTACTAACTGGGAGAAGTGCCATTTCATGGTACAATCCGGTGTAGTACTAGGCCATGTTGTATCTAACAAGGGTATGATAGGGCAAAAGTGGAAGTTATTGAGAATATGTCTACTCCTTCTTTAGTCAAGGACATCCATAGTTTCCTTGGATATGTAGGGTTCTATAGAAGATTCATTAAAGACTTCTCCAAGATTGCAAAACCATTATGTTCCTTACTTGCAAAGGATGTTGAATTCATATTCAATGATGACTGTCATACAGCTTTCAACAAGTTCAAAGAAGCTCTTATTTCAGCCCCAATCATCCAACCACTGGAGCGAGTGACTATGCAGTAGGGGAAGTTCTTGGACAAAGGAAAGATAAGAAGCTTCATGGCATATAATATGCAAGTAAGACTTTAGATGAGGCACAAATCAATTATACAACCACCGAGAAGGAGATGTTTGCTATAGTGTACTCCTTTGACAAATTCAGACAGTATTTGGTAGGATTCAAGGTAATTGTGTATATAGATCATGCTACCATTAAGTATTTGCTTAACAAGAAATATGCCAAACCCTGTCTCATCCGCTGGATATTGCTTCTTCAAGAGTTTGATCTTGAGATCCGTGATAAGAATGGGACAGAGAACAATGTCGTTGATCATCTATCTAGGTTGACTACAAATGCTAGAGATTTATTACCTATTGAAGACCAATTACTGATTGAGAAACTCTATGCTTTATCATCCACACAAGCACCATTTTTTTCAGACATTGCTAATTTTCTTACCACAGGACAGCTGCCCCCAGACTTGACATATCAACAGAAGAAGAAGTTTTTCCATGATGTAAAGTTCTACTATTGGGATGATCCCTTGTTGTTCAAACATGGGAGTGATGGCCTCATCCGGAGGTGTGTTGCTGAAGAGGAAATTGCCATAATCATTTCTGAATGTCATGCTTCCCCTTACAGAGCTCACTTTGGAGGAGAGAAAATTGCAGTAAAGATTCTTCAAGCCAGTTTCTATTGGCCAACTTTATTCAAAGATATCAACCGTTTCGTCAAGGCATGTGATAAATGCCAAAGGGCTAGAGGAATATCAAGGCACGATGATATGCCTCTTAACTCCATCCTGGAGATTGAGGTATTCAATGTGTGGGGAGTTGATTACATGGGACCTTTCCCATCTTCTTGTGGATATCAATATATTTTAGTTTCTTGCAATTACATTTCTAAATGGGTTGAGGCCATCCCTACACAAGCATCAGATGCAAAATCTATAATCAAGCTATTCCAAAAAAAACATTTTCCCCTGATTTGGAGTTCCTAGAGCTGTGATTTCTGATGGAGGCACACATTTTGTTGAGAAATAGTTCAACAATCTTCTATCCAAGTATGGAGTCACCCATAAAGTTTCTACACCCTACCATCCTCAAACTTCTAGGCAAGTAGAAGTCTCCAAACGGCAGCTGAAGTGCATTCTAGAAAAGATTGTGTCTAGCTCAAGGAAGTATTGGGCCTTGAAGATAGACGATGCATTATGGGCATATCAGACAGCTTACAAAACTATCATAGGCACAACTCCATTCAAGCTAATATATGGTAAATCTTATCACCTTCCACTGGAGCTAAACACTGTGCTTCATGGGCTATTAAGTTCCTAAACTTTGACATGAATATGGCTGGTGAGAAACATCTATTGCAGCTGCAAGAGCTAGAAGAACTCCAGCTAGATGCATATGAGAATGCAAAGATCTATAAGGAAAGAACAAAGGTTTGGCATAACAAAAGAATCTGCAGGAAAGATTTCAAGGAAGGAGACAAAGTGTTGTTGTTTAACTCTAGACTCAAGTTATTCCCAGGAAAACTGAAGTCCAAGTGGTCGGGTCCTTTTATTGTAATGAAGATATTTCCATATGGATTTGTTGAACTACAAGGCAAACATGGAGCTTTCAAAGTCAATGGGCAACATTGCAAGTTATACACTTCTGGAGATGAAGTTGATAAGGGAGCCTCTTGCTCCCTCCAAGATGCATAATAGATAGATTGAAGAGTCTCACTCTAGACTCTAAATGGAGGACCTCGTGGGAGTTGAACCCACATTAGGATAGATTTATTTTCAATTATTTGAGTCAAGAACACTCTTTAGTTTCATAAATAAGCTTGTCATGGATGAATGTAATAACTTAGACAATTCTATTACCATATCTATCATTATTTTTGTGCTGACGAGAAGCTATTTTCTGCAAAAACTACAAAAGACACGATGTGTCTTTCTTTGACATGACGTATCACTGGTCACAGAAACACATCTGCTAAGCCAAATCTCTAGGTACACGATGTGTCATCACTCGACACGTCGTGTCCATTCTACAGATCATCTTGCTAGAATCTCACATGTCGTGCATTAATTTAGCACACGTCGTGTGCAATCACACTTAAGTTCGTAGCAAGACTTTCTAGAAACTCACACGATGTGTCTTTATTTGACACATCATGTCTTAATCTACTGGAAAAATCCGCAAAGGCTTTCTGGAAATTTACACGATGTGTCAAAATTCAAACACGTCGTGTCTAAACATTGTAAATTTTGAACTGGAGTTTAGTGGGGATGTTGTTTAGAAAAAGACACAGTGTGTCATCCGTCGCATACGTCGTGTCTCAAAACATAAATTGGGGTCTAAACCTAACACACGAGCCACCTCTCTCACTCACGCCTTCATTCGAGCCATGTGAGATTTCACAGTTGTGTGCTCTCTCTGCCCTAGCCACAGTCGTGTGACCTCACTCCCATGTGTGTCATCGTGTTCCTCTCTTCTTTCGCCATAGCCGTACAACACCTCTCTGTGCTCTAACCACTGAGTCGCCGCAACTGTGTGCCTTTCCCTCTCCAGCGTGTTGTCGACCCTTCTTCAGCCGCGGTCGTACCCTAGCACCTCTCTGTGCTCACGCCGCCGATGTGGCGTTGTTCATCTCTCAGTCCTCTTCATGCTCGCGCAGCCACGCCTGGCTCCTCGCTACTTCAACTCATCGCTACCAAGCAAGTGAGCCATGCCCGCCTCCTCGACACCGAGAAGAAATTCCACCCGATCTCCTTCACAAGCAAGATCCAGAACCCAAGAGCATCGCCACCATTCTCCACCTTCTCCAAGCACCATCATCCCCAATTTCAGACTGCAGAACTTCTCTAGGTACACGCCATGTCTAGAAAACGACACGCCATGTGCTTCACTGATTTAGCTAGAGTTTCTATAATAGCACGTATTGTGTCCCTTTCTGACCACACTGTGTCTTAGCCCGTCAGTAGCTATGGCACCTGTTAAGCAAACCTCCAATCACAAACATGGTGCTAGCTCCTCCTCCATACCGGCATACATCTCCATGACTCAATCTCAGGTCACTCCTAAAGAAGACCCGATGTACTAGTTTCTCATTGCAAGGAGGGTGCTTCTTATGCGGTTTGCTTGCGAGCAGACTATCACAACCCTCAGCTTCAAGGATGAGGTCTTCATGCACCTGTAAGATTTGGGGCTAAGCTACATATGTTTCATGGTATCAAGTACTTACCCTCATTTGGTTTACGAGTTTTTGACGATGCTTACTATAGAGCAAGACCCACAGAAGAAGATGGAACCCTATGACATTATCTGTTTCCGCCTTTTGGGTCATAGTTTTAAGCTTACCTTTAGGCGTTTCTGTGAGATTTTGGATTGCCACTACGACAGGGCAATTAGTTATCCACCTGCTTTTCACATAGATGAATTTTAGTTTGAGATATCAGATGAGGAACACCATGAAGCTAAGAAAGCTAGGGAGTCTACTATTCACAACCCTATTTTTCGATACATGTACCGTCTTCTTAGTACTGGAGTGTTTGCTAAGAAAGAAACTCAAGGGGTTGTTGGAAAGCAGGACCTTTTCTTTTTGTGGGGAATGATGTATGATTATCAAATCAATCTTGCTTATTATATCCTTATGATTTTCCTAGACATTAAGAAAGTGAAGAAGAGGGATGCTGGTGACATAATGTGTGGTGGTTTGATCACTTTGAAAGCACAGAAGTTAGATGTTGATCTGACAGGTCTCGAGGCTGCACCAGGTAGAAACCTAGTACATATTTAGTAATTTCTTTCTATAGGATTGATCTCAAGGGTTGCCAATAGTGACACCAAATTTCGGCAATTCTTTGATGATGATCAATACATTGACATTCCAGATCCTGAGCATATCACATTGGAGAACAAAGATAACTGGAAAGTCGTGTTGAACACTGAAGAAGAAGTCAATGTAGCTAGATCTACTACTGATACTGAGGCACCCCCTACTGCTCCACCACCTCCCTCCACTAGCACATAGATAGATTATGATCGGGCAATGCCTGATGTCAGGAATCTTTATGGCTATGTGCAACAGCGTTTTGATCACATTGACGGCCGCCTGGATAAGTTGGGTATGCAGTACACTACAACGCACGACATGGTCCACTACATGGATTCGTGGAACATTTCACAGGGCCACTACTCGATTTCGCAGTTGTATCAGCCACCACCGACTCAGCAACTTGAGTTCGTACCATAGGCAATGGATGTCCCTGATGATGATGAGTTTGTCTGCCAGTTCTTTCCACCAGACCATGGGGACATTGGCCCCTCTTTTTGATTTCTTCCATGACAGGTACCCGGTTGTTTCCTTCACAAGTTTGATTGATGCAGTGAGGACACTGTAGATTTCAAGCATGGGGGGGACCGACCCGTAATGTAGTTTTTGCTTTCATTTGCTTTTGTTAGTCATGTCAGTCTTTTATTTCATCTTGTTTCATGTTCTGTATTTCTTTTCACAGCAAGTTTAATATGAAATGAGGCTATTGTGATGAAGTGAACTCTTTTACCTTGTAGGCTTGAACCATCACGTCCCTTGTACTTCATTTAGCCATATGGAAGAATTATTAAAGACCATGCATGAATCAAATGAAATAAAATTCCCCATGTACATGATCTTGGTTTATAATTGTAGCTTGAACTTTCAATTTTCACATCTTTGATTGCTCAATACATGTAAAGGTCTCAAATTTTAGCGAATAAATCAACTCTACAACACTATTTAGAATACGGGATACTCATGCCAAACCCTTAGTGCATATACAATCAATTTTTTAGTGAAAATGTGCAAAATAATGAATGGAATCTTATTAACTTAACATTCTAGTTGACTCTCTTATGTTGTGCAAAAAAATCTTTATCCTTTTCTCCCTTTACCCAATAAAAGATGGCTTTTAGCCCACATATCATGCTAGCCTAGTGTGATTCCAATCTGGAAATAATGGTTAGGTGGTATGAAATCAAAAGAGGGTAAAAATAACACCCCAATCGGCACTCCACATGCGCATAAGCCTAAATTAGCAGTCGAGTGCCGAAATCCCAAAAATCCATTGTCATATCTTTTTAAGAAGAGACCACAACTGAGATTGTTAAAGTTAGCTAAGATTTCATCATTTGTATCCATAATAGCTGAAATTTTTGTGTTGTACATCCACTAGTTGTTTGGCTTGATTATCCAAATTTTGTTTAGTGTTGTTTAGTTGATTGATTCACTTAGTTTGTGACCACCCATGTTGAACTAAAACCTTTCTCTCTTGGATATTTAGATTGAGGTGATGGATATGAATATAAACCTAATGTACATGGTTGGTTGAGTTTATTATACATTTTCATTTCATGTAATCCATGCATGAGCTTGAATATTCCTTCATTTGTGTGGTTGTGCTCTTTTTGCTTGAGGACAAGCAATGGTTCAAGCTTAGGGGGATTTGTTGTGTGCTTTCCACATCAACTTCTTATATGACTTTACAAACAAATTCGGTTCATTTTGTTTTCATTTAGCCTCTATTAATATTATTCTTGCCACCTTTTTGTTATTTTGCTTATCGCCTGATGTGTATTGCAGATATGCTTAAAAAGGATCAAATTGGAGATATCCCAACTCAAGGCCGACATCATTGGGGCTTCTCCATGCTTTGTAAACATTCAGAGTTTTATTTCTGTTGTAACAGCACCGCACACGGCATGTGTGATTCCAGTTAGCCATGCATCCAGCCAAAGGGAAAAAGACACGGTGTGTTCCCTTTTAGAACACGACGTGTGTGATTCCAGAAGGTGCCGAACAAAGCAAGACACGTTGTATCCCTCTCACACACGGCGTGTACCTGGGATGCCAGAGTCAGCTGTATGTTTCTGGAAACGTACACAACATGTCTTAATTCAGACACGATGTGTGCCTTACACTTCGAGCAACTGTCGAAGACCAGAACACAACGTGTCCAAAGGAAGACACGTCGTTTCTCTGTCAGTTTAGCAAATCTAAAAAACAATGTCTCTCATTTTTAAAGGGAAAACCAACAAAGGAGGAAGTTATCAAGAGTCATAACTCAAAGGTCGTTTGTCCAAGAACAATTTTAGAGTAAAGGAGGGTGACTTTGGGTGGAAGAAGGTGGTTTCTTGCCAAAAAAACCTCCATTCTTCTTCTCTTCTTCTCCATTTTGTTCTCCGAAGGTGCAGTAGAGCTTCTTCTCTCCACCAAGCTTCTTGGGAGAGAAGTTTGTCTAGTTTGGAGTAGCTGTAGGAGTGTAATTTTGTTCCCAAGCCAGAATTCTACTCTTCTTGGGTTACACCTTTGGTTCTCTTAGCTTTTCCTTCTCTAAACCATGTTAAACTCTGAAAATTCTGCATCTTTTCTGATGTACATCATCATGGACGAGTAGGCTCTTTTTCTTAGACATGGGAGAGTAACTCCCATGTCATCGCATGTACGGAACATGATAATTTCATACTAAATGCTAAGTTGCTTATTTTTCTACCTTGTGAGTACCGGTTTCTTGCTTCTTACATGTATGGTTGGCCACTATGTATGCATGTTTTATGCTTTCTTGCTTGATCTGAGAAGATAGGTAGGAGAGTAAGGAGATACTCTCTTGGAAACTCCTCTTTTACGACGAGAGTGGAAGATATGGAGTTGAGGAGTAGGTTTGTGATCCAGAATGAAATACATACATGAGAGTGTTGTATGGAGTTAGGATTGTTGTATTTGTACCGAGAGGTGAAGTATAACATACAACTCTCCTTTAAATCAAGTGCTTAGTATGTTTAAATTTCATGTTCCATTCTTCATGCTATGATGTCCTAATGAAATCCTAAGTCCAAGATTGTTTCATATCTGAAATCAAATCCCTTTTAGTAATCCTTTTACTGTTTGGTTTAATTCTAAAAATTTAGTTTAATCAACCAAATCATTCTTGAAAAAGATCTAGATTGTTGAAACTTAGCATTTTTGTGTTTAATTGGTGACCAAGCTCCTTGTGTTTGATCTCGACTACAACTACTCCTGTATACTTGCATGAATTGTCTAGTTGAGTAAAAGATCATTTATATGATTAAAACTCATTAGTGTAATAACCAACAATTCTCTTGAGTGAGAATGATTCTCGACGTCTAGGACCAATCACAGAAGTTTTTTCCTTTCAACTTATCCTTTTCAAGGAAGGATCATAATGAAAACGTGTTTGTGTTTGCCATTAGTTTCTACAAAAGAAATTTGCAATTTGTCAAAACAGTTTTGATACATTTGATTTGATAAGTTTGACGATATTAATTAGGCCTTTAATTAATTATTGCTCCCACTATTTTGTTCAAATTGATAGCCCTCACATATTAATTCAGAAGATTTGTAGTGTAGAACCTTCTAGTGAGACAATATCCAAAACAATTGAGTTATCACCCGACCAATGTCAGCGTCCATAATCAATCATTAAGGTAGGCAAATTTAGCCAATTACAACTTATGTAATTCTTATATAGATGGTATGCACAACTCTTTTCCATATTCCATCTGCATGCTTTTAGGTACTTAATCTCATTAAGATCACCTAGTTAAGTCTAATGCAAAAGGCAACACGATCGTAATACACCTTGCTTGATAGCCCCACATGACTACCATCACACTTCCACGAAATGGTAACGCACCACGCTTAGTCGATCAAGATTTTCATGTATGTTGCTTATAGAAAACATCTAAGATTTGATATTTTATTGAAGGATTTTATATTTATATAAATATATATACATGTCCAATCACCACATACTAATATGTGTCTTATACATTATATATCCACAAATGAAACATGCAATTATAAAACACTAGCAATGGTTATGGCCATACTATTGTAATTCCTTGGAGCCACGTGGAATTACTACCACCTAAGGTCTGCATCATAAGTAGCAACCTATTGTTGATGAAAACCTATGTTGGATCCAGTCTGGTTTGATCGATTCAACACTTAAACCGATCGGTTTTCCTCATGATCAGTCAGTTGGTCTCTCAAATCAGTCACCTGGTCTCTGGTCCAAGTGACATCTGGAAACTTCCATCTGATCAGTTAGTCCACCAGCCAATCAGTCGGCTCCTCTTGTCATATGGCCTCCCCAATCCTCCATCCATTTGGTTCGTCTTCTGAAAGGATCGGTTCGTATGGTGCTTAACATCTTCTTTCCCATGACAGAAAAGAAACTATCCTTATCCTATCTAACATATAACATGGTAATAAGGAAACCTCAAGTTACATTTCTAGAGAGCATAGGAAGGAAAGAATCAATACTTTTACATATGGAAGACAAGATAGAGGCTTTGTATGTAAATTGTGATATAAATAGGAACAACAACCATCCAACCAATCACAAAAATATAGGGGTTATTGGCCATAACCATGCTAACATCCACCATCAACATAAACTTTTAGGACGACTAGTGTAAATTGCATATATATCATATTGTATATATAGGGACTGTATGTGGTATTTAACCAGATATGGACATTAATCATTTAAATATTCACAATTCATGTAATAAATAAATGATAAAATGAAAATCCAAGCATATGACTTAAATCCCAAAACATAGTAAACTTATGTGGCTCTGATACCACTATAGGGAAATATGGCATTAGAAACAAAACATTTACTACCATTTTCCCCTTAGACATTAGATCATGTCAATAACTATATAATGGGAAAAAGAGTTGCAAAATATATACATGGTCCTATAGAAAGTCCAATGACTTATCCTTGCAACACCATGCTTCTTCTTCAAGTTGCACTAGATGACTATTAGCAGTGGCCTCCTAGTTGATCACTATGGATGGCAGTTGATTGTGTCCTCATAGCGAGTGGTAAAGGCCTCCACGCCTCTGTAGTAGTCCACATAGACCATCAGGAACTCTACGTTGTGCTACTAGATCCAATGGGAAGGAGTTGTCCTTTCAAACGTCAACATGCTAGGGTTGATTTTCTCTCCCGTGTTGTCCCTCCCTTTTATAGGAGGACTTGCTCATGCTCTCTATTTAGTAAAACTAGAGAGGACAACAGTTTGTCAAAGCTTATTGTTGTGTCTTTGGAAAGCCTCAACTACCCCTCTATTTATACAAGGGTCAGGGTCACGAGTTCTAGTCAAAGTGGGATTCAAAGAGACATAATTTCATGAATTTTCTACAAACTGTGAATGATGAACCGGTGGGTTCATAGCTGAACCAGTTGGTTCACATGTGAAACGGTCAGTTCAACCCTTGAATCGGTCATTTCACCATGTTTCCTATCTGCAATTGTATTAGAATTCAATATTCGATTAACGTAGAACATAACGTCAGCACCAATTCTTGATCATATTGTATTGATCTTTGAACCGGGTGGATTACAAGTTGAACCGGTTGTTTCACTAATTAAATTGGTCGGTTCAGGTCCCAGTCCATTCAATGTTTGTCCAATGCAGTTTAAATTGACCTTACACTTGAATTGATTGGTTCAATACTTGAACCGGTTGGTTCACAATTGAGTCAGTCAATTTACAACAATTGTTGTTTAAATTGAATACCCAAATACTTTAGTATTCATGTTAAACATCATTCATGAATAAGCTTCTATTCCAAGTGCATCCTATGTGTGTGACCCTATAGGTCCCAAGTTATGTTGGCAGTAAATGTCCATAACTAATTTATGACATCATAAGCAATGAGTGGTATCTAGAAACACATCATTGCCACCCAAGTAATTAGAAAGTTGGAGAACAACTTCAACCTACAATCCATGATTAGTGTTATTGTGATCATATAGTTCCTTTGTCTCTGATATCTGAATTGAAATCGAGGCATGGAATCATCATCCTCTCAATGTTCAATCCATGTTCCTTGAACTAGAGCAGACTGTATGAGATGCATGTGAGTTCACACATGATATATTGAGTCACATGAGTATGGCCATATATTTCTCAATCTCACTTATCAACTGGCCTAAATGTCCATCTCTTATAGGAGGGAAAAATCCCACCTATATCACTAACACTCAATCCCCATGTGTCATAATGCATCTGAACATCACCATTATGAACTACATGTGATGAGTGTAGTGACTTTAGGTCTAAGAACCACAATCATCACTATCATTATGAGCTCTAATTTTGACTACCATTCTATGGTCTCCATGTATCACTCTCAAGGTGGGTTTGTCTGATACACTATTCTCTAACATGTACCTATGTTCTTGGTTTGATATCACATATCATGATTGATGAGATTTTATCATTAATAAATTATATATATATATATTACTTCAACTTATTAGTATTATTTTATTAGTATTATTTTTAGTATTATTTTTTTTAACACACACTCTAGTCTTATGTATTATTGTTGTCTATTTTGTTTCCATAGTAATATCTAACTAGGGACATAACAAGAATGTATGTACTCTTATCATACATATGACCTCATTGTTCAAGTCCTCAACCTAAAGACATATGTCATCGAGTAACATCATTCTTTAGACATCTACTATGTCTGTGTCATCATATCATGATTGAGACAAATATAATAGGTGGAATTACCTTTATCATTATCAAATCAGGTATCTAATGCCCCATTACAATCATTATATGATTGGCTCTCTGGGCATACATATTGACATACTTCTACTGGCACTTAGTGCCAATCACCCACAAATCTTATTCCAACTGCTATTAACATGTCCATCATGTTTCTGCTATGTAAGTGCTTTTATAGATGGTTAGCAACGCTTGCTTCTAGTTGGTATCTTGCAAGTTTCCAATCTCCTCGATGTACGACTTCTCGTATAAGATGAAAGTGTCTTAGTATTCCATCTGAGTCCTTTGCGTAACCAGTAGCTCCATTGTTGTCACTATATTTCTACTATCCATCAATGGTTGGAACCTCCCACAAGATCATCTAAATGAAATTCTTGATCCATATAGTATACTATGTTGTGTTCATAAACCCAGACACTCAACTTCTATTGTACATTAAAAAACTATATCTTACTCAAAACTTTTCCAGCTTACAGTTCTTATTTTAAGGTCAAACACAAATTTAGATTAGGATCACAAATTTTCTTTGTCATTTTGGAAGCTTTCGTAGGTGTAATCCTTCACACCCAACTGTTCCTTATTATTATAACCAAGGAACCGATCCTTTTAGTGCTTCTCAGGTACTTAAGGACTTTCTTTATGGCAGTCTAGTGACCTTCACTAGGTACTGATAGATATCTTCTCATCATGTCCAATACATACGAGACAACAAGATGAGTACATAACATTTCATACATGATAGATCCAATTGTGAATGGATATGTCATCTTACTCATATTTTCCCATTCTTCATAAGAATTGAAACACTAGGATCTTGAGAAACTAATCTCATGAAACATGGACATATTTTCTCTCATTGAGTCCTACATGTTGAACCCCTTCAACATCTTGCCAATGTATGTGCTCTTTCTTAGGTCAATAAACTTTTCAGATCTATTTCTATAGATTTTGATTCCTATCATATAGTATGGTTTGCCTAAACTCTTCCTAAAGAAGGTACTTTCCTTTCTAGGTTTTAATATTTGTAGTGTAAGGATGATATTCCCCATCATTATGTGGGATATAAATATGCTCCTACTAAACTTTTGTAATAAAAAATTTCATCTTCATTTCAACTTAAGTCAAACTCTTTGACTATCTTATCAAATCAAAAATTCCAACTCTGTGATTCTTGCTTCAGTCCATAGATTGACCTTTGTAGCTTACAAACTTTTTTTGCATCAATGGACTTATAAAACCTTCAGGCTGTGTCACACACACATCCTCATAATTATTCCCATTAAGTAATGTGGTTTTAACATCCATATGCCATATCTCATAGTCGTAATAAGCTACAAAGGCAAGCATGTTCTTGATGAATTTAACCATGGCAACTGGTGAAAAGATTTCATCATGTTCAACACCTTGAACTTGTTTGAAATTCTTTACAACTAATATGTTCTTATAGGTTTTTTACACTACCATCCATGTCAGTCTTGTTCTTGAAGACCCAATTATACCCTATGGGTTTTACCCCTTCAGGTGGTTCCACCCAGGTCATACCTTGTTGGTCTACATGGAGTCCATCTTTGATCCTGTGGCCTCAAGCAATTTCTTAGACTCTGGTCCCTCAATAGCTTCTAGGTAGGTTTTTGACTCATCATCTATGACCAACTCACCCCTTCTTGATCTATAAGATATCATAATCTTTCAAGCTCAAGGTGTGTCCTACTATATTAATGATGTTTTGTGTTACATAAGGAACTTGAGATCCCACAACAACTTGTGATTCTCCTTGTTCCTACTATACCTCTTTCGGTTTGATATTTTCTTGTTGGTATCAAACTTTTCAAGTTCTACTTTTCTCCCATTGATTCATTTGGAATTAAATTTCATGTAGGATTACAACCATCCTGGAAACAAACACTATTGTTGTTGGATTAGAGTATAAAATTAGTATTCAACGGAAGAACATTTATGTGATTTCTGAATAAAGCTTTTCAAAAAACTATTTTCTTACACAAGCTTTCAATCCTAATCTTTCTAAAAAACACATAAGGACACCTCCCATTCCATATCGCATATGGTATCTTTTGAACCATTTTAGATGGTACGTTGTTTTAATGTAAAGCATATGCCAAAAAGGAAATTGAAAGATTAACTAATTTGATTGATAATGCATCATGATTAACATAGTATGATATCTTTTTTTATATGTCATTATGTTTCAATTGGAGTTCATTGTGATACACTATCAAGGTCTCCCAAAAAGGTCCTCAAACGTTTAATTTCAAAGCATTTTCACATAGTTCATATCGAAGTGATTTAATACTTATACCAAATGTGTTATGTACTTTATTCATGATCTCATTGAACACTTCAAGAGATTTAGACTTGTATTTCATTAAATACAATCTACCATATTACTGAGATCATTAGTAAATAAAATGTTGTACTATTAACCACCTTTAGCATTTATTCTAAAAGATCTCTATACATCAGTATGTATGAGCCCTAATAGAATACTCGCTCTCCCACTACATCTAATGAAGGGTTCTTTTGTCATATTGCCCAATGAATAAGTCTTGCATGTATATGTTGGTTCATTAACCTAAAGAGTGTAGACAACCATCATTATGGATTCTAGAAATGCATTTCTTATTTATGTTCTCTATTTAACAATGCTATAGGTATTCATTATTTGAGTCATCAAGTCATTCAGTATACATGTTACACGTATTTGTCTTCAAAACTATCAAATATAAACTATGAGACATAGGGAATTGCCATACAAGATCTCATCTTTTAAAATTAAATGCCGATTCATTCATAATATTCTTTCTCATACAAGATAAATGATGTTTTCATCAATTGTAGATATATAATAGCAATTCACTAATTCTATTACATGCCCATCAGGTTGAATGACATATTCCAACTATAGTGGCAGCAACTCTTACTCTGCATAGTTCTAGCTTACTTTTTCCCGGGTCCTGAAGTGGAGATCTATATGTCCTTCGTCTTCACAAGTTCCTCTATATAAAGAGGGTAGTTCCTTTTCCAGTGTTCAGGCTAGTGACATTGGTGGAACTTTCCTTCCTTATTACTCCTCCCTTAGCTTTCGATGCAGAAAACTTTGGTTTCTGGCTCGCTTTAGAACTCTTTTTAGCTTTGCCTTTTCTCTTAGACTTCCCTCTATTGACATCATCACATATTTGGGTCTGTCCTTCTTCATATGTGCTTCAAATATCCTCTACATGCCAAGAAATTCTGACAACGGTTTATCAAATCATTCATGTTGTAGTTCATGAAAAAGTGGTTATATGATTCCGACAGTGATTGCAAAATCACATCTGTGGCCAACTCTTGACCCAAGGGAAACCCCAGTCTAGCAAGGTTCTTCACATACCCAATCAACTTGAGTGTATGGGTACCTATTAGATCTCCTTCAGCCATATTACACTTGAACAACACCTTAGAGACATCATATCTCTCTTGTTTTGTGTGATCTTAGTACATGTTCTTAAGATATATTGCCATCTTAATAACATTAATGTTCTCATGTTGTCTCTGCAACTCATAGTTCATTGAGCACAATACTAGGCACTTGATATCCACAACATCTTCAGATTACTTCCAATAAGCATCCCTATTAGTCTTAGGCACGTTGGGAGTAGGTTCATCTGGCTCTACTATCTGTAGGATATAGAGTTTGCACACTTGAGTGAGAACTATTATCAACGTTCAGAATTTGTCATGGAAGTTGTTCCCGTTCAACTTTTCCTTTTGAAGGACAGATCATAAAGAAAATGTGTATGTGCTTTCCATTAGTTTCCACAAAAGAAATTTAGTACTTTATCAAAAAAAATGTTAATTTGGTTTGATAAGCTTGATGATATCAATTGTTCCTTTAATTAATTATCGCTCCCATTATTTTGTTCAAATTGATAGCCCTCACATATCAATTTAGAATATTGCAGTGTACAACCTTCTAGTGATCCAAGATCCAATAAAATTGTTCCATTACCTGTACAACGCCAGTGTCCATAATCAATCATTAAGGTAGGCAAATTTTACCAATTGTATCTCATGCAATTCTTGGATAGATGGTATGCACAACTCTTTGCCATAGTCCATCTGCATGATTCTAGGTACTTAATCTCATTAAGATCACCTAGTTAAGTCTGATCCAAAAGACAACACGATAGTAACGCACCCTGCTTGGTAGGTCTACATGACTACCATCACACTTCCACGAGATGGACATCGTACCATGATTGGCGTGCCCACACTGAGTCGATCAAGATTTTCATGTGTGTTTATTATGGATAGCATCTAAGACTTAATATTTTATTGAGAGATTTTATATTTATATAAATACATGTACATATCCAATCACCACATACTAATATGTATCATATACGTACTATATCTCCAAATGAAACATGCTATTATAAAACACAAGATATGGTTATGGACATACTATTGTAATTCCTTAGAGCCATAAGGAACTACAACCACCTAAGGTCTACATCATATGTAGCAACCTATTGTTGATGAATATTTGTGTTGGATCTAGTCCAATCTGTCGGTTCAACTCTTGAACTAATCGGTTCACCTCTTGATCAGTCGATTGGTTTCATAGATCGGTCATCTAGTCTCCTGTCCAAGTGACGTCTAGACACCCCTAGTCGATCGGTTGGGCCACCATTCGATCGGTCGGCTCCTCTTGTTGTTTGGCCTCCTCTGTCCTCCAACTGATCGGTTCATCTTCTGATACAGTTAGTTCGTCTGGTGCAGAATGTCTTCTTTGCCATTACAGTAAAGAAGCTATCCTTACCCATATAATGTATTACATGGTAATATGAAAATCTCGAGTTATATTTGATGGGATCATAAGAAGGAAAGAATCAATACCATGACATATGTAAGAGAAGATAGAGGTTTAATATTCAAACTGAGATATAAATAGGAATAACAACCATCCAACCAAGTATAGAGATCTAAGGATTTATAGGCCATAACCATGCTAACATCCACCGTCAAAACAAACTTTTAGGATGACACATGTAAATTGCATATATATATCATATCATATATATAGGGATAGTATATGGCATTTAATTAAATATGCATAGTAGTCATTTAAATATTCACATCGCATGTAATATATAAATGGCAAAAATAAAATATGATCATATTGATTAAAACCTAAAATATAGTAAATTGACATGGCTCTGATACCACTGTAGGGAAATATGGCATCAGAAACAAAAAAATTACTACCATATTCCCCTTAGACAGTAGATCACGTAAACAACTATGTAATGGGAAAGAGGGTTGCAAAAGATATACATGGTCCTGAAGCAAGTCCAACGACTTATCCTTGTAGCAGTGTGCTTCTTGTTCAAGTTGCACCTGGACGGTTGTCAGCAACGACCTCATGGTTGATCACTACGGGCGACGGTTGACTATGTCCTCCTAGCAGGGGAAAAGACCTCCATGCCTCTATAGTAGTCCATGCGAACCACCAAGAACTCCATGTTGCGCTACCAGAGCCAATGAGAAGTAGTTTCCCCTTCGAATGTCAACCTGCTAGGGTTGATTCGCCCTCCCATGTTGTCTCTCCCTTGTTGTCCCTCCCTTTTACGGGTAGGACTTGCTTGGGCTCTCTAATTACCACAACTAGAGAGGACAAAAATTTATTAGAGCTTATTGTTGTGTCTCTAGAAAGCCTTGATTACCCCTCTATTTATAAAAGGTTTTGGATCAGGAGTTCTAGTATGAGTGGGAGTCGAAGAGATGGAGTTTCATGAATTTTCTAGAAGCTGCAAACATTGAACCAGTCAGTTCATAGCGGAACTGGTAGGTTCACATGTGAGCCGATCGGTTCAACCCTTAAACCAGTCATTTCACCATGTTTCCAATTCGTAACTATATTGGCATTTAGTATTCGATTAATGTACAACATGATGTCAGTATCAATCTTTGATCCAATCGTATTGATCATTAAACTGGGTGTTTCATAATTTTAATCGATTGTTTCAAACCTTCAATGGATCGTTTCACTAAGTCTTTTCATGTCTCAGCTCAGTCAATGTTCAACCAATGCAATTTAAATTGACCTGACACTTGAATCTATCTGTTCAACACTTGAACCAGTCAGTTCGCAATCCAATCAACCAATTTACAACAATAGTTGTTTAAATTGAATACCTAAACACTATAGTAGTCAAGTTAAACATCATTCATGAATAAACTCCTAATCCAAGTGCATCCTATGCGTGCAACCCTATATGTCCCAAGTTACGTTGGCAGTGAATATCCATAACAAATTTATGACATCACAAGCAATGAGCGATATCTAGCGACACATCATTGCTACCCAAGTAATTGAAAAGTTGGAGAATAACGTCAACCTACAGTCCATGATTAGTGTTACTATTATCGTATAGTTCCTTTGCCTCTGATATCTAGATTGAGATCGAGGTATGGAATCACCATCCTCTCAATGTTCAATCGATGTTCCTTGAACTGGATCAAACTGTCTAAGATGCATGTCATCTCACATATCATATATTCATTCACATGAGTACGACCATACATTTCTCAGTCTCGCTTATCAAGTATCATGGGTATCAATCTCCTATAGGAAGGACAAATTACATCTACATCACTCACACTCAATACCCACGTGTCACAATGCATCTGAGCATCACCTTTATGGCAACCCTTATTCAACTTCACATTGGATGATATCAAAATACATTGAACAACAAGTGATGAGCATAGTGACTTCAGGTCTAAGAGCCACAATCATCATTATCACTATGAGAGCTTATCTAACTACCATTTCATGGTATCAATGTATCACTCACAAGGTGGATTTATCTAATACACTGTTCTCTAATATGTACCTATGTGTTTGGTTTGATATCAGATATCATGACTAATAAGACTCTGTCATCAACCAACACCAACTCTAGTCTTATGTATTATTATTGTCCTTTTTGCTTGCATAATATTATTTGACTATGGACATAACAAGAATGTATGTACTCTTACCATACATATGATCTCATTGTTCAGGTCCTGAACCTGAAGACATATGTCATTGAGTGACATCATTCATTAGACATCTACTATGTCTATGTCATCATCTCATGATTGAGACAAACATAATAGACGAAATTACCTTTATCATTATCAAATTAGGTATCTAATGCCCCATCACAATCATTGTATAATTGTCTCTCTGGGCATACATACCAACATCATGTTCAAAATCTTAAGTCTCAACTGATTAGGAATTTCATTGAAAACCCTAATTATTCAAAACAAAGCATGTTTTCAAGTTTATAATGAAGTTCAAAACATCATAACAAATTATTATTATTAATCAAGATAAAATTAGAATCAACAAAGTCAAGTATATAATCATCCAAGAAAATGTTGATTAGTTGGCATATTTGGAATTGGGTCACTACAGTTAACTTAAATATGGAACTGGGTCATTACAGTTAACTTGAATAACAATTACATTGCATATCTAATTTTCTCATTATAACTGTACATAAATACCATTTCCTACTCATAACTACTCCAGTCTACTCATAATTGCATAGTTGTCTATCTACTTGAACTTTATTATTGTATGTGATGCATTCACATTGCTTGATTTGACTTCTTAAATAGAATCAAATCTTTGTCTTAAATGAATTCTCTTGATATAGTCTCTCCTCTTTTTTCCTTCACAATGGTCCTAGCCTTCAGGGATGAATCTCCACTATGGAAGATCTTGAGGCGATTATGACCCCACATCTAATACTAGAATATTTTGGGTTCATGATAATGCCATAGTCATCCCCAGCCCTAAAGATCCATTAACATAGAAATAGTTTTTGTCACTTTTATACTACCTTTTTTAACACAACTTGAAACTATCCTTACTCGAGAACATTAAGAAAAGATTCAATACCATTCTATCGGGCAAAATAGGGGTGCTAAATCTTCCCCACTATTAACAAGATCACTAAGCCCAATTTTTTACTACACATTCCATCATTTTTTCCTACATTCTCTTTTGGCTTCCTTTATCCTCTTTCAGGTGGAGTCTAAAAATAGATTTTCCATGTTTGGCCGCTAATTTAAACATTTATCTCATTTCTCATCATTTACAAATAAAACACGGTAGTGACTTTGATCTAGTTCTATTTTATCAATCGAATTAGTTTTTTCATGAGGGATGCATTTTTTTCAAGGGGCTTCAACAGATTGGCAATTCTAGGGTATAGTCAGATGACGTAGGTCGATATTTTGGTTTCCTTTTTTATCGATGTTTTAGTTGGGTTCTGGTTTAGTTTTTTTTCCTTTTCCTTTTTTTTGGTTTTTTGTTATGTTGATTGATTTCTAATTATTAATCTGATCAGAGATCAGGGGTAGGTGACAGATGCCAGTGTTTTGTGGGCCCCTCACTATTGTAGATGAAGTACCATTGCTTAACCCTAAAAATATCTTCTTTATCTCTATTTCCTCTATCCAATCTAGTATATGTTCAATTTTTCCTTTTTCTTTTCCTTTTTTTTTCCTTTTTTGCTTTGTTTCCTTTTATTTTCTCAAGATTTTTGGTTCATTTTTCCTTTTAGGGTTTCAAGTTTTATTCCCTTTTTGTTGTTTTGGGTCTGCTTCCTTCCTACTTTTTCTTTTATTTTCCCTTTTAAAATATATTTAGAAAACAATCTTGAAAAATGAAGAAGGGATAGGTGAATTCTTCTATTATGAGAAAGATTCTCTCCTATTTGTCTACATGATTGATATGTTTAGGGAAAGGGATTGCTTGTTCGCATGGGTTTTTCTACTCACTTTGACTTTCCTTTTATTAAATGTTACAGGCTTGCTTAACAAAAAGTAAAATCAATATACTTGTACCTTACACACCTACCAGCCCATGAATCTACCAAATAGGTGCCAACACTCAAGTTGGATATCTAGATGAGGTGTGGGTGTTAGTTAAGACATCAACACATCATAATGGTGTACATATAAAGGCCTTGAGGACACCCTCTCACTCCTAGAACTCACAAATTATTATGATTGTCATATTCATATGGTGTATCAGGAGTAGGACCCATATCTGATGAAACCAATTTATGCCCACAATGAGTACCATCATCCCTTAGATATGTTAAGGACCAACCCCTCCTATGCACGTCATGCTCGAGTGGGGGCATAAATTGAATCCAAGCTCATGGTCTAAAAAGGGAAAGGTTTATTCTTCTATAAATATGCATTACAACTGTTGCCTGAATTTGAATCATTAAATTGTTGCTTGCATTATCATTTTAAGATTTTCACCTTTTTTGGCTATGATTTACTAATGTCTTCATGTGTACACAAATGATCTCAAATCAACAATCTAAAAAATGATAACCTCCAATCAACATCTTCACTCAACAATCTTTCAAAGATTAGTAATATTTTCAAAATAAAATAAAAAATATCAAAGGATTAATAATATTTTTCAAAATTGAAAAATCTTTCAAAGGTTAATAATCTGTTCTACATCCAACAATTTTCAAAAGGTTAGAAATGTTTTTAAAAATGGAGAAAATTTTCTAACATAAAAAATATTTTCAAAATAAATTCAATGATATTTATAAAGGTTGAAAATCCGTTAAAATAAAATGGAACACTCTTTCAAAGAGGATAGTATCTCACTAGGCACACAGCCTTCCTCAGATTCACAAACCTATCTTAATATACTGGTGATACATGTTATCTCATCATCAAGAGTTATCATCATGATACAATATTATTCAAACACATAAGCCTCATAGCTTTTTCCTAGCTATGAATTCATCTTATAGCATGTATGGTTAGTACACACATCAAAAGAGATAACTTTAAAATTACCAAATATATCTAGCTCCACTGTTTATCATGCCATTAGAGTTTCAGATATACATGTCATGTTTACATAGGTGCATTCTACTATATCAATTACCTCACTACTATCAAATCATGTGCATCTATTCAAAACATGTGAAAGGTTCACAATCCATAATCCATAATTCATTATCAACAAGGATGTGTTTACATGATAAAGATCTATCATATGGGTTTCCGGGTGTAACATGACCCTCACTAGAAGTGCCCACTACCCTCACAAGAAGTGTGACGGGTAGGGCACTCCCCCCACCAGAGGTGGTATCGGGCAGGGTAACTTCCTCATATCGCCCAAGCACTCTAGCCACATATCGGCAAACCCTAAAGCAAGGATGTCGGGCTACCACCTCAAGGTGTGTCATGCAACTAGGAAGAACACAAAGTGCATCGTGCAGCTAAGTCTATGGGGCATGTCGTGCATCAAAGGTGACATCATTATACTAAACCAGACAAGGCCTTATCGGCCTACCATGTTTAGGGTTAGGGTTATATCAGGCAACAACTACCATATCGGCTAGAGCCATAGTGCCCAGGCCAACCCTATATCACCCACTAATGTACACATCTTCCTTTGATACAAGGGAACCAAGGGAGAGCCTATCGTCCAACCAATATAGCCTCATCCTATCAGCCAACACACAAGGCAAAGACCAAGGTGTAACGCCCAAGCCCAACATCATCATATCGACCCAGAACTCTAGGCCAAGAGAGGGTATCGGGCAGCACCATTACATGGGTATCACACAAGGCTCAAACTCATCCCAACATGATCATCATCAACCTCAAGATCACCATCTTAGAAACCCTAAAGATCAAGAGAATTGGCTCACCTCTCGACAACCAAGATAGAGGGGTTTTGCACAACCTCCATCACTAATTGGGAAACATGACGGATTATTTCCATATCGGCCAAGATGTCATCCACAACTAGGCCATCACTCCATCAAAGCTCACCTCTCAAATCCATGGTGAGAGAAGAGTATTACCCAAGCAACTAGAGTATAGACTCACCTATCAACAACCAAGAGAGAGGGGTATTGTCTATATCACTAGGGTCAGACTCACTTCTCAAGACCAAAGGAGAGAAGAGGGGTATTTCCCATAAGGTTCGGCCACCAAGATCAAGGATACAGCTAAGAAAGAAGTATATTCGACAAGATACTTAGCCGATCAAGATAGAACATAACATGCAACAATAAAAGGAGAGTAGTATAGCTAAGGTTAGGAGTTATGTAACCCGCCTTAAGCAAGCTCCAAGCTCCTAGCACCAAGAAACACCTTCGGCCACCTCAAGAGGAAGAAGAAGACTCCAAGGAGAAGGATCGGCCACCAAGCTTTGCAAAGGAAGAGTGTCATCCACCAAGGAATAGAGAAACCAAGGAACGAAAGAGATCCTTAGCAAGAGAAAGAAGGTACATATATAGGAGAGGGTGGAGGAGAAACCAAGGTAAGACAAGGCAAGGTGTCTCCCACCTAGCGACACTTGTCCATGGGCAAAGCCACCTCCTTATCTCACCTTATACACATGTCCAAGGCCATTGCCACATGCAAGCATCATGCACCAAGTGTCCACTAGTGGTGACACAAATGAGGTCAAAGGGTCAAAGGGGTCCATGGCTGATACACCCCATCACCATGCCAGACACACCTCCCTGGGCGACACACTTATGGCCGATACAAGGCACTCTTTCCCGACACAAGGTCCAACAAGGCAAGGGCAAGGCCCAAGCAGAGCAAAACAAGGCCCAACAAAGCTTAACAAAGCCCAAGGCAACTCAAACAATGAACCCAAACCTTCCTCTCAACTCTAGAAGAAGCAAGGAGAGAGAAAACATCTCTCAAGGTGACAAACTTGCTCTCCAACCCTAACTTAGGTTATTTTGCAAGTAGCACCTCCAGCTCTCAACTAAGCACAAGCAAACCCCTAATCACCACTAAAGGTGATTAGCAAGAAACCAAGCATAAGGTTTAGGCAAACAAACAGGGTAAGCCCAAAATGAAGGTCAGGGTCCTTACAAGCCATAAACCTCTACAAAGGGATTTTGTCCCAGAAATCCGAAGATAAAAGTGAGGGATACTTCCTCCTCATCTCTTCCTCAAGCTCCCACGTGGCTTCCTCAACACCACGATGATGCCAAAGAACCTTCACAAGAACCAGGTCCTTCCTCTTCAGCTTCTTAACTCTTCTGTCCAGGATCATCACAGGACCTTCCTCATAGGTCACATCTTCATCAAGCTCAACCTCAACTGGTTGTATCACTGTCTCTATGTCTGGATGACTTTTCTTCAGCAACTGACATGGAACACTGGATGCAATCTATGCAACTCTGGCGGCAGCTCTAACTTGTAAGCTACCTTGCCAACACGTGCTATTACTGAATATGGCCCCATATACCTGGGTGCTAGTTTTCCTTTCCTGCCAAACCTTAGCACGCCTTTCCATGGTGAGACCTTGAGATACACCTTATCTCCCACCTGAAACTCTAAAGGCCATCGGCAATTATCTGCATAAGACTTTTGTCTGTCCTGTGTTGCTTTCAACTGTTACTGTATCACTCTGATCTTCTCTGTTGTCTTTTGTACTAACTCTGGACCCAAAAGCTGATACTCATCAGACTCATACCAACATAGGGGAGATCTGCACTTCCTTCCATATAGAGCCTCATAAGGATCCATGCTAATGCTCCGCTGGTAACTGTTGTCATACGTGAACTCTATCAAACTGAGATGCACATCCCAGCTTCCTAGGAACTGCAACACACAAGCTCAAAGTAGATCCTCTAAAGTTTGAATAGTCCTTTCAGACTGTCCATCTGTCTGCGGGTGGAAAGCAGTGCTGAACCTCAAATACGTTCCCAACGCTTTGTGCAACTGTTCCCAGAAATGACTCATGAACTGAGGACCTCTGTCGGAAACTATCGTTGCTGGTACGCCGTGCAAGCGTACTATCTCATCTACATATACCTGAGTGAGCTTCTCGGTTGTATACATTGTCTTCACATGTATGAAATGGGCAGACTTCGTCAATCTGTCCACTATCACCCATATGGAATCATGATTCCTAGTTGTCCTGGGCAGACCAACTATGAAATCCATGGTTATGTGATCCCATTTCCACTGTGGTATCAGCATGGGTTGCAACGTACCTGCCGGCTTCTGATGCTCAGCCTTGACTTGTTGGCATACCACACACCTAGCCACAAACTCGGCTACATCTCTCTTCAAGCCAGGCCACCAATATAGGTCCTTCAGATTGTGATACATCTTAGTGACTCCTGGATGCATAGCATACATCGATGTGTGTGCTTCCTCGAGCACTAGCTTCCTTAGATTATCAACATCGGGGACCACCATCCTATCATGATAGCAAACTAGTCCATCTTCAGACTCATGGAACCCATCACGCTTTTCGTTGTCGAGCTCTGACCTGATCAACTGCACAGTATCATCCGTTCGCTGTGCGTCTTTGATTTGTTGTCTCAGCGTAGGCTTTACATGCATCTGTGCCAAAAGTCCTGCTAACAAGGAAACTTCCATCTGCACATTCATCTACCACAAGGAGACAAACATATCCCGTCTATGGCATACCAAGGAACTCAATTGTACCCCTTTTGTGGGAAGAGAAGAAGACTTCCTACTAAGTGCATTAGCTACCACATTTGCTTTACCAGGGTGATACTCGATGGTGCAGTCATAATCGTTGATCAGCTCCATCCATCGACCCTGTTACATGTTTAGCTCACTCTGTGAGAAGATGTACTTCAAGTTCTTATGATTTGTAAAGATCTGACACACTTCCCCATAATGATAGTGTTTCCAAATCTTTAGCGCATGGACCACCACTGCAAACTCCAAATCATGTGTTGGATAGTTCTCCTCATGTTTCTTAAGCTGTCGCGAAGCAAAAGAAACCACATGATCCTCCTGCATCAGCACGCAACCTAAGCCTTTCGTGGAAGCATCACAGAAAACAACATAACCCTTCCCAGGCTCTGGCAGCACTAGCACTGGAGCACTTGTCAGCTTCTCCTTCAAACTTTGGAAAGTCGGTTGACAACATCATCCCAGACAAAAGACACATTCTTCCTGGTCAGCTTTGTCATCGGCAACGCGATTGCACTGAAGTCCTTGATAAACCTCTGGTAGTATCCTGCCAAACCTAGAAAACTATGAACTTCTGTCGGTGTCTTTGGTTGCTCCCAATCTGCAACTGACTCCACCTTCTTAGGGTCCACTCTGACTCCTTCTACAACTATCACATGACCTAAGAAAGTCACTTCCTTCAACCAGAACTCACATTTGTTGAACTTGGCATATAACTGATGTTGGTGAAGAAGAGTCAATGTTTGTCGAAGATGTTTCTCATGCTCTTGCATGTCCCAACTATAGATCAAAATGTCGTCTATAAAGACTACAACAAATTGATCTAGGAATGGACGGAATACTCAGTTCATCAGGTCCATGAAAGCAACAGGTGCATTGGTTAGCCCAAACGACATAACCACAAACTCGAAGTGACCATACCTCATCCTAAACGCTGACTTTGGTATTTCATCCGCCTTAATCCTCAACTGATGATATCCAGACCGTAGATCAATCTTTGAAAACATTGTAGAACCATGCAACTGATCAAATAGATCATCTATCCTTGGTAACGGGTACTTGTTCTTGATCGTGACTTTGTTCAATTGTCGGTAATCTATACATAATCGCATCGACCTGTCCTTCTTCTTAACGAACAGCACTCGAGAGCCCCAAGGTGACGTGGTCGGTCGGATGAAGCCTTTCTTCAACAACTCCTGTAACTGCTTCTTCAACTCTACCATCTCTGCTGGAGCCATCTTGTAGGGTGTCTGAGCAACTGGTTGTGTTCCTGGTACCAGATTGATCTCAAAGTCAATCTCTCGATGTGGGGGAACACTGGGAAACTCATCAGGAAACACATCCGTGAATTCTCAGACAACCGTCACCTCCTCAAGGCTAGGACCCTTCGCCTTGATATCCACAACATGAGCCAAAAACGCCTTACAACCTTGCCGCAACAACTTTTCTGCCACCATAGCTGACACCAGACATGTCGGGAGAATCTTTCTATCTCCTTGGAAGACCCACTTCTCACCGTCATTATCAAACACTGCCTACTTGGAACCAAAGTCCAACACAACCTCATACCTCTCTAAGGTATCCATCCCAAGGATCACATCAAATCCATGCATATCAAGTGGTATAAGATCCACTTGTATATTGTGTCTCGAAAAAGATAAGACACAAGATGGACACTCCTCTCGAAGCATCGAGGAACAATCAAGAGGGGTTTCTAACAACAAGCTATCTTTCTTACATCTAACAGGTAACAGACAGTTATCAAGCATAGAACGTGCGATAAAAGAGTGCGTAGCACCCCGGTCAACCAGAACAGATATAAAGCAAGAAGAAGACAAATCAGAATGAAATAACTCCATCTGACATGTCACCACTCGTGGGTTGACTATCGCCTCTGGCTGACTCATAGCATAGAATTGAGCCATTGCTTATTGTCGTCCACATCCTCTACTGCTTGAGAAGACGATCCCACTTGTGACGTTTGACAGCATCCTCTCCCTCTACTACCACGGGGCTGCTGTCTATCTTCCCCTTGCTGATTCTGCCTTGGCTGTTGTGTCACTTCAACATCTTTTCTTGGGCAGTTTGACTTGAAATGCCCTGTCTGTCCGTATATATAGCATGCCCTATCATCAAACTGTGGCCTAGATGGCCCTGTCACTGCCACTGAAGCTGTACTATGTGCCTTTGACGGTGAAGAAACATAACCTCCTCCCTCACTTGGAGACCACTATGACGGTACACTGGAACCTCTCATCATGGAAGGTGCCAAAAACCTTGGCTTCTTGGAGCCACCAGACCTCTGTCCCTGGAACTGAGCAGGCCTCTTCTTAGACATGGCCTCTCTCTTTTCCCTAACTGACCATTCGATCCTCCAGATAGATTCCACAAATGTAGCAAACCGTTCTCTGTTCTCTAGGGCGGCAGCTGTCGTTGTCAATTCTGCACTCAGACCCTTCTCAAACCGCCTGATCCGTTCATCATCCGTTGCTGCCATGTGAGGGCAAAACCTCAGCAAGTCCATGAACTTGGCTTCATACTCGGTGGTGTTCAACGTGCCTTGGCGCAGACACTCGAACTGGTTGATCTTTTCATCCAGATACGTCTTCGGAAAGTATCTGTTGACGAACTCTTTCCGGAAGATCTCCCAACCGATCACCTCACCAGGTCGCTTCTCTTCCTCAATGGCCCACCAGTGGCCAGCACTACCCTTCAGAAGGTAGACATCGTGCTTTACTTTGTCTGCTTCGGGGATGTCGAGGATCTGGAAGGCCTTCTCAAGACCTGTCAGCCACATATCTACATCTCTTGGATCAGTCGTTCTAGCATAATCCGAAGCTCCGACTCGGCGAAGCTGCTCAAAGGTCTTCCCAATACCCGATGTTTCACCATGGGGAGCCTGTGCTCTCGGCGGAGGCACTGGAAATCTCTCTACCATGAGATTCATCGTAGACATCATCTGTCCCATAAGCTGTTGGTAGGCAGGGATTTTGAGAATGGCTGGGTCAAGTTGGGGAACCTCGGGCACCCAATCTCCATGTGTCTGCCCTTCAGCTCCATCAACTGATGCAGCCTCGCTGCTCTCGGCAGCATGTTCTTCATGGTTTCCAGACATCTTGGCTTTTTCTTCCGCTGAGGGCAGAAGATAATTGTAAGAAAATCTGGAAAACTCATAAGAATAGACACAACCTAGTCCTAGATCCCTGTAGACTCAGGGAACCTAGGGCTCTGATACCAAAACTTACTGTGACACCCTGCCATCACACAGACAACGAGATGACACGCGAAAATGTGCGGAAACACCATAAATGACATATTACTGAAAACATGGGTTAATTAAAACTGATCGCGACAAGCATACATGAGAGAACTATTGCATCCAGATCACGTAGAGAAACATGTTATATAAACATTCACAAGCCTGGTTATGGGTCCACAGCTTATCGGAACTAGTTGTAATGTCAGCACCAGAGTTCAACACGTGTTTATACATACATAACGGCCCTCGAACGGCCAGCAGCAGGATATACAAAATTACAACAGCTATACATCGTGAAATGTCGTCGAAACATCTCAGAGGACCTGAGTGTACATGGATGACTCTAGGACTCTACTACAAAACACCGAACATGCAGCATGACCATCTCTTGCCTTCTACTGCTCCTCTTCTTGTTGCTCAGCCACAACCTCGCGACCACCTCGTCTACCACGATCGCCTAAAAAGGTTGTAACCCAACGGGGTGAGACACACAGTCCCAGTGAGAAACATAACTCCCTGCCAAAACTATAAAACCTCATAAAGTTAAAGCAATAACAGCAGATAACTGATAAAGCGTAGAATAAGAGCAGCATATTGAGCAAGATGTACGGAAGGCATATAACCAAGTATTTTTTTATGGAACATGATTTACAAGATAAGATTTATAAGATCTTACCACATAACATAAGGAACGTATAAGTAACTGCAAGGTACAAAAAGATCAACTACACAAGTAGGGCCTCAACCAATGTTCTGTGTTTTGCCTTAAGCAATAAATACTATTCAGCTGGATTACGTATTATTATGCCCTGAGGAAGTGAGCCGCACCACTCAGATCCAACCGACAGCTGCGAAACCCGGAGCCGGTGCCATACAAGGTCAATGGAAGAGTCGGACTCCACGACCTCACCACCTCGTGGTCAGTGCACGAGAACCAAAGCAGGATCGCAGTCTCATGCTGAAGTGGCCTCAACCACAGGGTCAGCTCCTGTAGGCTACCCTTTCTCTAGCCCACCTTGGTACATGTCTCGGCGCTAGTATATCTGAGCCACGGGCCAGTTCACCATGCTCCCTGAGCCATGAACACATTCATGCTCTATCACACTGAGCCATGGGCTTGTTCACCATGCTCTTATACACATCTTGAGTCTACAACCGAAGTTGCACTCGAATCCTCTCTATTTTAGGCTACGAGAAACCTCACATATTCAACAATATGTGCTCCGGGTTAACCCGCAGGAGAACCCATTTCACCATCACCAGCTACTGACGATGATGGGTCTATGGCCAGGGCAAACTACATGAAATATTTCACTGTAATTAATTAGTATATTTTAAGTGAATTGTTGAGGCAACCAAGTTATATAACATGAAATCATCGAGTTATATTATTACTGTCATCATCACATTGTCCTGGGATCTCAATCCCTTATCACAGAAAGCCACTGCCTCTCAAGGCATCATCACCATCTCACATCATCATTTTGGATAAAATCCCTATCTCATCAACAAGAGGATAGTATCTCACTAGGCACACGGCCTTCATCAGGTTCATAGACCTATCTTAATATACTGGTGATACATGTTATCTCATCAACAAGAGTTATCATCATGATACAGTATTATTCAAACACATAAGCCTCATAGCTTTTTCCTGGCTATGAATTCATCTTATAGCATGCATGGTTAGTACACACATCAAAAGAGATAACTTTAAAATTACCAAATATATCTAGCTCCGTTGTTTATCATGCCATTAGAGTTTCAGATATACATGTCATGTTTACATAGGTGCGTTCTACTATATCAATTACCTCACTACTATCAAATCATGTGCATCTATTCAAAACATGTGAAAGGTTCACAATCCATAATCCATAATTCATTATCAACAAGGATGTGTTTACATGATAAAGATCTATCAGATGGGTTTCCGGGTGTAACATGACCCTCACTAGAAGTGCCCACTACCCTCACAAGAAGTGTGACGGGTAGGGCACTCCCCCCACCAAAGGTGGTATCGGGAAGAGTAACTTCCTCATATCGCCCAAACACTCTAGCCACATATCAGCCAACCCTAAAGCAAGGATGTCGGGCTACCACCTCAAGGTGTGTCGTGCAACTAGGAAGAACACAAAGTGCATCGTGCAGCTAAGTCTATGGGGCATGTCGTGCATCAAAGGTGACATCATTATACTAAACCAGACAAGGCCTTATCGGCCTACCATGTTTAGGGTTAGGGTTATATTAGGCAACAACTACCATATCGGCTAGAGCCATAGCACCCAGGCCAACCCTATATCGCCCACTAATGTACACATCTTCCTTCGATACAAGGGCACCAAGGGAGAGCCTATCGTCCAACCAAGCTAGCCTCATCCTATCAGCCAACACACAAGGCAAAGACCAAGGTGTAACGCCCAAGCCCAACATCATCATATCGACCCAGAACTCTAGGCCAAGAGAGGGTATCGGGTAGTACCATTAATGGGTATCACGTAAGGCTCAAACTCATCTTGACATGATCATCATCAACCTCAATATCACCATCTTAGAAACCCTAAAGATCAAGAGAATTGGCTCACCTCTCAACAACCAAGAGAGAGGGGTTTTGCACAACCTCCATCACTAATTGGGCAACATGACGGATTATTTCCATATTGGCCAAGATGTCATCCACAACTAGGCCATCACCCCACCAAAGCTCACCTCTCAAATCCATGGTGAGAGAATAGTATTACCCAAGCAACTAGAGTATAGACTCACCTCTCAACAACCAAGAGAGAGGGGTATTGTCTATATCATTAGGGTCAGACTCACTTCTCAAGACCAAAGGAGAGAAGAGGGGTATTGCCCACAAGGTTCGGCCACCAAAATCAAGGCTACAACTAAGCAAGAAGTATATTCGACAAGATACTTGGACGATCAAGATAGAACATAACATGCAACAATAAAAGGAGAGTAGTATAGCTAAGGTTAGGAGTTATGTAACCCGCCTTAAGCAAGCTCCAAGCACCTAGCACCAAGCAACACCTTTGGCCACCTCAAGAGGAAGAAGAAGAAGACTCCAAGGAGAAGGATCGGCCACCAATCTTTGCAAAGGAAGAGTGTCGTCCACCAAGGAAGAGAGAAACCAAGGAACTAAAGAGATCCTTAGCAAGAGAAAGAATGTACATATATAGGAGAGGGTGGAGGAGAAACCAAGGTAAGACAAGGCAAGGTGTCTCCCACCTAGCGACACTTGTCCATGGGCAATGCCACCTCCTTATCTCGCCTTATACACATGTCCAAGGTCATTGCCACATGCAAGCATCATGCACCAAGTGTCCACTAGTGGTGACACAAACGAGGTCAAAGGGTCAAAGGGGTCCATGGCCGATACACCCCATCACCATGCCCGACACACCTCCCTGGGCGACACACTTATGGCCGATACAAGGCACTCTTGCCCGACACAAGGTCCAACAAGGCAAGGGCAAGGCCCAAGCAGAGCAAAACAAGGCCCAACAAAGCTTAGCAAAGCCCAAGGCAACTCGAACAACGAACCCAAACCTTCCTCTCAACTCTAGAAGAAGCAAGGAGAGAGAAAACATCTCTCAAGGTGACAAACTTGCTCTCCAACCCTAACTTAGGTTATTTTGCAAGTAGCACCTCCAACTCTCAACTAAGCACAAGCAAACCCCTAATCACCACTAAAGGTGATTAGCAAGCAACCATGCACAAGGTTTAGGCAAACAAACAGGGTAAGCCCAAAATGAAGGTCAGGGTCCTTACACAAACAATCTTTTCTAAATCAAACAAACAATCTACCTTAAAATTTCATCAAGTTTGGTTTTTCAAACGAGACTAAAATGTCACTTGTCAACACATGATCCGCCCATGTCCTATCATCGTGGACTATAACCTAAAACTATACCATCATGTGCCTTTCACACTCATGCTTATATGGTCTCTGACTATGACCTAAGTCTAGAACACTACCCAATTTAGACTCCCTCACCAATTTGAAGAGGCCAATTGATGACTGGATACTCATCCTAATTTCGTTGCATTTCTTTGACTAATTTTGTATTCTAATGTAAAATTTTATCCCATAAATTAGTTCATTAGGCTTCACTCCCGTAATTGTTGACAAATCAGTTTTCTCGTCTTCTTAGAGAATTTATGGGTTGTTTTGATAATCCGAATTTTACCACTTTTGTTGTGAGTACAATGATTTTATTATGGAAATACTTTTTCTTTGTGTAGTGAGTGTTACAATATCAAACATTTGTTTATGGCCAATCACAATTTAATTAAAGAAAAATGTAACGAAAGTTATCTATGCCATTACAAGAAAAAGAATAGTTACATTCATTATAGTGCCATCAAGTTATTTCTTTGACAGGGTGCCAAGGTAAGTAATTAGATAGTTTTCTAAAAGAGAGGTCACAAAATGAAATGTTTATACTTTGCTCTTGATTTTCCTTAGTTTCCTAATATGACTGTCTGAGAAAATCCAGATTCCCAATGGTTAACGTATTATCTATTAAAAAGGCAACCAGAAAACATGTTTCAAGGTTGAGAAAATAAGGCATTCCAAAGATATTGTGCATATTATTATTGGTTGGGAACAAACATTTTGGAAAGAAAATCATGATCACAAGTGAATTAATTAACTGTTGAATCATCCAAGGAAAGGCAAACAGATGGTATCTGCTAATTAAAGCTATCGAGCAACAACATACTCAAATTTGGAGACTATCTAGCAACAACATACTTGAATTTGGACACTACTTGTGAGAATAATTGTCAACTTTCATAAATATCTCCTCTTGTTCTCTAGGAAGTATTCACAATACACGATTGACCAACTCAAGTTACACATTGCTTGACCACCATGGCGGCTGCATGCAATCGACCTCACATGCATAACAGTAGACCTGTAACTATCAACCAGACTCAGAAGTATAATGATCGATCAAGAAAATAGCAGCTCCACCAAATACTCCTATCGACTAGGATGTTGACCCCAACCACCATGATATTGACCTTAGTCTATACAATTGACTCAAAGCAATGCCTTCTATCAACCTCAGCTGAAGCAATCAACCTCGCCTTTAATAAACCTTGTTGTTCTTGAGAACAACCCCATAAAAAAAGTCTAGCACATCCACCATCGGATGATCGACCACCATGGTCAACCTACGACCATCAACCATCATCCTCAAGCAGCTAGATAGTCTGACAACCATTAACGTCCACTCTCAGACACAACCATCAACCTCCGAAGGCAATCGACCTCCACAAAGCAGCCAACCAATCGACCACCGAACACTAGACATATATCGATCTTCCCACTCATAGACCGGGTCTCGCACATTAACTACACGCCATCTTGGACTCCTGCATACAAAACCTAATGCTTCCAATCTCTTGCTATAAATAAGACTCGTCCCCTTGCAGGTGGCATTATAGCATGTTTGTCTTAGTAAACTCTATGAATTTTATTCTTAGTGAATTTGTTAGTGTAACAATATCCTCATTTAATTTTAGTGTCATTGTTGGGAACAAGAAAATCTTCTAGTTTTGTCCGATTTAATTAGGATTAATTTAGATTTTTCCTCAAATATTAAAAATCATGTTGAAATTTTTTATTTATTGAAAACCTACATTATTAAAATTTTCTTTCAATCTGATAAACAACTTCCATATCTTTTAGGTATCATAATAATGGAGTGATCGGCCTGACATTGTTTACATGTCAATCATGTGGTGATTAAAACCATACATCAAAAGATTGTCCAAATGTATCTTTACGGATTAAATTAACACTCAATAAGATCATTGCTAAGAGAGATGCCACGTCTTCCTATTATAGTGGATATGATTTAAACTATAATCCATAATATTCTGGAAGCTACTATGAGGAATCTTACTATATAAATCAATTTCATAATGAAGGGGACTTCAATCAACAATATTCGGTAGACTATTATGACCTGACACTTTATGACAATCAATTTTCTTGTGAGGCAGACTATAATCAACAATATTGTAGTATCTATAGTGACCAGCAATACCAACCTCCTTCACTCGATATGAATGACAAACTAGGCACTGTCTTAAAAATGGTCGTCGAAGAAGATGCTCAATATAGAAGGTTAATTGTGCAAATGGCTGAGCTTGTAAAACTCATAATATCAACTAAGGAGCTAGAGAGCCAATGAGAAAGTTACCAAGGGCAGCCAGAGCGGTCGAAGATGATGGTTTTTGATGACGAAGATGATACCATTGTAGCGTCAACAATGTCAGATTCATCGATAGATGCACAGATTGAGGAATTACAACCATAGTGCGACATGTACACTTATACCCCATCCTTTTTTATGCTTGACACTTTAGTACGTTAGTATGAAAAGTTACATCAAGAAGACATCCTGCATCGATGTATAATGAAATATTTAGAGGGGGGTGAATAGAGCTTATACAAAAAATTAATCAAATTAAGTAACTTAGCTCCTGAAAGAAGAGAAGAACAAGAAACCAAGAGAGATAGAATTTAGAGTGGTTCCGTCAAAGATGTCAGTCCACTACCTAGTTGTATCCAACTAAGATTTGCAATGATTTATTTTATTATATATTTGTAAGGTCAAACTACAAAATATAACTCTTGCTTACACCCTATTCTTTACCGGCCACAAAAGGGCACCTCACTTTACCTCTTCTTTCATGGACATGGAAGAGCACTGAACTTTACCTCTTCTTTTATAGATGCGGAAGAGCACCGAATCACACCTCTTCTTTTACGTCCACAGAATATCACCTTGGCGGATCGGCGGGGACCGAAACACGCATGGTTGAAGAGAATGATAGGGAACCAGAAGGGGGGGTAGAGACCCAAGCAGGGAATGAGGGGGATAAGACGATGTTGATTTTTTAGAAAGAGATGGGGTTTAGGGTTACACATCTTGGAATTGATTTCAACTACACAGACATGAGGGGTGTAATAGATGCACAGGGAGACCAAATGTTGGGGGAATACTTGGTGATGTTCCCTAACCTAGAAAGGGGTCAGAACAACCTGGATGGCCCCAGGGATAACCCTAGAAAGGAGGATCAATGAAGGATGAAAAACACCTAGGGTAACCCTAATACGAGAACGGTGGGGGGGACGTAAGGGGACAGAGAAGATTGGAGGGGAGGAAGGGGGAGACAAGGGCAAAGAGAAGCAAGGATGCGAGATGTTCCTCCTGATAAACTGTTTGAGTATTGCCTAGATTACAATGACGTTACCATGTATGAAATAGGTGGAAGGCCTGTACTTGAGGTCGACCTCGATGCAATAGAAGATCTAGTGAGGCTGTGGTAATATGCAGTGGTGGAAAGACTCGTCGGCAAGGAGATTGAATATATGACACTGAGGGACCAAATGAAAGCAATCTAGGATATCAAGGGCCGATTCAACATGTTTGAATTGGATATGGGTCACTTTGTTATCCAATTTTCATGCAAAAGGGACTTTCAAGTAGCACTATTTAGAGGCCCTTGGAAGATCTTCAGAAGGAACTTGGCTATTTGGGAATGGCACACGGATTTTGTGCCAACTGAGGAGTTGCCCCCTTACATGGTAACATGGGTACATATTCTCAATCTGCTGCTCCATCCATACGTCTGCATGATGTTCATTACATCGGTATGGCTCTGGGGCGATTGGTCAAGGTGGACGGTCATACCCTAAGTAGATCAAGAAGTAGGTTTGCAAGATTAGCAATTGAAATCGACACATCAAAGAAGTTTATCCCGTCTATATGGATCTACAACTTGGAATACCTAGTGGAGTATGAGGGGATTCCTTGGACATGCATTGCGTATGGAGATGAGGGACATCGCTCCAAGGACTGCATGAACCGTAAAGAACAACATGAAGGTCAAGAGCATAGAGGCGATGAAAAGGATTCTATAGAATGTTATTTTAAAAAGGAGATTGAGGAATGGTAGACACCACGAGGTTGAACGAGTAATAGAAGAGGCCTTGATAAGAGTGCTTCAAATATAGCCTCCCAGCCTAAGAACCAAAATCATTCTACATACCTAGAGGGGGGAGAGGGAGACGATACAGAGATCGAAGATGCACAAGATAAGGATACTAGCGGTCAAAAGAGGGATCAGAGGCAATCGAAGATATGGAGTAGAAAGCTAGCAAGGGGAAGGATAAGGATGTTTGGGCTAAGGAGTTGGTGTTGAAGGACGTCACAAACATGACATCTGGAAGTGGAAGATCTAGTGCTACCAGTACGAACATGAAGGAAAACCATGAAGCGGCTAACTCTAAAGTGGATGAGGTCACCAAAGTGGAAACCTACAGGCTCAACAAGGATATGGTGGTAGCTAATAATGTGAATCTAGAAGGTAGTAGGGAGGGGAGTGTTGATCTGAGTACTCAGACCCATGATGGTAGGAAAGATGGAAAAGTGGGGTCTGACAGAAGCTCCAAACAAGCTCAAACTGGAGGCTTAAGCTCTCCACATGCTCTAAGATCATCTCTAGGGATTAGAGTAAGGTTATAAACATAACATAAAGCCAAAACAAAATTGGTTAACCCAAGACATAGGCCAGTGGTCTTACAAGCCATAAACCCCTAACAAGGATTTCCCCCCCCAAAATCCTAAGCTAAAAGAGACAGGTCATAAGTGGTAACTAATGCTAGTATGAGAGTTGTGGAAGAGGCCCTGGATGGAGGGGAGAAGGAGAACGCTGCCTAAAGCCAATTATCCTGGCTAATTTATATAGCGTTTTTATGTTTGACATCCTATGTTGGAATGTGAGAGGCATTGGGAATGATAGAACGTGCAACATCTTGCAGGAGTATGTCCAAATCCATAGACCTAGCATTGTGGCAATTCTTCAGCCCAGAATCAGTGGAGTGCAAGCTCTACAGACAGTGAAGAGGCTAGGATTCACCAACTCTTTTAGGGTTGAGGTGAGGGGGTTTTCCGGTGGCATATGGGTGTGTTGGAATGAGCAATGTGTGAGCATGGAAATCATCAACTGTCACAAGAAATTTGTGACTTGTAGAGTGGGAGGGAGCTACATTGTGAATATTGTCTATGCAAGCCTGCATACACAGATTCGTTGTTTGCTTTGGAAGCATTTGGTGACTATGGGAGCCAAGTTAAAGGAGGTGTGGGTGGTCCTTGGGGATTTCAATGCGAAATTGGACCCGCCAGAAAAATCTGGGGGAGTTGGCTTCTGTTTTAGAGAAGCAAGGATCTTCCTCGAAACTTTAATGGAGGTTGGGCTCACATATTTGGGTTACTGCGGAGTGCGGTACACCTATCAACATGGCATGCTCCAGGAAAGGCTCGATAGAACCACAACTAACCTTTCCTTTCTTAATGCTTCCACATGGGCCAAGGTGGAACATCTAGCTTGTATATAGTCTGATCACTATCTCATTTTGGTAAAATTCCAAAAGAGGAGGTTTGGTGAGCACAAATTTGTCTTGCGAGCAGGATGGAATGAAGATGTAGGCTTTAAGAGGGTAGTAAAGAAGTAGTGGAATAACTCATCGGATGATTTCAACTCGTCACTTGCTAATGCTAGAACCGAGATGAAGAAATGGAGCCAGGAGGTGGAGAAAGAGAAGCAAAAGAAGAAGGATAGATTGCTCAGAAACATCATGCTTCTGTAGGAGATTCTAGCAGATCGGTTCGACCCTATCTTGGATGAGAGATGAACAACTCAATGTAGTTGGAATTAGATCTGATTTTGGAAGCAGAGGAGGAGGATTGGAAGCAGCATAGACATATTAACTGGTCAACCAATGCGGATGAAAAATCGGGATTCTACCATGCTTCGGTGAATCAGAGAAGGAGCTCTAACTCTATTTGTGCTTGAAGGATAATAATGGGGAATGGGTGACGAATGAGGAGGAGCTGAGAGCTCAGGTAGTGTCTCATTTTAAAGAGGCACTAACTGAACCAGTACCAGATATGACTACTAAGTGCAGGAGCTATCTGGGGAGATTATATAGACCGTTCCAGATAGATGTTATCATGATGGTGAGGGTTCCTATAAAGGAGGAAGTTGAACACATTATGCTGAAGCTCAACCCTTATAAGGCGGCTGGACCCGATGGAGCAGGTGTGTTGTTTCTGTAAAGGAACTGGGCAGAGGTTGGGGATTCAATCACAAGGATTGTTGTGAATGGAGTCAGGGGAGAGGCACTACTGGAGAAGTTATGCAAAGTAACTATGGTGCTCATTCCTAAGGTGGAGAATCCAGAAAGGTGTGAACAACTTAGGCCTATATCTTTGAATAACATTGGGCTCAAAATCACCTCCAAGGTAATTGTGGAGAGATTGAAGCCTTTTCTGTCGACATGGGTGTCCCAGGAGTGAAGCGCATTCATTCCAAGCAGGAATAATACTGACAACATTGCCTTAGTCCAAGAGATCATACACAACATGAAGAAGAATAAAGGAGCGAGAACCATGGCAATCAAGATTGATTTGACAAAAGCTTATGATCAATTGGCTTGGCAGTTTGTGAAAGACACCATAGACAGATTGGGCATTCTTGATAATATAAAACGATACATCATGCTCTCTATAATAGGCAAGACTACCTCAATCTATTGGAATGGGCAGGAATCGGAGGCGTTCATGGCGAGTAGGGGTCTTCGATAGGGAGACCTGTTGTCCCCTTATCTATTTGTGTTATGTATCGAGCGCCTGAGCCAGATGATCCAGACCAGCGTGTCAAATGGAGAATGAACACCGGTCAAAATCACTAGGAATGACAAAGGTTATGCTCATGTATGTTTTGTTGATGATATCATCCTATTCGGGGAGGCAAGTAAAAGGTAAATAAATACCATTATGAGGATCTTCAAGTGTTTCGGCGAGGCGTCGGGCCAAGCCATTGTTGTTAAATACCTTTTAGTGTAGCCCAAAATAAATACAATATTAAATAACAATAATTTCTATAAAGGGATGCATCTGTTGGTGATGGGATGGATTCCCAACCGACATGCCTCTTCATGGTGGATAAAGAGGCTTTATGATTTATTATATATAGGATGGTCCTCTCTCCATGGGACGCTATCTGTAACTGACTCCATCCATCAGAGAACCCACTAGGAGAGAGAAATACAATTCCTCTTCACATACGCAGTGCTCTTCGCTTTCCTCTTGGGATCCGTACGACTACGGCTTGGGAGACTCGCTTCCCCTCGAGATCGCTTCCACACAAGAGTTTTTCTCTGCTACATACCATCACTCTGGACCTATAATCATGGAGGCTCCTCAGAATCCCGGTATGTTATTCCATTGATGGTATCAGAGCAAGGTTGATTTGTCTGTTGTATCATTGCTTCTACATGTTTTGGGGCTTTGTTGTTTCGGAGATTTGCCTTGCATTCCTTGTCTCATCGTCACGGAGTTGTTCCTTTTAAAGGCCTAAGTAACAACAAACAACGCTTTTTGTTGGAACGCCCCAAATCGTCTCTCCTGTGCAAGTAGGTGAGGAAGGGTGGCTTCTGCGCACGACGAGGGCTGTTACCATCACCGACGATCAATGACTTGGTATTGTTCCCTGAATCGTATATTCAATTTGATTTGAATGGGTATTGCCCCTTACATGGTGTGTCTGTTTCGTAAACAATGATGAGTATGATAGCATGGTTTCAATAGTATGTACAAGAACCACTTGGACACTCATTCTTGGATCAGTTCTCGTATGTATGATGTTTCCGAAATACTGTCATCGGCGGCAAGAAATTCAATGTCGTAATTGGGCATTCCATCACTCTCTTTCTATAAAGTAAAGCACTGACTCACATTTTTTGTACCTTGTTCTTGTTCCCTTTTGGTCATTTGGGGAATCGATGTCTATAGATTTATTATTTACAAAATGATAACGACATCAACGCAAGAAGACATGTTTGTCATTAGGAGTTTTACGTTTCTGTTAGTTTTGGTCTTGCTATTCCTTTGGATTTTGAGTTGTTTGATTGTCGAACTGTATATAAGCAGCTTTGATTCTCCTACACTGAATAAATGTACATAAGATGTGTCATAAGTTGACATATAAGGTATATTATTGGAGACCTATTACGTTCAAGTAAATGATTTTGTAAACAAAAAGTTATCCTAGTGCCTCACCAAAGTGAGCCTATAAGGTGGTTATAGCTATATATTTAATAAGTAATATTTGTGATTAATCTATATGACAATGATACTACTCAAAGGTGAATCATGCATATATAATTTAAGTAGGACAAGAATACTGAAATACAACTAATGATATATTTAACCCAAAGGTGAAATATTTTATTAGTGTAAGAATCTTGGTTGAGTTGAACTTGTCAAGTGAGTGCGACTCACATTAAGAGACTAATATTTTTGTGTGTTACAATTTATCTAAAGATGATTGTAATGACTAATTTTGATTAGTATTGTAAAAGTAAATAAACTAGGCCTTGAAATTTACTTTTATATTTCAGTTGTGGTTTTAATATAGAATTTTTACTATTGCAGTTATTTCCTCATCCTTATATGGTGAAAATAACAATATTCCTACTCTCAACAGTTCAAATTTTAATGAATGGAAAGAATAGGTCATGTTTACATTAGGTTGTATGGACTTAGACTTAGCGTTGCGAGTGGAAAAACCACAGCCACTTACAGAGGAAAGTACCACTGCAGAAAAGGTCAATTATGATAAGTGGGAACGTTCTAATAGGCTTAGTTTGTTGCTTATGCAAGCAAACATGGGAAAGCATATTATATGGTCCATTCCCACTTCTAAATTGGCAAAAGATTTTTGAAAAGCAGTGGAGGAGCAATATGTTTCTTCCAGTAAGTCTAGGGCCAGCATCCTAATGGCCAAGATGCGCTCTATGAAGTACAATAGTTCTTGTGGATCCGTGAACACATCATGGAGATGAGAGATATTGCCGCACAACTCAATGAGATGGAGTTATCCATCTCTGATGCATTTCTTGTTCATTTCATTTTAACTTCCTTGCCTAGTCAGTATGAATCATTCAAGGTCTCTTACAACACACAAAAGGAAAAATGGTCAATAAATGATTTATTGACCATGTGTGTTTAAGAAGAAGAGAGACTTAAGAATGAATGGCTTCCTACTGCACACTTAAGCACTCACGACAAGCATAGCCACAAGGGTAAAGGAAAAATGAAGGGAACTTCTCCTATCTCAGATGGAGTGTCCAAGCCACATGATGGCAAGGCTGGAGGAAGCAAGGCTAATATGAAATGCTTCTTCTGCCATAAGAAAGGACATGCTAAAAAGGAGTGCTTCAAGTACAAGAAATGGTTGGAAAAGAAAGGTATAATGTCTTTTGTTTTATATGAATGTCATCTTTCAAATGTTCCATTATATAGTTGGTGACTTGACGCTGGCGCCACTGTGCATATTTCCAATACATTATAGGGATTTCTGAATCGAAGAAAATCAATGGAGTGTGAAAAAAATTCTTTATTCAGGAAATAAATCAGGCTCTCACGTAAAGGCTGTTGAAAAATGCAGATTAATCCTTGATAATGGAAAGTTGTTGGATTTATAAAATACCTTTTATGTACCAAATTATAGTAGAAATTTAGTGTCTATTTCTAGATTAGAAAAATTAAACTATGGTTTTATTCTACAAAGTGGACAACTATCATTTTATAAAAACCCTAGTTTAATTGGTACTTGTATTTTAATAAATGATCTTTATCAAGTAAAATTAAGCCCTCATTTTGAGCAATCTTTTATAGTCCAACATAATATTATTGGTAGCCAACGCACATTGTTAGATGAGCAATCATCACTTCTTTGGCACCAAAGGTTGGGACATATTTCCAAAGAAAGAATCCAAAGATTAGTGAATGAGGGAGTTTTGGGGCCCTTAGACTTCACTGATTTCAGAACATGTGTTGAATGCATAAAGGCTAAGCAAACCAACACTTCTAAAAAAGGTGCCAAGAGGAGTAACGGAACATTAGAAATAATTCACACAGATATTAGTGGACCTTTTCCACCTTATTTCACATGGGAAAATTATTTTGCAACCTTTATCGATGACTATTCACGATATATGTTTCTCTACTTATTAAATGACAAAAGTGAGGTTTTTCAAGCCTTTAAGGACTTTAAAGTTGAAGTGGAGAAACAATTAGGTAAAGTGATTAAGATAGTCAGATCAAATAGGGTAGGTGAATATTATGGAAGGTTCACTGAGATGGGACAAAGAAAGGGACCATTTGCACAATTCCTTCAAGAAGAGGGTATTGTACCTCAATATACAATGCCAGGCACACCAAGTCAAAATGGTGTAGCTGAAAGAAGGAATCGAACATTAAAGGAAATGGTCCGTGCAATGCTTTGTAATTCATCCCCTCCTTCTACAATGTGGAGTGAGGCTTTAAAGATGGTTGTGCATGTATTAAACAAGGTTCCTAACAAGTCTGTCCAGAAAACCCCATATGAATTATGGACAGGAAGGAAGCCATCCTTTAACTATATGCACATATGGGGATGACGTGCAGAAGCTAGAATCTACAATCTACATGAGAAGGCATTTGACCCAAGAACTACTAGTTGTTTCTTTATTGGTTATCCAGAAAGGTCAAAGTGATATAGATTTTACTATCCATCTCACCCACGAAAAATAGTTGAGACGGGTAAGGCTAGATTTTTAGAGGATCATCACCTCAATGGGAATGACCTACTTCAGAATATATCATTTGATGAAATGCAGGATAATTCTCTTACACCTACACCTAGTCAAAGATGTATGGGCTATCCAATCATTATTCCCATGGATAATTGTCAAGTGGATGAGCCAATAGAAGTAGATCATGCTCCTAGTCAGGTTGTAAATGAACAAGATGATCATGTTCATGATGAAGAACAACCTGAAGAGCCTACAGAAATTGTAGAACCCAATGTTGAATTAAGAAGATATGTCATCCCATCTGACTATGTTGTATACCGTCAAGAGCCAAATATATACTTTGAAGATATTGATCCCTTATCCTTTTCACAAGCAATGGATTGTGAAAATTCTTCTAAATGGCTTGATGCCATGAAGGAGGAAATAACATCCATGGATAAAAATCAAGTATGGGACCTTATACCTTTACTGGAGAGTACTAAACCTGTCAGTTGCAAATGGGTCTTTAAGACCAAAAGGAACTCAAATGGTGAAATTGAGAGGTACAAGGCTAGATTAGTTGCGAAGGGTTTCACACAAAAGGAAGGCATTGATTACAAAGAGACTTTTGCTCCAATCTCATCAAAGGACTCCTTTAGGGTGATCATGGCCTTAGTGGCTCACTTTGATCTTGAGCTACACCAAATGGATGTGAAAACAACATTTTTGAATGGGAATTTATCTGAAGAAGTCTATATGGAACAACCAGGAGGTTTCATTGATAATAGTAGAAGTCATATGGTTTGCAAATTAAAGAAATCAATTTATGGACTTAAACAAGCATCCCAACAATTATATATAAAGTTTAACACCATCATATCAAGTTTTGGGTTTAAACCTAATATTGTTGATCGGTGTACATACCTCAAGGTCAGTGGGAATAAGTTTATAATATTGATTCTTTATGTAGATGACATTTTACTAGCAAGTAATAACTTGGGCATATTGCATGAAACTAAAGAATTTCTTTCCTCTAATTTTGAGATGAAAGACATGAGTGAAGTCGCGTATGTACTCGGTATGGAGATTTGTAGAGACCGGGTTAAAGACATACTCGGAATATCCCAAAAGGCTTATATATCTCAAGTTTTAGAGAAGTATGGAATGAAAAATTGTTCACCTGGACCTGCACCTATAGTTAAAGGATATATGTTTAACTCCAAGCAGTGTACTAGTAATGAAATTGAAAGAAATGAAATGAGGAAGATACCATACACATCTGCAGTTGGGAGCCTACAATATCTCCAGATATGCACCCGAACGGACATTACTTTTTCTACTGGAATGCTTGGTCGTTAGCAAAGTAACCCAGGCATTGACCATTGGAGAGCCGTGAAGAAGGTGATGTGCTACCTGCAAGGGACAAATGAGTACATGCTTACATATAGAAGGATAAATCACCTTGAGGTTATAGGATATTCAGATGTAGATTTTGCTGGTTGTCTAGATAGTAGGAAGTCTACAACATGCTATATCTTCCTACTCGCGAGTGATGCAGTGTCATGGAGGAGTGTCAAACAAAAGACTACAGCTTCATCCACCATAGAAGCTGAGCTTATAGCTTGTCATGAAACATCATCACATGCAATTTGGCTTAAGAATATGATACAAGATCTTAACTTTGTTGATTCAATTCATAAGCCAATACAGATCTAATGTGATAATGAAGCTGCAGTCATCTTTGCTAATAATGATAAAAGCACCACTGCATGCAGACATCTAGACATAAAGCTATATGTTGTCAATGAGTGAGTTGACAACAAGATGATAATGATTGATCATATTGGTACACAGTATATGATTTCAGATCCTCTTATAAAAGAGCTAACTCCAGGATTGTATACATCTCATATAAAGAATATGAGTTGAGAACGTCATTTGATGTGTAATGTGACAATATAATATTTATTATGTGATCACATATTTGACTCGCTACCTCTGTTTTAATACTAGTTATAATAGAACGTCAGTTTTGACATAAAGGAGGACCAGAGAATAGATTTGAGGTCAATCTATTCATAAAGTTTATGTCACTACATATGAGATGATTAGATATTGTAGTACATAGAAGGAAGTACTCGTTTATTGAGTATCAACCGCTATGACTCATATTTAATTCTTTTTATATGGAAGTATTTATAGTGAGCATCAATGGAAAATTGTTAAATCTTATTGCCATGGCATTTTGGGCTAAGTGGGAAAATGTTAAATACCTTTTAGTGTGGCCCAAAATAAATACAATATTAAATAACAACAATTTATATAAAGGGATGCATCTGTTGGATAAAAAAGCTTTATGATTTGTAACCTGACTCCATCCATCGGAGAACCCACTAGGAAAGAGAAACCCGGTACCTCTTCACCTACGCAGTGCTCTTCGCTTTCCGATTGGGATCCGAACGACTACGACTTGGGAGACTCGCTTCCCCTGGTGATCGCTTCCGCACAAGAGTTTTTCTCTGCTACATACCATCACTCTGGACCTATAATCATGGAGGCTCCTCAGAATCCTGGTATGTTATTCCTTCAATTGCTCGCCACAAAACATAGGTGTTCTTTCTCCAGAAGCACACCACACGCCCTGAGAAGGGAGGTAATACGTAGATGCAGATTTCTGGAAACGGAGGACCTTGACAGGTATTTAGGGGTACCGGTTGTCCATTCCAAGGTGACAAAGCATACGTACTCGAAGGTGTTAGATCGGGTAAACCAGAAAATGAATGCCTGGTCTGCTAAAATGCTCCTGCTGGCAGGGAGGGTATGCCTTACGAAGGCCTGCTTGGAGAGCATATCGACTTTCGTTATGAAAACGGCAGTGCTCCCGATTCATCTGTGCGAGCATTTAGATGGGCTGATTCGCAGGTTCGTGTGGGGAGGAGCTAACAAGACAAATCCGGTGTTGCTGGTGGCATGGAACAAGATAACTTGTGCTAAACAACACGGTGGCCTGGGGTTGAAATCTATGCGCGAATGGAACGAAGCACTACTCCTGAAGAATGCATGGGATAGTACAACGGCGCGTAATACAGCGTGGTGCGAGAGTCAAAGAAAGATTTATTGGAGCTACAAGGAGCACTCTTTATTGGAGCTACAAGGAGCACTCAACCGCTAATGAGCACTCAACCGCTAATATGTCTAGGCTGTGCAGGGCGGCGTGTAAAGGAAAAGAGATCATTTTAAAAAACTCAATTATGTACTTGCAGATATGCAGATATGCAGGTAGCGAGTATGATTCTCACCAATGGTTAGTGGAACCAGGAGTTTGCTAAAGAGTGGTTTGGTTAGGAAATGGCTGATAAAATCAAGCGAGTGCCAGTACCAACAATCACATCCCAACCTTGGGAATACGCGTTCCGGCCAGTTTTCGCATTGTGCGACCCATTTTTCACACTGTGCGACACGAGGATCGAGAACGTGAATTTGTAAAGCGCACTCATGTATTATTATTGTAAATGTTTACTGACCAATAAAGCAATGCATGCAGCACTATTACGTGCATGCAACCGCTGCATTAAAGGACTCTAGTGACCAATAAAGCAATGCATGCAACCTCTACACCACTATTAGCATTCATTATTCCTCTTACACACAAAACAACATATTTGATATATTTTTTTCGAACTCCCTCTATTTATTGGCATGATATACTATTTGATACAGCTATGTACACATTTATACTCATTTTACTGCTAAGTCCTGAATCAATACTTGAATATACTCAACATAGTGCCAAAATATATTAATAAATATACAAAATATAAACTAACACATTGCGTACAGTCTGAGGTTGATTTGATTAGCGAAATTAAATACAAAGTTGGTTGTTTATTATGCATATATAATTCTATTATTCATTGTACACATGTGAAAATCATCATTTTATTATTTTACCTAAGAATGAAAAATTAACAAAACCACAATGTCATGAAATTCTATGATTATAAAAATATATTATAAGACATAGTGACCAATTATCATTGCACAACCAAAATAATGTTTCTGCATCTTTTGATGATAAGTTAAAAATAAGTATTTAAATGAATTTAAAACAGTACTAAGAATATAACAATACACTACCAAAAAGTCTATAGCATAGAACGACACGAATATTTAGGTGATTAGTCTGCTGATGCGACTGCATGCATGTCACTGCTGCAACAAATCAATATTGCCCCATAGCCACTCTCCACCAACCACCAATCAACCAATACATTTAATTCCCACCCACAAACAATTAATAACTCATTTCAAATTAAAAAAAATTTATTTTCCCTCCAATTTTTCTTTTCGACTGTCCACAGTTCTATTTGTACACGTTTGACGTCTAAATTAGAAATTCATACTTAAATATGTTCAAAACAGTACCAAAAGCTATTAACAACCAGACCTGATATAAACCTTAACAGTACTAATAGTTAGAGAAATTTTATGATTACAAAAATATATTATAAGACATAGTGACAGTTCATCATTGCACTTATGTTGCTGCATATTTTGATGATAAGTTAAAAAAAATACTTAAATAAATTTAAAACAGTACTAAGCATATAACGACACACTACCAAAAAGTCTATAACTCAAAGCAACACGAATAACTCATTTCAAATTAAAAAAAATTATTTTTTCGGATGCCCACAGTACTATTTGTACACATTTGACGTATGAACAAAAAATTGTACTTAAATATGTTCAAACAATACCAAAATCTATTAACAATCAGACCTGATATAAATCAAAATAGTACTTACAGTCAAAGAAATTTTATGATTATAAAAATATATTACATAGTGATCATTCATCATTGTACTCCCAAAAGACATTCTCAATGAGACTAAATACAAAATTAAGACAATCTTTACAATTAGAAAAATTTTACAATATTTACAAGGCACAATATATTACAAGGATGTTGTGTGGCCACAAAAACGACATGTTGTTGTTGCCTTGGTGACAGAGGAGGAGGCATGACGGGAGTGGAGCTGGTCAGAGCAGCAACCTTGGTATGGCAGCGGGCTGGCGCGATATCGGACGGACAAGACGACGGCGAGATAGGCGCGGGCGGCTGGCTGGAGGTGACCTTGTCTTGGTCACGACGACGGGTTGGGGACGGTGGTGGGCTAGACAACGGCGGTGTCTGGGCGGGACAACGGCCAGCGGAACAACGGTAGACTAGATGTGATCGGGGAGAGGAGTAGACAGCCAACGGGCAGTGCGGTGACGTGCAAGACGATGATGCGTCTGGGTGAGATGGCGGCAGTCTGGACACGACGCGGAGGAGAGGAGGAGGTTGCCAACGCGTGGAGCTTAGTCGGGCGGAAGCAAGAGGGATCCTCGCTAAAAAGAGGGAGAGAGTGGGGGGTAAGGGGGATTTTATAGCCTCAGTATTAGTCTGTCTGTTCATCTTCTGGTACGGTTCAATTGTGAAAACGACACATAGTATTGGGAACATGCGAAAACCAAACACTAAATGTGTACTGGATGTCAGTTGCAGGTTTCGAGGCTAAGGTGTAGATGTTGGTGTAAGTAGTGTGTTGTATATCATGACTCCGCAGTGAAAGGGACATATGGGTGCAGGGCAGATGGGATATCATTTGGGAGTTAAAAGCTCCGGCTAGACTAAAATTGTTCCTTTGGCTTATAGAACACGATGCCCTTCTCACGAATGCACAGCGGAAGCTAAGACATTTCTCAGACGATAGCAGCTGTGGCAGATGCAATGATGGTGAGAAAACCATCCTACATGCCTTGAGGGACTGCAGTCACTCGAGAGGGGTTTGGGGGGACCTTCGAGCAGGGGAAAGGTGCCCATAGTTCTGGGGGAACTACTCAGCGTCGGAATGGTTACACCTGAACCTGAAACGCATAGAGGAGGAACGGATGGAGTTCATAGTGGGATGCAATTACATTCGGAAATGTAGGAACACCCAGGTATTCGAGAACGTTGTTAAACTAAGAGGACACCAGGTCAGCTACATTGTCAAAAAGAACCAAATGACACTGAGAGCCATGACATCGAAGGGTACTAACCATGGAAGCTAGGAAGGTAGGAAAGGAAAAGGAAGATGGGTCTGTCCTCTGAGAGGAAAGCTCAAGGTTAATACAGACGCTGCTATGCTAAAGAAGGGGGCGATCACTGCCGGAGTAGTGAGGAACTGTAATGGTGATTGGGTTTGTGGATTTGTCGTGAAAACCCCCATCCTGAGAAGTGTGACAGAAGCCGAACTGCACGGAATTCTGCAGGTTCTCCAGGTCATTCAGGAAAGAGAGTGGACGGCAGTTGAAATAGAATCATACTGTAAGGAGGCCGTGCAGGAAATATTGTCAGCAAAGGAGCCTAGCCCCAGGTATGCGAGGGTAGTGAAGAGCATTAGGGGTTTGTTGAAGCCATATCTGATACTGCAACATATTGGAAGAGAGAAGAATAGGGCAGCTGATCTGCTCGCGAAGACTTTTAAAAACAAAAACTTTAGTGAGCTTTGGCTCGACAACGTCCCTCCTGATATCCACAAGATTGTGGAGGGAGAACATAGTAGGTGTGACTCCACTATGCCTATGCTTTTACTTAATGAAAGCATTGTAAGTGACTCTTCAATATCTGAATAAAGAAGTGGGGTTTGTTTGTAAAAAAAAAGTACATGTGAAAAAAAATTAAGCATTTGATACGCCTATCTTGATTAACCTTTATCGAGGCGTTCTTGCTTCCTAAAATACTTAGATGACATGTTAGATCTAAAAATAAGAAATGTTTGTCATTATCAAAAGATAAGATAAGTTAATGTCAAGTTCAACCAACAATCTCCTTCTTTTTGAAGATGGCAAACATTTATACTAATAAGCAAAAAATAAAATGACACTTTTATAAATTAGTGAACTTCTCCTTGAGTGTATACAAAATATTTTTACTTGAGGGATATGGAACATATCATCCATATCTCAAAGTAAGTGCACAACAATTTATCTCGAGAGAAGTGTATCTCTTTGGCTAATAAAGGATATGAATTATCCATCTTAGTTAAGATAGTAAAATCATAAGGCTCAAAGAATTAAGTTTTGCTTTTAAATTATTTCTCCCCTTTTGTCATCTCAAAAAGTTAAAGAATAATAAACTAAGATGACTCCCCCTTGGTTGAACACTCCCCCTTAATATGATTCTAAGAAAATGACGATTTCAGGCACAATGATGTAGTCATGAACAAGTATCCAAGTAAGCTCAATTCATTTATAAATGTGAACATGTACATAGCTTTTTTGCTCAAAAGAAATACATAAGAATAGCCAAATAATTACACAAGGGTTAGACAAGATCTCACTTAATCGATTTAAGAATCTCATCCACCTCTGGATCATGCTCATAGAAGAGGTCAACTCCATAGTATTGTACTAGAATTCCCCAATCCAGTGCATGAGTCATAGCAAGATTGTATGCCTCAAGAAAAGTAGGTGCTCAGTCGAAGTAGGTAGCTATGCCTTGAAGCTGTGTGGTGGAGAATTGGGTAGGACTTAGACCGGTGGATGGTGGAGGTGGAAATTGAGAGTAGTTCATCAATAGGGTTGAAAGGATGGATACTCCTGGGGTATGTGGCTTAAGAAAAATTATAAAGAGTGTTTGGGGTCAAGGCTTGCATCTTTTGCTTTAGATATGTCAAAGCATTATGGTTGTAATCAAAATGCCTTCCAATTTGATAAGAAAATCCTTTGAGGTAGGAAACGTCATTTGTAAGGGTACTCAAGGAGTAACTAGTGGGAGGAGAAGAAGATGGAGCAATGTCATTTTGGGATATTTTTTCTTAAAGTCTATCTCATTTGTGCTCGAAGTCAATCCTCATTTTGTCAATTTCACTTTGTTCTTTAAGCTTATTTGAACTTCATCTTCATCATGTGCACTTGCATGTACTCCTTCTTTATCATTATCACCTATTCCCGCAATTGTGCCTTTGCCACTATGTCCAATGTGACTGATCCTCCCTTTCTCTTTTCGAGTGTATTGAAGTTATATGTTTGGAGCATCCACTATCAAACACTCTATCTTGTAAGGTTAAGAGGGTTTAAGTACTCATGTAGAGTCCATGATGGTTAGAATAAAATAGATATCATGAATGGAACTTATATTATCCAATCCAAAAAGATTTTTACAGATATGAAATTAAGACATTTTCTTACCATGATTTGAATTTTCAAGTTAAATATCTAACAATCTTAGTTTTGGTCGAACCGTCCGTCGAGAAAGGAGCCCTGCGTCGAGGTTTCTTTCGACCAAGAGGCAGTTATGGAGAATCCAAAATTTTTGTTTAACAAATGAAGCAAAGTGATTCTTTATTTAAATAATATGCACATGTATATTAGATTGAGTTGAGATATGACATAAGTATATTTATCAAGAATAAGAATAGGTCAAATCTCAACAAGTTAATGGCTTTTTGTTATAAGTTGGAGGTTTTAGAACCCAAACCATGTCAATGGCTCCTTTCTTTCAATATTCACATGAGAAGGAATAGTGCCCAAGACATTGGCAGTAATGTCATGAGATAGAAGATATTTCATTTCTCTTTTTAACATTTTGATGATTCACAATTTTAGGTTTAGGTACATATATATTTCTTCTTGGGAAGATATGTCTTTTTAGTTTTAGTCATTATGAAGGTTTGTTATTAGGTACATATCCTAGCCTTCTCCTCCCTACTTGTCTTCTCCTCCCTACTTGTTTAGAAGAATTATCTAGGATATCATCAAAATTTTTGTTTCCTTGCATTAATCTAGAAATTTGCTTTTGTAACTCATCATTTTCAGCAAGTTTCTAGTTACATCTAGGTTTACTTGAGAAATAAAAAGCACAATATCTCTTTGTTTTACTAAGGCATCATGATTTGAATGTGTACACAAGATAGGTTGAGTTGGATAATCATTTAGTTTAACAAGAATATCAACCTTTCCTTGAGAAAGAATATTGTTGTTATTTCTAAGAGTAAGTATTTTATCCTTAAAACTTTCAATGGATTATTTTAATACATTATATGAAGTTCGTAAAGTATCAATTTTAGAACTATGGTTATTTAGCTTAACTTGAAGTTCATCCACAATTTATGCAAGTTTCTTCTTTTGTTTTTTGCAATCAATAGACTTTGTATGATATTCTTCAAGACTAGTAACTAATTCTTCTTTATATAATTCAAAAAATATCTACCTCATCGGTTTATTCTTCATCTTCTTTTTCCATGAGACATTCTATCTCCTCTTCTTTGTTGCTTTCACTATCATCACTTGATTGATCCTATGCAGCTTTGTAGGCTTTGTCTCCCTTGTCTTTCTTCTTGAATGAGTGCTTCTTGCTTTTCTTGAGCTTTGGGAAGTCATTCTTCAAGTGGCCCTTCTTTCTACATTCAAAATACCTAGAAGAACAAACTCTTTTATATTTATTACCATTTACAATTAACACATTTTCATTGTCATCACTACTTGTGTCACTGCTTTCTTGAGTGACCTTCTTTGATGACGCTTTGGTGGTAGCTTTGAGCAAAAGGTTCTTCCTTCTTCCTTTTGTTGTCCGGCTTCTACTTTTTCTTCTTCTTCTGGAGTGACTTCATGTGTTTCCAAGTTTCCTGTGAGCTTCTCCATCTTGAATGTAGTAAGATAATTAGCTTCCTCTTTAGTAGTGACATGTACTTGGGAGGCAATGATCGAAGTATCTTGGAAACTTGGTCTTCTTCACTTATGTGCTCCCCCAAAGCACTCAAGCTATTTATAATGTTAGAAAATCTTGCATACATTTCTATAATACATTCATTAGACTACATAGAAAATAGTTCCAATTTGTATCTTAACGTACTAATTTTAGTGTTCTTCACTTGGATAGTGCCTTCATGAGTTACTGAGAGTTTTTTTCCATATTTCATATTTTGATTCACAAGTAGATATACAATTGAATTCACTAGGAGATAAAGAACAATAAAGAATACTTACAACCTTTGCATTAGGTGTGACTCTCTTTACCGTTTCGGCATCCCATTATTCTAACTCTATGGTTGGAAGTATGTAAGGACGAGCAATCATCTGCCATATTTCAAAACATATTCCTTATAAGTAAAATTGCATCCTCCTTTTCCAAATATGTATAATTGGATCCATCGAACATCGGTGGTCAGCTCACATGTGACCCTTCAAGGTTGAGGTGGCCAAGCACATTCTCCCCCTTACTTCAAGACATGTTATGGCTCCTTGAAGACCTACTCTGATACCAAATGAAAGATCTAGAGGGGGGTGAATAGAGCTTATAAAAAAATTAATCAAATTAAGTAACTTAGCTCACAAAAGAAGAGAAGAATAAGCAACCACGAGAGACAAAATTTAGAGTGGTTGCATCGATGATGTTAGTCTATTGCCTAGCTGTCTCCAACAAGGATTTGTAAGAATTTATTTTTATTATCTGTAAGGACAAATTACAAAATACAGCTATTGCTTACCCCCCTCTTCTTTACCGACCAAGGAAGAACGCCCCTCTTTACGTCTTCTTTCACAGACCTCAAAGAGTGCCAAAATTTACCTCTTCTTTAACAAACGCAGGAGAGTATTGAATAACACCTCTTCTTTTATGGCCACAGAAGAGTACTAGTGAGAAGACTCCTCCTTTTCTCGTAGGTTCTTGGACAACCTTTACCCCATGAAGTAGTCCAATAGTAATGCAGCACTACAGAAGAGATTGGAGATCAAGATTCATCAAATTGGCTCACAAGTATCCTATATCAAGCATATGGACCAAAACCATAGTAGATAGGTCAATATTTTGTGATGGTGTTGGGATGCTATGCGTAGGACACGAAATTATTGCTATAAGAGATTGCAAGTGTAGTTTTTAGCTCAAATTGCTCAAAGAATAGAATACTTAAGTGTATCTAAGTGTCCTAAAACCACTACTATATATAGGAATGACTCTCAAATGGTTAGGGTTACTCTAGACGGTTAGGGCTACTTTAGTTATCAACTAGCTATTAGAATAAAATTAGTTGAGTTGCAACAACTAATTTGACCGCTAACAAATTTTGTCTGTAGAAATTTCTCGATCGACAAGTTGTTCAAATGAGACTCTCTCTATTGAGTAGTTTGTTGACCAAAATGTGTTACGAGAGCTCAACTAGTCCTAATAGTCATGTTTCAGTTGATCTTATTGGTCAACGTGATATAATGCTCTTTTATTGGTCGACCAAGTCTTCAACTGAGTGGGTTTCGATCGACGAAAACTTTGACTGGGACAGACTCAAAATTTAATATGTTGCAATAGTTTCTTTCAGTGATCTAAGTCTTTGACCAAGCCCATTTTAGTCAACATTTTTTTTATTGAGTGTGTCTCAGTGGACATGTTTTTCAATCGAGAAAAAACCTTGTAAAGTGGTGTGTAGCATTTGAAAAATTATATCTAATGACTTTTCTACTAAGATACCTTTCCTAAACACTTGGTTTTGATATAGGAGTGGGTTTGGGATAGGTGGGGTTGGTCCATAGCTTGATTTTACATAAATTCGAAATACTTGTACATTTTGTATTACAAATAAGTACATGTGAACAAAATTCAAGCATTTGTTATGTCTATCTTAATTAGCCTTTACTGAGATGTTCTTGTTTCCTAAAATGCTTAGATGACATACCCCTAGTTCCTAACTCATTTTCTCAATTATTATCCTACCTTTCTAGGCCTTGGACAAGCTATTTGGGCCCAAGACCTGGCGCTATCCCACGTTCCACTTCTTCTCTCCTTTTCCCCTTTTCCCTTTTCATTTTCTCACCTTCAGCCTGAAACAATCAGCGACCATCAGATCATGAAGGCAACAGATAAATCCAAAAATAGAAAATTTTTATCATCATCAAAAGAGAAGATAAGTTAATGTTAAGTTCAGACATCATAAAACCTAAAACTCTTCTACCCTCCCCTATTGCATCCCTAATCTAGATACAACTATCAACTAACTTTCATTGAGCATATTCTAGATAATGAACCACCAACTTTTAATACATATTCGATGGATTCTAATGAAGAGAGACTTTCTCGTCAAGACCCTTACATTCCACCACAATCATATTTTATTTCATATACGATTTTTTTAGATGGGAAGCCACCATAAAAAGTTGACATGCCCCCATTGTTCAATTGTGATGATATCCCTATTTCAAATCCTCATGAACCCACATATGACTTGGGTATATCTTGCATGGAGGAATGAAATCAACATGTTGAGTAAAAAATGGACCCTACTTCCCCATGGATTACAATGTTGATTGCACAATTCTTCAAGAGGACACAGTCATAAAAAATATGATGTTGATTTTACTATTGAGATGCTTCCTCCCATGTCAGCAACACTCCTCCTACATACAGATCTAGGTGACATGGAGCAACCAGAGCCAAATTATCTACCTGATTTTGCACAAATGGCATTACCTACAGTAGATTGTTCACCTACTACTTTAGCCTTAGAAAAAGGTAGTCCACCATTAGTCTTCTTGCATGAGCCACCCTCCAAGACCTCATATAGGAACCATTCCTATTATGCACCTTTTCATACAAAACCACTCACATGTTACACTTTCTATACTGATGGAGGAATATTGTCACGACCGTCTCATGAAAACAAGATTAACTAATGCAGAAGCGTTCATCAAGCAGCGGATTAGCGAAAATCACTAAAAATTAAAACTTTTTGCAAAGAGATCCACACATAGGAAATATTTTCCAACAAATGCCATTGTATATCATATACATTCTGTTTCAAACGTACATATCATGTACCATCTCTTTCCAGAGACTACATCATCAGCTGCTTTATAAACATACATGCAGGCAGCATACAAATCTCGGGGCATCAAGCCAAAACCTCAGACTGATATATCAAAAACACTAACTAAAAACTCCGAGGACCTGAGAGTACAGAGACGACACATAGGACTACTATCTATATGACTAGACAGATAATATCTCCACCTGAGATCTTATTGTTGTCCCTGCTATTGTTGTTGCTGCTGCTCTTTCTCTGTTCTAGGGTTTCTGCTCTACCTTTCATGCATACCTAAAAATGTTTCCCACGGGGGTGAGACAATTGTAAATTGCCCCAGCGAGAGATATAAATCGCTGCCAAAAACATTATTATTGTAGATTATTAAATTAAACTGAGCAGGGGTTACTTTTTCATTATCAGGCAGAATTAATCATCATAGAACAGAATAAGAAAATCTCCATTTTCATTGGGAGCATTGCATCTACCCATGGTAGACTCATAGTTCATCCATCTACTTGTAATGAATACAACATATATGAATAATCATCAATGAGCTATAGATATATAACAGAAAGGTAACATCAGCCAAGTTCTCTAGCATAACTTATTAACACAAATGCTACAAAGAGACATGATACTTGTTACCCAAGCATCACACATGGCTCACAAGGCCATTCACATCTTGTCACCTCTCACTAGGCAACAACTTATTCACATGGCTCACAAGGCCATTCACAACTTGTCACCTCTCACTAGGCAACAACTTATTCACATGGCTCACAAGGCCATTCACATCTTGTCACCTCTCACTAGGCAACAACTTATTCACATGGTTCACAAGGCCATTCACATCTTGTCACCTCTCACTAGGCAATAACTTATTCACATGGCTCACAAGGCCATTCACATCTTGCCACCTCTCACTAGGCAACAACTTATTCACATGGCTCACAAGGCCATTCACATCTTGTCACCTCTCACTAGGCAACAACTTATTCACATGGCTCACAAGGCCATTCACATCTTGTCACCTCTCACTAGGCAACAACTTATTCACATGGCTCACAAGGCCATTCACATCTTGTCACCTCTCACTAGGCAACAACTTATTCACATGGTTCACAAGGTCATTCACATCTTGTCACCTCTCACTAGGCAACAACTTATTCACATGGCTCACAAGGACATTCACAACTTGTCACCTCTCACTAGGCAATAACTTATTCACATTTATTAAATAAATGTCACAGCCCAAACCTGGCTATATTCATCATCTCATCATGCCTGCATGGTTATTAGGCATGATAACAGTCATACAAGATATTCATCACATCATGTGATACAATAGTAACACCATCATTCCTGAACCAGGAATTAGGGTTCACTATCAAACATGGCTTATCATTCCCTTTTCCCCAAATTAGGGTTAGGGTTCCCCATTTCTCATTAATTTAGACCCTCTTGAGTTAACCAACTTTATCTTGTATTAAGGTATTTCCCCTCTTAATACATTCCATCACAGAATACTCACCCTTAGCATATAATGCATAGGCCACACAGTAGAATTGTCCAGCTATCTCACATGATATGGACTTATCTTAGTTTAAGGCATGGCTTTATTATAAAGTTGCCTATAAACAATCACAATGATACACCCTCAACTAGGGTTTCTCAATGATACACCCTCAACCAGGGTTCACAATAATACACCCTCCACTAGGGTTTCACAAGGATACACCCTCAACCAGGGTTCACAAGGATACACCCTCAACTAGGGTTTCATAAGGATACACCCTCAACTAGGGTTTCTCAAGGATACACCCTTAACCAGGGTTTCATAAGAATACACCCTTAACCAGGGTTTCATGATATCTTTACTTAAGGATCATAACCCTTAACCACCACATGAATCATATTCATGTATGAATTCATGCTATCCACTTCTCAACTTGATTAGGTCATATCAACCCTTCATTCGAGTACATACAACTATGATTAACATAGTGTATCAAGTCATTGATCCTATAAGCAATTAGGGATTCATCCCTTAATTGGCACTAATCTCTTAGGTACTATTAGGGTTTCAACCTTTGTACCTTCATTGATAATCATTACTAATAATAATTGGATCAATGGATCATTCATCATCTTAAATCTCAAGAGATTCAATCACATTGGACCTCCATTACATAAGATACCCAATTGAATTAGGATTTTCAATGTTGATTCCTTCAATCATTGAATTCATGGAACCAATCATCAATTGGACCTATACTCATACTTCAATTGATTTAAATAGGTCAAACTTCAACTGATTTGACCCTTAATTAACCCTCAATTGGTCATCAATTAGGGTTTGATTCAATTGAATTAGGGTTTAAAATTGATGATCCTTCAATACTAATCAATGTAATACTAGTTACTTTGAAACCATTGAACCATCATCTAAATTGGGTATGACCTGACCCCAAACGGTCTTGAGGTCGTTTGGATGACCTCCAAACGGTCTTGATACCGTTTTCCCATCATATCACTCAAATCCAAGCCATCTAATTAAGGTTTGGATCATGGAATTGATCACCAAATCAGTATTGCATTGTATATCAACTTGGTACCTTTAGACCTTCAAACACCTAACAATACTCAACCCTAGACCTCCAAACGGTCTTGGGTGACCACCAAACGGTCTTGAGACCGTTTGGATGAGCTCCAAACGGTCTTGAGACCGTTTGGCTCATCCAACCTTTGGACTTTAGTGAAAAATCATCATGGATTGGTCTATCGAGTTGATCAACAAATTAGCATTGAGTTGCAATATGATTTGGTACCTTTGGACCTTCAATTGATAAACTATACTTGACCCCAGACCTCCAACCGGTCTTGGGGTGATCCCCAAACGGTCTTGAACCCGTTTGGATGATCCCCAAATGGTCTTGAACCCGTTTGGGCTAATCAACCCAAAATCTCAACTTAACTCAGTGGAATTTCAGCACTATTTTCAATTAGGGTTTGCCTAATTGAATAGCCTTCAACTCACGATTCCTTGGGAGTTAACCTGTCAAATTTGGAGAGTCATTAACCAACATAATCATGAACAGGAATCCCAAACGGTCAATGCTTGGTCAACTCACTCAAACTGTCTTGAACCCGTTTTCCCAAGCAGGTCAAGTTATTCAGGTTGAAAATCAGCACTTAATTCAATTCGATTTGTCTAATTGATTGGCCTTGAACCTATGATTCCTTTGGAGTTAACCCCTAAAATTTAGAGGGTCATTAGAATACATAATTAGTAACGATATTCCCAAATGGTCAACGCTTGGTCAACTCCTTCAAATGGGTTTGAACCCGTTTGCCACCAAATGGTTTGCAACCCGTTTGGTCACCAAACGGTTTTGGTGAAACCGTTTGGTCCCAACTTTTGAGATCGTTTTCTCCCAAGATATTTGGTGAGGTGCTTTCTTATGATGATTTCATCATCATCTTCCTTCGTGCACCCAAGAACAGCAACCGTTCTTGATGGAATTTGCAGCAAAGAAACAAAAGTGTATAAAATTGAAGAAATCAATCAACAAAGCATAGAAGATTGATTCAATAGAAATGTTTGAGGGTTTAAGTTATAAAACCTGCCTCCAATTAAGATCCAAAGCTCCAAGATCACGCCATTAATGGTGGATGAAGCTCTAGCAACTCCCCCTAGGCTCGTCCTCAAGCTTTTGATTGCAAAAGTTGGCTAGGGTTGAAGAGGAGATCGAAATAAGAAGGAATCCATAATTTATTTTCGATTTCCACCATGAAATCATGAAGAACGAGGGTCAAGGGCTTAACAACAGGTTGGGGCTCGTCCTCCTGTTGCTCCTAAGTCCCCTTGAGCTCATACCAAGCACAGGAAGAAGAAAGGGCCGAAAAAGCCTTGGTTTGGGCTTGGAAATGACACTTTTATAAGGAAATTGATGAGAGAGAAAATGCCATATAAAAATCCAATTAATTCAAAAATTATGGCCGCCTCTTCCCCCTCAACTCCATGGATATGAGGCATCTTCATTTGCCTTTAATTATCCTTCATTATCCTCAATTTAAAGAAAAACAAATTAAGCACCTTAATGCTTATAATATAATATCCCACATGTGAGTGTATATTACTTTTCTTTATAATAAGGTGAGTGGAGTTTCACCTACTTAGGATATTTTCGTTCCTTATCTTGGCAAAAGAACGTCCATCCTTAACCAGAATCAACCAATAACATTTTGGTTGAAGGCCCTTTAATTAATACATTCATTTTTTTCCCTAAATTGAATTAGGGTTTCAATTAGGATTAAATCTTGATTATTTTAATATCAAGATTCTCTCTCCTCCAACTTAATTCAAATGAGATGCCCCTCTCATTTTATTTTCTCTACCTGATGCCAAGAAACATTTAGGACCTTATTGAAGTGGTAATTTGCATATTGAACCCTAGATTTTGGGTAAATTGCACATTACACCAAAACTAGGTTTTAATGCACAAGGATTGCTTTACAAGCTTAATCTTGGTGTCCAAGCTTGTGGAAACCATACTACTACATCATATTCATTATTATGATGTATAAACATCAGAGGAACATCTTATCATGCAACATTTGCAATTTAACCCCTCAACTTGGGTAATTTGCACTTTAGTCCAAAATAAGCAAACATTGCTTCAACATTGTTTAAACAGGACCAAAAATTGAAACATAGGTTCCTTTTGAGCCTTAATTACTTTTCTCAAGATGAGATTAAACATATAATCATCTTTCTTAATCAAAACACCTAGGGTTAAAGCATAACCCAGGTCAGGGATGTTACAAATTATAAACCCCTAACAAGGATTTCGTCCTTGAAATCCCAGGGAAAGGAGAGACAGATTGTTCATTAATCATGCCCTCAAGTCTCCACATATTATCTTAATATTATGGAGATACCATGGATCTGTAATCCGCACAAAGTTCCTTTCATTAATCCAACCTTTTCAATGTTTATGTTTATGCAAAGCATAAACCCCTAACATATGATCTTCATATCATTGAAAGGAACAAGCATAAAAGAGCATACTTCTATCATCACCCAGGAATATTTATTAAAAGAAAAACATATATATCTAACAGAGATAATTCATTCAGAAATCCTTTATTTATAAAGTTCACTTAGCAAACTCTATGTAATTGGGAATGTTCATATAGCTTTTCCTTTTTGAGTTGGGGATGTCACACAGCTTTCCCCTATTAATTGGGAATGTCACACAACTTTTCCCTTTAAGTTGGGGATGTCACACAGCTTTCCCCTATTAATTGGGAATGTCACACAACTTTTCCCTTTAAGTTGGGGATGTCACACAGCTTTCCCGTATTAGTTGGGAATGTCACACAGCTTTTCCCTTTAAGTTGGGGGTGTCACACAGCTTTCCCCTATTAATTGGGAATGTCACACAGCTTTTCCCTTTAAGTTGGGGATGTCACACAGCTTTCCCCTATTAGTTGGGAATGTCACACAGCTTTTCCCTTTAAGTTGGGGATGTCACACAGCTTTCCCCTATTAATTGGGAATGTCACACAACTTTTCCCTTTAAGTTGGGGATGTCACACAGCTTTCTCCTATTAGTTGGGAATGTCACATAGCTTTTCCCTTTAAGTTGGGGATGTCACACAGCTTTCCCCTATTAATTGGGAATGTCACACAGCTTTTCCCTTTAAGTTGGGGATGTCACACAGCTTTCCCCTATTAATTGGGAATGTCACACAGCTTTTCCCTTTAAGTTGGGGATGTCACACAGCTTTCCCCTATTAATTGGGAATGTCACACAGCTTTTCCCTTTAAGTTGGGGATGTCACACAGCTTTCCCCTATTAATTAGGAATGTCACACAGCTTTTCCCTTTAAGTTGGGGATGTCACACAGCTTTCCCCTATTAATTGGGAATGTCACACAGCTTTTCCCTTTAAGTTGGGGATGTTACACAACTTTCCCCTATTAGTTGGGAATGTCACACAGCTTTTCCCTTTAAGTTGGGGATGTCACACAGCTTTCCCCTATTAATTGGGAATGTCACACAGCTTTTCCCTTTAAGTTGGGGATGTCACACAGCTTTCCCCTATTAGTTGGGAATGTCACACAGCTTTTCCCTTTAAGTTGGGGATGTCACACAGCTTTCCCCTATTAATTGGGAATGTCACACAGCTCTTCCCTTTAAGTTGGGGATGTCACACAGCTTTCCCCTATTAATTGGGAATGTCACACAACTTTTCCCTTTAAGTTGGGGATGTCACACAGCTTTCCCCTATTAGTTGGGAATGTCACACAACTTTTCCCTTTAAGTTGGGGATGTCACACAGCTTTCCCCTATTAATTGGAAATGTTCACATAGCTCTTCCTATTAGTTGCATTATACTCTCTAGATTGTTTCAGAATGACTACTTGATCAGAGTAATAAAAAAGATAACAATCTAAGAGTTTCATACTTGCCTTATCTTCAATAATCATATACCTGGACAGGGTATATAAGTATTGAGATTAGGTAGTATGTACTTTACTTACTATCATATTCCTCACTTTTCATACCATTATACACACAAGATTTTTCCATCTCTAGATTTTCTTTAGGTATCATTTCTATATCTCTCTCTTGCCTGGTCCCATGCACCCTCTCCTGGTGCAACAACATTGCCCTTAGCAATGTGTTCCTCGTGTTCTCCAATCATTTTCAAGTTCTTCTTCTCGTATGTGAGCAGAAGATACTATCAAATAAACTGGAAAACACTTAGAACAGACTCTACAACCTTAGTCCTATGTCTCTATAGACTCAGCGAACCTAGAGCTCTGATACCACTAAATTGTCACGACCGTCTCATGAAAACAAGATTAACTAATGCGGAAGCGTTCATCAAGCAGCGGATTAGAGAAAATCACTAAAAATTAAATTTTTTTGCAAAGAGATCCACACATAGGAAATCTTTTCCAACAAATGCCATTGTATATCATATACATTCTGTTTCAAACGTACATATCATGTACCATCTCTTTCCAGAGACTACATCATCAGCTGCCTTATAAACATATATGCAGGCAGCATACAAATCTCGGGGCATCAAGCCAAAACCTCAGACTGATATATCAAAATCACTGACTAAAAACTCTGAGGACCTGAGAGTACAGATATGACACATAGGACTACTATCTATATGACTAGACAGACAATATCTCCACCTGAGATCTTATTGTTGTCCCTGTTGTTGCTGTTGCTGCTGCTCTTTCCCTGTTCTAGGGTTTCTGCTCTGCCTTTCATGCATACCTAAAAATGTTTCCCACAGGGGTGAGACAATTGTAAATTGCCCCAGCGAGAGATATAACTCTCGGCCAGAAACATTATTATTGCAGATTATTAAATTAAACTGAGTGGGAGTTACTTTTTCATTATCAGGCAGAATTAATCATCATAGAACAGAATATGAAAATCTCCATTTTCATTGGGAGCATTGCATCTACCCATGGTAGACTCATAGTTCATCCATCTACTTGTAATGAATACAACAGATATGAATAATCATCAATGAGCTATAGATATATAATAGAAAGGTAACATCAGCCAAGTTCTCTAGCATAACTTATTAACACAAATGCTACAAAGAGACATGATACTTGTTACCCAAGCATCACACATGGCTCACAAGGCCATTCACATCTTGTCACCTCTCACTAGGCAACAACTTATTCACATGGCTCACAAGGCCATTCACAACTTGTCACCTCTCACTAGGCAACAACTTATTCACATGGCTCACAAGGCCATTCACATCTTGTCACCTCTCACTAGGCAACAACTTATTCACATGGTTCACAAGGCCATTCACATCTTGTCACCTCTCACTAGGCAATAACTTATTCACATGGCTCACAAGGCCATTCACATCTTGTCACCTCTCACTAGGCAACAACTTATTCACATGGCTCACAAGGCCATTCACATCTTGTCACCTCTCACTAGGCAACAACTTATTCACATGGCTCACAAGGCCATTCACATCTTGTCACCTCTCACTAGGCAACAACTTATTCACATGGCTCACAAGGCCATTCACATCTTGTCACCTCTCACTAGGCAACAACTTATTCACATGGTTCACAAGGTCATTCACATCTTGTCACCTCTCACTAGGAAACAACTTATTCACATGGCTCACAAGGCCATTCACAACTTGTCACCTCTCACTAGGCAATAACTTATTCACATTTATTAAATAAATGTCACAACCCAAACCTGGCTATATTCATCATCTCATCATGCCTGCATGGTTATTAGGCATGATAACAGTCATACAAGATATTCATCACATCATGTGATACAATAGTAACACCATCATTCCTGAACCAGGAATTAGGGTTCACTATCAAACATGGCTTATCATTCCCTTTTCCCCAAATTAGGGTTAGGGTTCCCCATTTCTCATTAATTTAGACCCTCTTGAGTTAACCAACTTTATCTTGTATTAAGGTATTTCCCCTCTTAATACATTCCATCACAGAATACTCACCCTTAGCATATAATGCATAGGCCACACAGTAGAATTGTCCAGCTATCTCACATGATATGGACTTATCTTAGTTTAAGGCATGGCTTTATTATAAAGTTGCCTATAAACAATCACAATGATACACCCTCAACTAGGGTTTCTCAATGATACACCCTCAACCAGGGTTCACAATAACACACCCTCCACTAGGGTTTCACAAGGATACACCCTCAACCAGGGTTCACAAGGATACACCCTCAACTAGGGTTTCATAAGGATACACCCTCAACTAGGGTTTCTCAAGGATACACCCTTAACCAGGGTTTCATAAGAATACACCCTTAACCAGGGTTTCATGATATCTTTACTTAAGGATCATAACCCTTAACCACCACATGAATCATATTCATGTATGAATTCATGCTATCCACTTCTCAACTTGATTAGGTCATATCAACCCTTCATTCGAGTACATACAACTATGATTAACATAGTGTATCAAGTCATTGATCCTATAAGCAATTAGGGATTCATCCCTTAATTGGCACTAATCTCTTAGGTACTATTAGGGTTTCAACCTTTGTACCTTCATTGATAATCATTACTAATCATAATTGGATCAATGGATCATTCATCATCTTAAATCTCAAGAGATTCAATCACATTGGACCTCCATTACATAAGATACCCAATTGAATTAGGATTTTCAATGTTGATTCCTTCAATCATTGAATTCATGGAACCAATCATCAATTGGACCTATACTCATACTTCAATTGATTTAAATAGGTCAAACTTCAACTGATTTGACCCTTAATTAACCCTCAATTGGTCATCAATTAGGGTTTGATTCAATTGAATTAGGGTTTAAAATTGATGATCCTTCAATACTAATCAATGTAATACTAGTTACTTTGAAACCATTGAACCATCATCTAAATTGGGTATGACCTGACCCCAAACGGTCTTGAGGTCGTTTGGATGACCTCCAAACGGTCTTGATACCGTTTTCCCATCATATCACTCAAATCCAAGCCATCTAATTAAGGTTTGGATCATGGAATTGATCACCAAATCAGTATTGCATTGTATATCAACTTGGTACCTTTAGACCTTCAAACACCTAACAATACTCAACCCTAGACCTCCAAACGGTCTTGGGTGACCACCAAACGGTCTTGAGACCGTTTGGATGAGCTCCAAACGGTCTTGAGACCGTTTGGCTCATCCAACCTTTGGACTTTAGTGAAAAATCATCATGGATTGGTCTATCGAGTTGATCAACAAATTAGCATTGAGTTGCAATATGATTTGGTACCTTTGGACCTTCAATTGATAAACTATACTTGACCCCAGACCTCCAACCGGTCTTGGGGTGATCCCCAAACGGTCTTGAACCCGTTTGGATGATCCCCAAATGGTCTTGAACCCGTTTGGGCTAATCAACCCAAAATCTCAACTTAACTCAGTGGAATTTCAGCACTATTTTCAATTAGGGTTTGCCTAATTGAATAGCCTTCAACTCACGATTCCTTGGGAGTTAACCTGTCAAATTTGGAGAGTCATTAACCAACATAATCATGAACAGGAATCCCAAACGGTCAATGCTTGGTCAACTCACTCAAACTGTCTTGAACCCGTTTTCCCAAGCAGGTCAAGTTATTCAGGTTGAAAATCAGCACTTAATTCAATTCGATTTGTCTAATTGATTGGCCTTGAACCTATGATTCCTTTGGAGTTAACCCCTAAAATTTAGAGGGTCATTAGAATACATAATTAGTAACGATATTCCCAAATGGTCAACGCTTGGTCAACTCCTTCAAATGGGTTTGAACCCGTTTGCCACCAAATGGTTTGCAACCCGTTTGGTCACCAAACGGTTTTGGTGAAACCGTTTGGTCCCAACTTTTGAGATCGTTTTCTCCCAAGATATTTGGTGAGGTGCTTTCTTATGATGATTTCATCATCATCTTCCTTCGTGCACCCAAGAACAGCAACCGTTCTTGATGGAATTTGCAGCAAAGAAACAAAAGTGTATAAAATTGAAGAAATCAATCAACAAAGCATAGAAGATTGATTCAATAGAAATGTTTGAGGGTTTAAGTTATAAAACCTGCCTCCAATTAAGATCCAAAGCTCCAAGATCACGCCATTAATGGTGGATGAAGCTCTAGCAACTCCCCCTAGGCTCGTCCTCAAGCTTTTGATTGCAAAAGTTGGCTAGGGTTGAAGAGGAGATCGAAATAAGAAGGAATCCATAATTTATTTTCGATTTCCACCATGAAATCATGAAGAACGAGGGTCAAGGGCTTAACAACAGGTTGGGGCTCGTCCTCCTGTTGCTCCTAAGTCCCCTTGAGCTCATACCAAGCACAGGAAGAAGAAAGGGCCGAAAAAGCCTTGGTTTGGGCTTGGAAATGACACTTTTATAAGGAAATTGATGAGAGAGAAAATGCCATATAAAAATCCAATTAATTCAAAAATTATGGCCGCCTCTTCCCCCTCAACTCCATGGATATGAGGCATCTTCATTTGCCTTTAATTATCCTTCATTATCCTCAATTTAAAGAAAAACAAATTAAGCACCTTAATGCTTATAATATAATATCCCACATGTGAGTGTATATTACTTTTCTTTATAATAAGGTGAGTGGAGTTTCACCTACTTAGGATATTTTCGTTCCTTATCTTGGCAAAAGAACGTCCATCCTTAACCAGAATCAACCAATAACATTTTGGTTGAAGGCCCTTTAATTAATACATTCATTTTTTTCCCTAAATTGAATTAGGGTTTCAATTAGGATTAAATCTTGATTATTTTAATATCAAGATTCTCTCTCCTCCAACTTAATTCAAATGAGATGCCCCTCTCATTTTATTTTCTCTACCTGATGCCAAGAAACATTTAGGACCTTATTGAAGTGGTAATTTGCATATTGAACCCTAGATTTTGGGTAAATTGCACATTACACCAAAACTAGGTTTTAATGCACAAGGATTGCTTTACAAGCTTAATCTTGGTGTCCAAGCTTGTGGAAACCATACTACTACATCATATTCATTATTATGATGTATAAACATCAGAGGAACATCTTATCATGCAACATTTGCAATTTAACCCCTCAACTTGGGTAATTTGCACTTTAGTCCAAAATAAGCAAACATTGCTTCAACATTGTTTAAACAGGACCAAAAATTGAAACATAGGTTCCTTTTGAGCCTTAATTACTTTTCTCAAGATGAGATTAAACATATAATCATCTTTCTTAATCAAAACACCTAGGGTTAAAGCATAACCCAGGTCAGGGATGTTACAAATTATAAACCCCTAACAAGGATTTCGTCCTTGAAATCCCAGGGAAAGGAGAGACAGATTGTTCATTAATCATGCCCTCAAGTCTCCACATATTATCTTAATATTATGGAGATACCATGGATCTGTAATCCGCACAAAGTTCCTTTCATTAATCCAACCTTTTCAATGTTTATGTTTATGCAAAGCATAAACCCCTAACATATGATCTTCATATCATTGAAAGGAACAAGCATAAAAGAGCATACTTCTATCATCACCCAGGAATATTTATTAAAAGAAAAACATATATATCTAACAGAGATAATTCATTCAGAAATCCTTTATTTATAAAGTTCACTTAGCAAACTCTATGTAATTGGGAATGTTCATATAGCTTTTCCTTTTTGAGTTGGGGATGTCACACAGCTTTCCCCTATTAATTGGGAATGTCACACAACTTTTCCCTTTAAGTTGGGGATGTCACACAGCTTTCCCCTATTAATTGGGAATGTCACACAACTTTTCCCTTTAAGTTGGGGATGTCACACAGCTTTCCCGTATTAGTTGGGAATGTCACACAGCTTTTCCCTTTAAGTTGGGGGTGTCACACAGCTTTCCCCTATTAATTGGGAATGTCACACAGCTTTTCCCTTTAAGTTGGGGATGTCACACAGCTTTCCCCTATTAGTTGGGAATGTCACACAGCTTTTCCCTTTAAGTTGGGGATGTCACACAGCTTTCCCCTATTAATTGGGAATGTCACACAACTTTTCCCTTTAAGTTGGGGATGTCACACAGCTTTCTCCTATTAGTTGGGAATGTCACATAGCTTTTCCCTTTAAGTTGGGGATGTCACACAGCTTTCCCCTATTAATTGGGAATGTCACACAGCTTTTCCCTTTAAGTTGGGGATGTCACACAGCTTTCCCCTATTAATTGGGAATGTCACACAGCTTTTCCCTTTAAGTTGGGGATGTCACACAGCTTTCCCCTATTAATTGGGAATGTCACACAGCTTTTCCCTTTAAGTTGGGGATGTCACACAGCTTTCCCCTATTAATTAGGAATGTCACACAGCTTTTCCCTTTAAGTTGGGGATGTCACACAGCTTTCCCCTATTAATTGGGAATGTCACACAGCTTTTCCCTTTAAGTTGGGGATGTTACACAACTTTCCCCTATTAGTTGGGAATGTCACACAGCTTTTCCCTTTAAGTTGGGGATGTCACACAGCTTTCCCCTATTAATTGGGAATGTCACACAGCTTTTCCCTTTAAGTTGGGGATGTCACACAGCTTTCCCCTATTAGTTGGGAATGTCACACAGCTTTTCCCTTTAAGTTGGGGATGTCACACAGCTTTCCCCTATTAATTGGGAATGTCACACAGCTCTTCCCTTTAAGTTGGGGATGTCACACAGCTTTCCCCTATTAATTGGGAATGTCACACAACTTTTCCCTTTAAGTTGGGGATGTCACACAGCTTTCCCCTATTAGTTGGGAATGTCACACAACTTTTCCCTTTAAGTTGGGGATGTCACACAGCTTTCCCCTATTAATTGGAAATGTTCACATAGCTCTTCCTATTAGTTGCATTATACTCTCTAGATTGTTTCAGAATGACTACTTGATCAGAGTAATAAAAAAGATAACAATCTAAGAGTTTCATACTTGCCTTATCTTCAATAATCATATACCTGGACAGGGTATATAAGTATTGAGATTAGGTAGTATGTACTTTACTTACTATCATATTCCTCACTTTTCATACCATTATACACACAAGATTTTTCCATCTCTAGATTTTCTTTAGGTATCATTTCTATATCTCTCTCTTGCCTGGTCCCATGCACCCTCTCCTGGTGCAACAACATTGCCCTTAGCAATGTGTTCCTCGTGTTCTCCAATCATTTTCAAGTTCTTCTTCTCGTATGTGAGCAGAAGATACTATCAAATAAACTGGAAAACACTTAGAACAGACTCTACAACCTTAGTCCTATGTCTCTATAGACTCAGCGAACCTAGAGCTCTGATACCACTAAATTGTCACGACCGTCTCATGAAAACAAGATTAACTAATGCGGAAGCGTTCATCAAGCAGCGGATTAGAGAAAATCACTAAAAATTAAATTTTTTTGCAAAGAGATCCACACATAGGAAATCTTTTCCAACAAATGCCATTGTATATCATATACATTCTGTTTCAAACGTACATATCATGTACCATCTCTTTCCAGAGACTACATCATCAGCTGCCTTATAAACATATATGCAGGCAGCATACAAATCTCGGGGCATCAAGCCAAAACCTCAGACTGATATATCAAAATCACTGACTAAAAACTCTGAGGACCTGAGAGTACAGATATGACACATAGGACTACTATCTATATGACTAGACAGACAATATCTCCACCTGAGATCTTATTGTTGTCCCTGTTGTTGCTGTTGCTGCTGCTCTTTCCCTGTTCTAGGGTTTCTGCTCTGCCTTTCATGCATACCTAAAAATGTTTCCCACAGGGGTGAGACAATTGTAAATTGCCCCAGCGAGAGATATAACTCTCGGCCAGAAACATTATTATTGCAGATTATTAAATTAAACTGAGTGGGAGTTACTTTTTCATTATCAGGCAGAATTAATCATCATAGAACAGAATACGAAAATCTCCATTTTCATTGGGAGCATTGCATCTACCCATGGTAGACTCATAGTTCATCCATCTACTTGTAATGAATACAACAGATATGAATAATCATCAATGAGCTATAGATATATAATAGAAAGGTAACATCAGCCAAGTTCTCTAGCATAACTTATTAACACAAATGCTACAAAGAGACATGATACTTGTTACCCAAGCATCACACATGGCTCACAAGGCCATTCACATCTTGTCACCTCTCACTAGGCAACAACTTATTCACATGGCTCACAAGGCCATTCACAACTTGTCACCTCTCACTAGGCAACAACTTATTCACATGGCTCACAAGGCCATTCACATCTTGTCACCTCTCACTAGGCAACAACTTATTCACATGGTTCACAAGGCCATTCACATCTTGTCACCTCTCACTAGGCAATAACTTATTCACATGGCTCACAAGGCCATTCACATCTTGTCACCTCTCACTAGGCAACAACTTATTCACATGGCTCACAAGGCCATTCACATCTTGTCACCTCTCACTAGGCAACAACTTATTCACATGGCTCACAAGGCCATTCACATCTTGTCACCTCTCACTAGGCAACAACTTATTCACATGGCTCACAAGGCCATTCACATCTTGTCACCTCTCACTAGGCAACAACTTATTCACATGGTTCACAAGGTCATTCACATCTTGTCACCTCTCACTAGGAAACAACTTATTCACATGGCTCACAAGGCCATTCACAACTTGTCACCTCTCACTAGGCAATAACTTATTCACATTTATTAAATAAATGTCACAACCCAAACCTGGCTATATTCATCATCTCATCATGCCTGCATGGTTATTAGGCATGATAACAGTCATACAAGATATTCATCACATCATGTGATACAATAGTAACACCATCATTCCTGAACCAGGAATTAGGGTTCACTATCAAACATGGCTTATCATTCCCTTTTCCCCAAATTAGGGTTAGGGTTCCCCATTTCTCATTAATTTAGACCCTCTTGAGTTAACCAACTTTATCTTGTATTAAGGTATTTCCCCTCTTAATACATTCCATCACAGAATACTCACCCTTAGCATATAATGCATAGGCCACACAGTAGAATTGTCCAGCTATCTCACATGATATGGACTTATCTTAGTTTAAGGCATGGCTTTATTATAAAGTTGCCTATAAACAATCACAATGATACACCCTCAACTAGGGTTTCTCAATGATACACCCTCAACCAGGGTTCACAATAACACACCCTCCACTAGGGTTTCACAAGGATACACCCTCAACCAGGGTTCACAAGGATACACCCTCAACTAGGGTTTCATAAGGATACACCCTCAACTAGGGTTTCTCAAGGATACACCCTTAACCAGGGTTTCATAAGAATACACCCTTAACCAGGGTTTCATGATATCTTTACTTAAGGATCATAACCCTTAACCACCACATGAATCATATTCATGTATGAATTCATGCTATCCACTTCTCAACTTGATTAGGTCATATCAACCCTTCATTCGAGTACATACAACTATGATTAACATAGTGTATCAAGTCATTGATCCTATAAGCAATTAGGGATTCATCCCTTAATTGGCACTAATCTCTTAGGTACTATTAGGGTTTCAACCTTTGTACCTTCATTGATAATCATTACTAATCATAATTGGATCAATGGATCATTCATCATCTTAAATCTCAAGAGATTCAATCACATTGGACCTCCATTACATAAGATACCCAATTGAATTAGGATTTTCAATGTTGATTCCTTCAATCATTGAATTCATGGAACCAATCATCAATTGGACCTATACTCATACTTCAATTGATTTAAATAGGTCAAACTTCAACTGATTTGACCCTTAATTAACCCTCAATTGGTCATCAATTAGGGTTTGATTCAATTGAATTAGGGTTTAAAATTGATGATCCTTCAATACTAATCAATGTAATACTAGTTACTTTGAAACCATTGAACCATCATCTAAATTGGGTATGACCTGACCCCAAACGGTCTTGAGGTCGTTTGGATGACCTCCAAACGGTCTTGATACCGTTTTCCCATCATATCACTCAAATCCAAGCCATCTAATTAAGGTTTGGATCATGGAATTGATCACCAAATCAGTATTGCATTGTATATCAACTTGGTACCTTTAGACCTTCAAACACCTAACAATACTCAACCCTAGACCTCCAAACGGTCTTGGGTGACCACCAAACGGTCTTGAGACCGTTTGGATGAGCTCCAAACGGTCTTGAGACCGTTTGGCTCATCCAACCTTTGGACTTTAGTGAAAAATCATCATGGATTGGTCTATCGAGTTGATCAACAAATTAGCATTGAGTTGCAATATGATTTGGTACCTTTGGACCTTCAATTGATAAACTATACTTGACCCCAGACCTCCAACCGGTCTTGGGGTGATCCCCAAACGGTCTTGAACCCGTTTGGATGATCCCCAAATGGTCTTGAACCCGTTTGGGCTAATCAACCCAAAATCTCAACTTAACTCAGTGGAATTTCAGCACTATTTTCAATTAGGGTTTGCCTAATTGAATAGCCTTCACCTCACGATTCCTTGGGAGTTAACCTGTCAAATTTGGAGAGTCATTAACCAACATAATCATGAACAGGAATCCCAAACGGTCAATGCTTGGTCAACTCACTCAAACTGTCTTGAACCCGTTTTCCCAAGCAGGTCAAGTTATTCAGGTTGAAAATCAGCACTTAATTCAATTCGATTTGTCTAATTGATTGGCCTTGAACCTATGATTCCTTTGGAGTTAACCCCTAAAATTTAGAGGGTCATTAGAATACATAATTAGTAACGATATTCCCAAATGGTCAACGCTTGGTCTACTCCTTCAAATGGGTTTGAACCCGTTTGCCACCAAATGGTTTGCAACCCGTTTGGTCACCAAACGGTTTTGGTGAAACCGTTTGGTCCCAACTTTTGAGATCGTTTTCTCCCAAGATATTTGGTGAGGTGCTTTCTTATGATGATTTCATCATCATCTTCCTTCGTGCACCCAAGAACAGCAACCGTTCTTGATGGAATTTGCAGCAAAGAAACAAAAGTGTATAAAATTGAAGAAATCAATCAACAAAGCATAGAAGATTGATTCAATAGAAATGTTTGAGGGTTTAAGTTATAAAACCTGCCTCCAATTGAGATCCAAAGCTCCAAGATCACGCCATTAATGGTGGATGAAGCTCTAGCAACTCCCCCTAGGCTCGTCCTCAAGCTTTTGATTGCAAAAGTTGGCTAGGGTTGAAGAGGAGATCGAAATAAGAAGGAATCCATAATTTATTTTCGATTTCCACCATGAAATCATGAAGAACGAGGGTCAAGGGCTTAACAACAGGTTGGGGCTCGTCCTCCTGTTGCTCCTAAGTCCCCTTGAGCTCATACCAAGCACAGGAAGAAGAAAGTGCCGAAAAAGCCTTGGTTTGGGCTTGGAAATGACACTTTTATAAGGAAATTGATGAGAGAGAAAATGCCATATAAAAATCCAATTAATTCAAAAATTATGGCCGCCTCTTCCCCCTCAACTCCATGGATATGAGGCATCTTCATTTGCCTTTAATTATCCTTCATTATCCTCAATTTAAAGAAAAACAAATTAAGCACCTTAATGCTTATAATATAATATCCCACATGTGAGTGTATATTACTTTTCTTTATAATAAGGTGAGTGGAGTTTCACCTACTTAGGATATTTTCGTTCCTTATCTTGGAAAAAGAACGTCCATCCTTAACCAGAATCAACCAATAACATTTTGGTTGAAGGCCCTTTAATTAATACATTCATTTTTTTCCCTAAATTGAATTAGGGTTTCAATTAGGATTAAATCTTGATTATTTTAATATCAAGATTCTCTCTCCTCCAACTTAATTCAAATGAGATGCCCCTCTCATTTTATTTTCTCTACCTGATGCCAAGAAACATTTAGGACCTTATTGAAGTGGTAATTTGCATATTGAACCCTAGATTTTGGGTAAATTGCACATTACACCAAAACTAGGTTTTAATGCACAAGGATTGCTTTACAAGCTTAATCTTGGTGTCCAAGCTTGTGGAAACCATACTACTACATCATATTCATTATTATGATGTATAAACATCAGAGGAACATCTTATCATGCAACATTTGCAATTTAACCCCTCAACTTGGGTAATTTGCACTTTAGTCCAAAATAAGCAAACATTGCTTCAACATTGTTTAAACAGGACCAAAAATTGAAACATAGGTTCCTTTTGAGCCTTAATTACTTTTCTCAAGATGAGATTAAACATATAATCATCTTTCTTAATCAAAACACCTAGGGTTAAAGCATAACCCAGGTCAGGGATGTTACAAATTATAAACCCCTAACAAGGATTTCATCCTTGAAATCCCAGGGAAAGGAGAGACAGATTGTTCATTAATCATGCCCTCAAGTCTCCACATATTATCTTAATATTATGGAGATACCATGGATCTGTAATCCGCACAAAGTTCCTTTCATTAATCCAACCTTTTCAATGTTTATGTTTATGCAAAGCATAAACCCCTAACATATGATCTTCATATCATTGAAAGGAACAAGCATAAAAGAGCATACTTCTATCATCACCCAGGAATATTTATTAAAAGAAAAACATATATATCTAACAGAGATAATTCATTCAGAAATCCTTTATTTATAAAGTTCACTTAGCAAACTCTATGTAATTGGGAATGTTCATATAGCTTTTCCTTTTTGAGTTGGGGATGTCACACAGCTTTCCCCTATTAATTGGGAATGTCACACAACTTTTCCCTTTAAGTTGGGGATGTCACACAGCTTTCCCCTATTAATTGGGAATGTCACACAACTTTTCCCTTTAAGTTGGGGATGTCACACAGCTTTCCCGTATTAGTTGGGAATGTCACACAGCTTTTCCCTTTAAGTTGGGGGTGTCACACAGCTTTCCCCTATTAATTGGGAATGTCACACAGCTTTTCCCTTTAAGTTGGGGATGTCACACAGCTTTCCCCTATTAGTTGGGAATGTCACACAGCTTTTCCCTTTAAGTTGGGGATGTCACACAGCTTTCCCCTATTAATTGGGAATGTCACACAACTTTTCCCTTTAAGTTGGGGATGTCACACAGCTTTCTCCTATTAGTTGGGAATGTCACATAGCTTTTCCCTTTAAGTTGGGGATGTCACACAGCTTTCCCCTATTAATTGGGAATGTCACACAGCTTTTCCCTTTAAGTTGGGGATGTCACACAGCTTTCCCCTATTAATTGGGAATGTCACACAGCTTTTCCCTTTAAGTTGGGGATGTCACACAGCTTTCCCCTATTAATTGGGAATGTCACACAGCTTTTCCCTTTAAGTTGGGGATGTCACACAGCTTTCCCCTATTAATTAGGAATGTCACACAGCTTTTCCCTTTAAGTTGGGGATGTCACACAGCTTTCCCCTATTAATTGGGAATGTCACACAGCTTTTCCCTTTAAGTTGGGGATGTTACACAACTTTCCCCTATTAGTTGGGAATGTCACACAGCTTTTCCCTTTAAGTTGGGGATGTCACACAGCTTTCCCCTATTAATTGGGAATGTCACACAGCTTTTCCCTTTAAGTTGGGGATGTCACACAGCTTTCCCCTATTAGTTGGGAATGTCACACAGCTTTTCCCTTTAAGTTGGGGATGTCACACAGCTTTCCCCTATTAATTGGGAATGTCACACAGCTCTTCCCTTTAAGTTGGGGATGTCACACAGCTTTCCCCTATTAATTGGGAATGTCACACAACTTTTCCCTTTAAGTTGGGGATGTCACACAGCTTTCCCCTATTAGTTGGGAATGTCACACAACTTTTCCCTTTAAGTTGGGGATGTCACACAGCTTTCCCCTATTAATTGGGAATGTTCACATAGCTCTTCCTATTAGTTGCATTATACTCTCTAGATTGTTTCAGAATGACTACTTGATCAGAGTAATAAAAAAGATAACAATCTAAGAGTTTCATACTTGCCTTATCTTCAATAATCATATACCTGGACAGGGTATATAAGTATTGAGATTAGGTAGTATGTACTTTACTTACTATCATATTCCTCACTTTTCATACCATTATACACACAAGATTTTTCCATCTCTAGATTTTCTTTAGGTATCATTTCTATATCTCTCTCTTGCCTGGTCCCATGCACCCTCTCCTGGTGCAACAACATTGCCCTTAGCAATGTGTTCCTCGTGTTCTCCAATCATTTTCAAGTTCTTCTTCTCGTATGTGAGCAGAAGATACTATCAGATAAACTGGAAAACACTTAGAACAGACTCTACAACCTTAGTCCTATGTCTCTATAGACTCAGCGAACCTAGAGCTCTGATACCACTAAATTGTCACGACCGTCTCATGAAAACAAGATTAACTAATGCGGAAGCGTTCATCAAGCAGCGGATTAGAGAAAATCACTAAAAATTAAATTTTTTTGCAAAGAGATCCACACATAGGAAATCTTTTCCAACAAATGCCATTGTATATCATATACATTCTGTTTCAAACGTACATATCATGTACCATCTCTTTCCAGAGACTACATCATCAGCTGCCTTATAAACATATATGCAGGCAGCATACAAATCTCGGGGCATCAAGCCAAAACCTCAGACTGATATATCAAAATCACTGACTAAAAACTCTGAGGACCTGAGAGTACATATATGACACATAGGACTACTATCTATATGACTAGACAGACAATATCTCCACCTGAGATCTTATTGTTGTCCCTGTTGTTGCTGTTGCTGCTGCTCTTTCCCTGTTCTAGGGTTTCTGCTCTGCCTTTCATGCATACCTAAAAATGTTTCCCACAGGGGTGAGACAATTGTAAATTGCCCCAGCGAGAGATATAACTCTCGGCCAGAAACATTATTATTGCAGATTATTAAATTAAACTGAGCGGGAGTTACTTTTTCATTATCAGGCAGAATTAATCATCATAGAACAGAATACGAAAATCTCCATTTTCATTGGGAGCATTGCATCTACCCATGGTAGACTCATAGTTCATCCATCTACTTGTAATGAATACAACAGATATGAATAATCATCAATGAGCTATAGATATATAATAGAAAGGTAACATCAGCCAAGTTCTCTAGCATAACTTATTAACACAAATGCTACAAAGAGACATGATACTTGTTACCCAAGCATCACACATGGCTCACAAGGCCATTCACATCTTGTCACCTCTCACTAGGCAACAACTTATTCACATGGCTCACAAGGCCATTCACAACTTGTCACCTCTCACTAGGCAACAACTTATTCACATGGCTCACAAGGCCATTCACATCTTGTCACCTCTCACTAGGCAACAACTTATTCACATGGTTCACAAGGCCATTCACATCTTGTCACCTCTCACTAGGCAATAACTTATTCACATGGCTCACAAGGCCATTCACATCTTGTCACCTCTCACTAGGCAACAACTTATTCACATGGCTCACAAGGCCATTCACATCTTGTCACCTCTCACTAGGCAACAACTTATTCACATGGCTCACAAGGCCATTCACATCTTGTCACCTCTCACTAGGCAACAACTTATTCACATGGCTCACAAGGCCATTCACATCTTGTCACCTCTCACTAGGCAACAACTTATTCACATGGTTCACAAGGTCATTCACATCTTGTCACCTCTCACTAGGAAACAACTTATTCACATGGCTCACAAGGCCATTCACAACTTGTCACCTCTCACTAGGCAATAACTTATTCACATTTATTAAATAAATGTCACAACCCAAACCTGGCTATATTCATCATCTCATCATGCCTGCATGGTTATTAGGCATGATAACAGTCATACAAGATATTCATCACATCATGTGATACAATAGTAACACCATCATTCCTGAACTAGGAATTAGGGTTCACTATCAAACATGGCTTATCATTCCCTTTTCCCCAAATTAGGGTTAGGGTTCCCCATTTCTCATTAATTTAGACCCTCTTGAGTTAACCAACTTTATCTTGTATTAAGGTATTTCCCCTCTTAATACATTCCATCACAGAATACTCACCCTTAGCATATAATGCATAGGCCACACAGTAGAATTGTCCAGCTATCTCACATGATATGGACTTATCTTAGTTTAAGGCATGGCTTTATTATAAAGTTGCCTATAAACAATCACAATGATACACCCTCAACTAGGGTTTCTCAATGATACACCCTCAACCAGGGTTCACAATAATACACCCTCCACTAGGGTTTCACAAGGATACACCCTCAACCAGGGTTCAAAGGATACACCCTCAACTAGGGTTTCATAAGGATACACCCTCAACTAGGGTTTCTCAAGGATACACCCTTAACCAGGGTTTCATAAGAATACACCCTTAACCAGGGTTTCATGATATCTTTACTTAACGATCATAACCCTTAACCACCACATGAATCATATTCATGTATGAATTCATGCTATTTACTTCTCAACTTGATTAGGTCATATCAACCCTTCATTCGAGTACATACAACTATGATTAACATAGTGTATCAAGTCATTGATCCTATAAGCAATTAGGGATTCATCCCTTAATTGGCACTAATCTCTTAGGTACTATTAGGGTTTCAACCTTTGTACCTTCATTGATAATCATTACTAATCATAATTGGATCAATGGATCATTCATCATCTTAAATCTCAAGAGATTCAATCACATTGGACCTCCATTACATAAGATACCCAATTGAATTAGGATTTTCAATGTTGATTCCTTCAATCATTGAATTCATGGAACCAATCATCAATTGGACCTATACTCATACTTCAATTGAGTTAAATAGGTCAACCTTGAACTGATTTGACCCTTAATTAACCCTCAATTGGTCATCAATTAGGGTTTGATTCAATTGAATTAGGGTTTAAAATCGATGATCCTTCAATACTAATCAATGTAATACTAGTTACTTTGAAACCATTGAACCATCATCTAAATTGGGTATTACCTGACCCCAAACGGTCTTGAGGTCGTTTGGATGACCTCCAAACGGTCTTGAGACCGTTTTCCCATCATATCACTCAAATCCAAGACATCTAATTAAGGTTTGGATCATGGAATTGATCACCAAATCAGTATTGCATTGTATATCAACTTGGTACCTTTAGACCTTCAAACACCTAACCATACTCAACCCTAGACCTCCAAACGGTCTTGGGTGACCACCAAACGGTCTTGAGACCGTTTGGCTCATCCAACCTTTGGACTTTAGTGAAAAATCATCATGGATTGGTCTATCGAGTTGATCAACAAATCAACATTGAGTTGCAATATGATTTAGTACCTTTGGACCTTCAATTGATCAACTATACTTGACCCCAGACCTCCAAACGGTCTTGGGGTGATCCCCAAACTGTCTTGAACCCGTTTGGATGATCTACAAATGGTCTTGAACCCGTTTGGGCTAATCAACCCAAAATCTCAACTTAACTCATTGGAATTTCAGCACTGTTTTCAATTAGGGTTTGCCTAATTGAATAGCCTTCAACTCACGATTCCTTGGAAGTTAACCCCTAAAATTTGGAGAGTCATTAACTAACATAATTATGAACAGGAATCCAAAACGGTCAACGCTTGGTCAACTCACTCAAACTGTCTTGATCCCGTTTGCCCAAGTAGGTCAAGTTATTCAGGTTGAAAATCAGCACTTAATTCAATTCGATTTGTCTAATTGATTGGCCTTCAACCTATGATTCCTTTGGAGTTAATACATAAAATTTGGAGGGTCATTAGAATACATAATTAGGAACGAGATTCCCAAACGGTCAACGCTTGGTCAACTCCTTCAAACGGGTTTGAACCCGTTTGCCACCAAACGGTTTGCAACCCGTTTGGTCACCAAACGGTTTTGGTGAAACCGTTTGGTCCCAACTTTTGAGATCGTTTGCTCCCAAGATATTTGGTGAGGTGCTTGCTTATGATGATTTCATCATCATCTTCCTTCGTGCACCCAAGAACAGCAACCGTTCTTGATGGAATTTGCAGCAAAGAAACAAAAGTGTATAAAATTGAAGAAATCAATCAACAAAGTATAGAAGATTGATGCAATAGCAATGTTTGAGGGTTTAAGTTATAAAACCCGCCTCCAATTGAACTCCAAAGCTCCAATATCACGCCATTAATGGTGTATGAAGCTCTAGCAACTCCCTCTAGGCTCGTCCTCAAGCTTTTCATTGCAAAAGTTGGCTAGGGTTGAAGAGGAGATCGAAATAAGAAGGAATCCATAATTTATTTTCGATTTCCACCATGAAATCATGAAGAACGAGGGTCAAGGGCTTACCAACAGGTTGGGGCTCGTCCTCCTGTTTCTCCTAAGTCCCCTTGAGCTCATACCAAGCAAAGGAAGAAGAAAGGGCCGAAAAAGCCTTGGTTTGGGCTTGGAAATGGCACTTTTATAAGGAAATTGATGAGAGAGAAAATGCCATATAAAAATCCAATTAATCCAAAAATTATGGCCGCCTATTCCCCCTCAACTCCATGGATACGAGGCATCTTCATTTGCCTTTAATTATCCTTCATTATCCTCAATTTAAAGAAAAGCAAATTAAGCACCTTAATGCTTATAATATAATATCCCACATGTGAGTGGATATTACTTTTAGAGTGGAGTTTCACCTACTTAGGATATTTTCGTTCCTTATCTTGGAAAAAGAACTTCCATCCTTAACCAGAATCAACCAATAACATTTTGGTTGAAGGTCCTTTAATTAATACATTCATTTTTTTCCCCTAAATTGAATTAGGGTTTCAATTAGGATTAAATCTTGATTATTTTAATATCAAGATTCTCTCTCCTCCAACTTAATTCAAATGAGATGCCCCTCTCATTTTATTTTCTATACCTGATGCCAAGAAATATTAAGGACCTTATTGAAGTGGTAATTTGCATATTGAACCCTAGATTTTGGGTAAATTGCACATTACACCAAAACTAGGTTTTAATGCACAAGGATTGCTTTACAAGCTTAATCTTGGTGTCCAAGCTTGTGGAAACTATAATACTACATCATATTCATTCTTATGATGTATCAACCTCAGAGGAACATCTTATCATGCAACATTTGCAATTTAACCCCTCAACTTGGGTAATTTGCACTTTAGTCCAAAATAAGCAAACATTGCTTCAACATTGTTCAAACAGGACCAAAAATTGAAACATAGGTTCCTTTTGAGCCTTAATTACTTTTCTCAAGATGAGATTAAACATATAATCATCTTTCTTAATCAAAAATCCTAGGGTTAAAGCATAACCCAGGTCAGGGATGTTACAAATATCTATGGATCTCATTGGATGGATTGTGGGGTGAAAAAAAACATTTTGATTTCAAACATACAGGGAGCCCCTTTGAGCTGCCAAGACCACTCAATCACTGAGTAAACTATGACAGTTTGCCATTTAAGGTCGCAACCATTGTCGACATTCCATTCAGTTAGACATTCTTTGAGTTTCCAGGACCACCTAGATGGCCCCATGGAATTTCCCTCCTCTATTTTGAACTTAGTGATTGCTCAAGGATGAGCACATTTTTTATTTTAGAGTGAAGGTTAGGTGGTTTATATCTCACTCCGCCCACCCTTATCTGTTTTGATTTTTATTTTTCAATTTTAGAATTTTACCATTAATGCATACATAGCTTTTAGCTTGAATTTTCAGCATTTTAGAATAATCAAAGACATAATCTAACCAAATTATTAAATTTTTCTATTTGTCTACATATTCACATTGTTTAACCCACATTATTTGAAGTAAATCCTCAAAAGGACCAATTTTTTAAACTAACTGATTGCAAGAAATTATGCTATGTGGCCTAAAGATCTGACTATTATGTTTCTTGGAAAAGATGACAAATAGATAGAAAATGAGAGGGATCAAACATATCATGCTTTCTACTGACTAGTGGAAAATTGTATGGAATTTTCATTTAATATCTCATCTTATCGTTATCTGAGTGTAGTGTGATAAGGAGAATAACCCAATGCACTCAATTGTAAAATAAATTGTAATTTATCTGAAATCTCTTCTATATTTCTTCCTCCATCTTCTTACCTTCCATCCACTAAAAATAAATGAAAAAGCCACAAGAATGTGCCAAACTCTTAGTTCGGAATGTCTCATCCCTCTCTATCCACTTCTTCCATACCCTTTGTTATTTATTATGGTGTACCACCAAAATAAAGAAGAAAAGAAAAAAAGATGCCAATGCTATAAAGGAAAAACATGTTGTGATATATTTATTTGTGCAAATAAATACAATCTTGAGTCGAATAGAGGAGAGATTTTCTTCTTCCTTCCATACCTCCACTCACTTCCTTTTTTACCTATGGAAAAATAATTTCCTCGACTTCTAACATTCTTTTGACATACATCAGTGTCGAATCATATGTATACTTGTTATTTTACCGGTCTCTCTAAATTCTCATGAAACTTTTAGACATGCTTGAAATTGGAGATGGTGTCAAGGAAGTGTTGTTAGAAAGAAAAATTAGGAAAGAAAATACAAAAAGATGTGTTATGTGATCTTAGGAATTTGAGTAACATGGCCATATTTAGTGGTAAGGAAAATTACATAATCCAAGGATGAGGTAATCACATGGGTTGAAAGCATTGATTCGGTGAATGTTCAGATATGTGTTACTCGACAACAAGAAATATTTAAGTTCACGATATTTTGGTGACCAGATATTCATACAAATTTAGTTTCATTTCTTAGACTAATTTTGCATTCTAATGCAATATTTTATCCCATAAATTAGTTCATTGGGGTTCCACTCCCATGATTGTTGATAAAATGGTTTTCTTGTCTTCTGAGACAATTTATGATTGTTTTGATTAAATCAGATTTTACCACTTTTGTTGTGAGTATAATGATTTTGTTATAAAATTAATTTTATTTTATATAGGGAGTGTTACAATGTCAAATATTTATTTATGACCAATCATAATTAATTCAAAGAAAAAGACAACGAAAACTATCAATGTCATGTTAAGAAAAAAATAGTTGCATTTATTTATGTGCCATCGAGTTATTGCCTTGAGCGGGTGCCAAGACAACTAATTAAACAAACTCTTACAAGGTATTGTTTATTTGGAAGGGAACGAAAATATCAAGGAAGAATTTATATGAGATTCTTTCATTTGAGGATTCAAACTTTTGTCTTGGAGGGAAATTTTAGCATGGACAAAACCATATTTATGGAGGGAGATATAAATCTTTATAAGGTATATTATGTAGAGTGATATAAATTCTTATCAAATTGTTTCTTGACTAGACTGATATATTTTTAGTTGACAATTTGAACCTTGTAAAGTGGAAAAAATCTTTTGGGATGAAGTCATAGAGTAAAAGACACAATATGGAGGACAAATTATTAATGGGAATTAATACTTATAGGCATCAAATAGAGAAAATTGTATTTACGCATAGAAAAAAAGTATTGGAAAAAATATTTTATGCATGTGAGTGAATATATAATGGAGGCATAAGTATTCTGGAGAAAAAATATTTTCCTCATCCCATTTTTTCATGGGGACAAAATAGATGTAAACTTATTTATAAATTTAGTGTATCAAATTGTTAACTAAACAATAATGTAACTATTCTAGTCAATTCTATTTGTGTGATTCCTTAGGTACCAAGCACATTCAATAAGTATGTTTGGTACATGGTAAATTATGGAGAAGGAAATGTGGAAAATTCAAAAGCGTTGTGCATGGTGATAGGAAAGGACCATTTTCATGAGAAATTTTGGTCAATGTTTGTCCTTATGGAATACCATGGGAAATGAAAGGAGAAAAGGTTTCTTTCAAAAACTTAATTCTTTAGTAATTTTTTGGTCACATGTGAAAAATAAACTCTTTCTCCGATATTTTCCTTCTCTAAACATCAACACATATGCTCCAAATTTTTCCCACCAAGAATTTATTTCTCTCTAATAACTGTTTTCTTTCTTGTTTCCCTCCTAGTAAATATTTCCCCACGAACAACTCTATTTCATTTGCCAATTTATATATGTTTAGCTAAAAGTATCTCCTTTCAGTTGAGGAACTTTTGCTAAGAATGTGTTTCATTAAAAATTACAAAAAAAAATTTAGATTCAATTTCCCTCCAAGAATGTAGCTCATTCAAATAAAGAAATTTTATCTATATGGATTCATTGTAGAGAATTTATTTCCTTCCAACGAAAAAAGAATGAGCTAAAAACTTGATTTCTACTTAGTATTTATTTTTGGTTGATTTCATTATAGACGACGCTTCATTACTTTAACAAATATATAATGATGTCTCAAAAATTACTAAACTATACATGTTTTACCTATTATATGAACAAATATATCATGACATCACACAACCTTAACAAACTATCGTTATGTGTTAATTATGTACCTCTTTTAGCATGTATGACACCTTCAACAGAGGAACAAAGCAGCCTACGTCATTTGTAGATTCATAATATATGTATATATAACAATGCACAACAATAGCTTATTAAATGTATTAAGTAAATTATGCATGATATACAAATATTTGACATTATCAAACTATATATTTTTAATTAATGATATTAGGATAGTCTCATTCTTATATATATATATATGTATATATATATGTATATATATATATATAGATTAAATATAACCAGTATCGAGCCAATTTACATATTGATCAATAAATGTAACGACAGTCGTCAAAACGACAAACAAATTATTACTAAAAATGTGGAATAATTATAAGAAGCGGATTAATAAAAATCACTAAAAATTAAAACCATTTTTTTTTGCAAAGAGAACCATTTGAAGGAAAACTCTTTAAGGAAGAACCAAAACCATATATTCATATTGATCAAATATTGTACATATACTATGCCATCTCTTCTTGAGGATAACATATAACAGTTACTTTCTCAAAACATATACATAAAGTAACAACAAACCTCAAGGCATACAAGCCAAAATCTCAGATTGTTCATAAAACCAACATGTACTAAATTCAAGGACCTGAGAGTACAGAGACGACACATAGGACTTCTATCTACAAGACACGACAGACAGTACACTCAACTTGAGCTGTCACTAATGTCCCAGCTGCTGTTGTTCTCCTTCTGCAGTACGGTCTCAACCCCCCTCGTGCACATCCACCTAAAAAATGTGGATCCCACGGGGTGAGACAATTGTCCCAGCAAGAGATATAACTCTCCGCCAACAATGTTATTATCACGGTAAAATAGTATAATACTGAGCAGAGGATAAGTAGTTTAGAATATTCTTATCTTTTAAAGCATTGCAACTATCTATATTAGAGTAGTAAATCCTCTATTCACTTTATAAGGAATATGAAGAACATGTATATCATTTACCCATCATACTATATCAACATCTCAAGCTTATCATGTGATGCTCATTGTCATGGTCTGTCATCCATGAATCATTCTCATTTGTATCTGTTGGCCTCAGCCAATCTGCTAGCCAGGTGTTGGATTGTACCATTCATGTGAATATACATCATCATATTTTGTCCAGGTATTTGACTATGCCAATCATGTGCAACTATTCTAGGTATTAGACTATGCCGATCCTTTGATAACAGCCATGTGTTGGGTTATTACCAACCCTGTAATAACAACCAGGCATTGGGTTATACCAATCCTGAGATCATAGATTTCAACCAGGCATTGGACTATACTGAGCCTAAGATCGAGTTCAGCCAGGCATTTGACTATACTAATCCTGAGTTCATAGCCAGGCATTAGACTATACCAATCCTGAGTTCACAGCCAGACATTGGACTATACCAATCCTGAGATCATAGAGTTCAGCCAGGCATTGGACTATACCAATCCTGAGATCACAGCCAGGCATTGGACTATACCAATACTGAGATCGAGTTCAGCCAGGCATTGGACTATACCAATTTTGAGTTCACAGCCAGGCATTAGACTATACCAATCCTGAGATCATAGAGTTTAGTCAGGCATTGGACTATACCAATCTTGAGATCGAGTTCATCCAGGCATTGGACTATACCAATCCTGAGATCGAGTTCAGCTAGGCATTGGACTATACTAATCCTGAGTCCACAGCCAGGCATTGGACTATACCAATCCTGAGGTTACAGCCAGGCATTGGACTATACCAATCCTGAGTGCATAGAGTTCAGCCAGGCATTGGACTATACCAATCCTGAGTTCACAGCTAGGCATTGGTCTATACCAATCCTGAGGTCACAGCCAGGCATTGGACTATACCAATCCTGAGTTCACAACCAGGCATTAGACTATATAAATCCTGAGATCATAGAGTTTATCCAGGCAATAAACTATACCAATCCTGAGATCACAGCCAGGCATTGGACTATACCAATCCTGAGTTCACAGCCAGACATTGGACTATACCAATCCTGAGGTCACATTCAAAGCATCATAGCCCTTATTTTGGCTACGATTATAAGCATAAAACATGTATGATTAAGATTTCATTATTATTATTGTAGTCATTTATTATTATTATTATGTTACTAAGTTTACATTTCCTAGTTTATTTGAACATTATCATTTCTTACATGAGACTTTTATAAACATCTTGTTACCTCTCACTAGGCAACAACTAACCACATGTCTCACAAGTCCCATTAAACATCTTGTCACCTCTCACTAGACAACAACTATTCATAAGGCACACAAGGCCCATTAAACATCTTGTCACCTCTCACTAGGCAACAACTATTCACATGGCTCACAAAGCCCATTAATCATTATACTTGTTATACAAGCATTTAACATGCCTTACAAGACTTATGCAAGAAGAGAAATACATCCTTCCCTATTATTAGGGTTAGGGTTTCCCTTTATAGCCGAATAGGGTTTCATGTTCATATTATTAATCCAAACCCTAATTCATTGCTCCACACATCTAGGAGCACACATTGATATCATAAGTATTCAATCATGCTTATTTATTCTCATCATTTATCATTAAATGATTATCAATACAAGGTATGAGTTTTTCTCTCATCCTGACTAGGATATTGATTACATCATACTTCATTAACTTGGCTTGACCCTTTCTCAAGGCATGTAGCCTACACTTATCAAAGTGAATTAATTTCATTACATCTCAATGTAACAATTGACATAACACACTTCATGTGTTACTTATCCAAGTATATTGGATTTAAGGTGCATCAAGATGTAACAACCTTAAAGTACTAGATGTGATGTTTACCATGCCTTGGTGTATCACTTTCCTCATCACTTTTAACTTACATAAGTTCATCAACTTATCTTGTATTAGGGTACTTCCCATCCTAATACTTTATCCACTATCCCATCATATTAATCTTGTAAAGTATTGGCCATAAGTCACACACTTGAATTACCCAACTATCATCAATGATATGGACTCATCTCGGGTTAAGGCATTGTTGATATAAGGTTGTCCATTATCAACCACTTTAGGTGTTTCATCTATCAAGGTATTAGCCACACCATTACTTGATGTTACACTCATCACTCCTAAGAGTGTCTTGCCCTCACCTTTACAAGGTATCTCGGGTTAGAAATGTGCATATGTTCACCATATCAGGTTGTAAGTATATGAGCACTCACCATATCGGGCTAGAAGTATATACACACCATTCATATCGGGCTAGAGGTGTTTGTATGTGTTACCCATGTCGTGCATGAGGTATCAACTCATCACCATGTAGGGATAGACATCAACTAGGGTTGTGTATCGGGTTACCATATCGTGCAATAGCATTTGCTATTCTTTACTCATATCGGGTTACCCAAATTAGGGTTTCATGTCAACTTATAAATATTCATTTAACCTTGTATCGTGCATGGATTCTATACTTGACTCCCTATCGTGCAAGAGGTGTATACTACACCCTCATATCGTGAAATAAGGTATACAATCATATCCATATTGTTTTAGTGAAGTAGGTGCATCATCATATCGGGTTAGAGGTGCTTGCTTGTGTGCTTGCACCCGATATCACTTTTATAAAGTGATACCATCATCTTAAAGCTCTAGACCTTAGTTCTAACTATTATAGTTCATGGAAACATGTCTAAGAAACTACTAGAACTCATAATTTCATCAACTATTTCAGGAAATTTCGAAATTAAAAGTAGATCATTAAATATAGCAATTTAGGTGATGAATAATAACATGGTTGAGTTCAAGTTATATAACCCGCCTCATGAACAACTTCAAAGATCCAAGATACAAAGATCCACGTTCCTAATGTTGAATATGGCTTTATAAAAATTCCAAGACTCGTTCACAACTCCTTCATATACAAGGAATCACCATGGATAAGCAATTGGTGAAGAAGAAAAGAAAGCAAGATCAAAACCCTAAAATCACGCTTCAATCCAAGGTTGAAGATGATCATGGCCTCACCTTAGGGTTAAGACTTGAGCTCCTTCTCGCTACAGAACCTTTGCACGATACCTAACAACCCTTGCACGATATGCCACCACTTGTGTCCGATATCCCTCTCACTTGGGGCCAAAACACTTCACTATGGCCGATATCACCCTTCTTGGTCGATATCAACCTACGTGGCCGATATGCTTTTGATATGGGAGATATCCAAGGACCTATGCATGATACCACATCACTAATGCATGATGCCTTAGGGTAGGAGGGTGGTAAGGGTCGCAAAATTGCACTAAGAGATGAAACTAGGGGTATATATACTTGTTGCTCATGAAGGAAGGTAAAAATGAGGTGTCATCAATTTGAGCTAGTAGGTGCCACGTGTCCATGCATGGGTGACACGTGTAAATGCATGCATCAACATTTATCTTGACATGAAAAATGGTTGAGGATCATTTAGGGATGAGGATTCGTCCATTACATATCCTTTTGAATAAGATATATCAATTAATTCATCACTTTATTCACAACTCGTCACAACTTTACTAAGGAAGTTGTAACCCAACACAACTAACCTCCTTGAGGTGCTTTGCACGATATGGCCTTTTCCAAGAGTTCAAAAAACTATATGGGACTCCTCATATGGCTCCTTGGCCAATAGGCACTCATATATAAGCTTTTCAACTTGATACAACTCAAGTTAAGCTTTCATATTCAACCCTTTTCTTGGTCATTTCATCACCAAGATAACCATCATTCATAATGGAATCAAACATGGTGTCTCCTTATTTATATATCCTATATATGATACTAGTATGGAGTAGGGACACTCTAGAGGTGGTAATTTGCATATCAACCCCACATTTTGGGTAAATTACAATTTGTACCAAAATTGGTGCACATGGGACTAACATTATTCAAACATGTTCAAACTTGGAATTTAGGCTTTCCACAAGCCACCACCTTGCATCATTCTCTCTATAATGATGCTAAAAAACATGAGGCATGTTAAACATATGACATATTGCACTATAAACCCTTATATTGGGTAAATTGCATTTTAGTCGAAAACAAAGGAACATTGCTCAAACAGCATTCAATCAGGACCAAACTTGGAACATAAGTGTGTCACATGACAAAAAAACTCCTTAGAGGATTATGTTAAAGTTCTAAGCAACTTTATTAGCCAAAACAAATAGGGTTACCTCATAACCCAGGTCAGGGTCATTATAGATTATAAACCCCTAACAAGGATTACGTCCCCGAAATCCCAGACAAAGCGAGACAGATATAATTCATTCATCATATCATCAAGCCTCCACATAATGTCACGGAGATGCCATATAACTTTGACCAACACAAAGTCCTTTCACACAGAGTTACCATAGAATCTGTCATATAGGACACATACTCCACTGTCCTTTTCATTATTGACTGTAGAGTCAACTCTGTGTCAGGTGACATTTTTTTCTTAGTCGGAGAATCATTATACATACCTTATTTAAATCAGGTGTCAAACCTCACTGATTTGTCACCTACTTGGGACTACAAGTATTATCATATATTTTTAGCTTTGATAAGCTTTTTCTCAAATGATTCTACCTTTATTCCTTCAATTAATATATCTTTATCAAAGTTATGTTTATGCAGAGCATAAACCCCTAACATATAATTTTCCTACTAGAATTGTCACAAGGTTGCCCCTTCTAGGTAACCAAACATTACTCCTTGTCAGGAATCATGTTCTCATTTTTCTCATATCATTGAAAGTTCTTGGATACTAGGATTCTTTACCTTGGTATCCATTATTTGTGCCAAAAACATGTCACATCATCATCATGATTACTAGATCTGGGTATTCAAACCCTCAGTCCATCACTGAACATTGTTACCTCATCAGGTAACTGTTACCTCTAGGTCCTCAAACCAAGGTATACATTATACTAAACATCTTCTTTTGTTTATAAATTGATTTATGATTAACTCAACTCCCTTCGTATATCAATTAGGATGTGGTAGAAATATCCATGCCATATATTTTACTTCATTATGCTCTTCAGATTGTCTCAAAATGACTACTTGATCAGAGTAATCAGAAAGATATCAATCTAAGAGTTCCATACTTACCTTACCTTCAATAGATGAATACCTGGCCAGGGTATTCAAGAACTGAAATTAGGTAGTATGCATTTGTTTTATATTATGTTTCATCTCTTTAAATTTTTACTACTTAGTATCTCAAATTTTCTCTGGGTGTTTCTTTTACATCTCTTCCCTTTCTACATGAAGAGAGAAATTTCAAAACATATAAGAGAATATTAATCTGAATATAGGTTCTTATCCTTCTTATCTCTTCCTTATGTCCTCATAGGACTAATTATAGGAAGCTCAACAACAACTACCTTCTTATTATTATCAGATAAAATCAAGAGAAGACATATCAAAATGAAAAAGCTCTATCTGACTGTCACCCATCACAACCATCTACCACTTCAGGTTGACTCAAACATAGAGTCTAGATGTTTCATGTTGTTTCTTTTGCCTTTTTACACTTATTAGGTTGTAACTTTTGTAAGCCCTGCCGAGTCTGACTTGGTTGTTGGGTCATTTACTCCCTTCTTTTTGAATAAAAGGGTTTAGTATGCTTAACAATGTCTTATCCTCATACCATAGCCTTATCAGTCTTATTACCAATGTAGAAGCTAAGTCAGGAGTTCTTATTGGTGGAAAGTTAGGACTTTTGCCTTTATTTAGTGACTACTGCCCTGGTGCACTAGGCATTTATTGCACTGGTGGTACCAAAAACTTTGTCTTTTTAGAATAACTAGGCAAATGTTTATAGAATTGTAGAGACCTTTCCTTCATTCTCACCTTAGTGCCCCTCCTTGGGTATTGCCATTACAGATGCACTATCTATCTATACTTATGGAAGAGTCTACTTTCTTGCCATATGTCATTCCTTCCCACATTTTCCACTGTTCCAACGTGACTATGTCATTCAGGAACCTTTTCAAAACCCAAAGTATCTATATTTAGGACTTGTAACCTCGGTTGTAATGCTAGTATCCAGTCTATTATATGCATCACTGTTGTCCTAACTTGTCTCACAAGAGCATAAAAAGCAAGATTATCTATCCTGATTGGGTCAAGATGAGAATTCTTAGGCACTCGTCCTTCTCTTGCCCGATCCCTTGCACCCTCTCCTGGTGCAACAACATTGCTCTCAGCAATGTGTTCCTTGTGTTCCCCAGTCATTTATAAACTTTACCCTTTCTTCTGCATAAGAGAAAGTCACTATAGGGTATACTGGAGGACACTAACACAGACTCAACACCTTAGTCCTATGTCTATGTAGACTCAGCGAACCTTAAGCTCTGATACCAAACTTGTAATGACAATCTCCAAACCGACAAACAAATTGTTACTAAAAATGCAGAATAATTATAAGAAGCGGATTAACAAAAATCACTAAAAATTAAAACCATTTTTTTGCAAAGAGATCCATTTGAAGGAAAATTCTTTAAGGAAGAACCAAAACCAGATATTCATATTGATCATATATTGTACATACACTTTGCCATCTCTTCTTGAGGATAACATATAACAGTTGATTTCTCAAAACATATACATAAAGCAACAACAAACCTCAAGGCATACAAGCCAAAATCTCAGATTGTTCATAAAACCAACACGTACTAAATCCAAGGACCTGAGAGTACAGAGACGACACATAGGACTTCTATCTACAAATCACGACAGACAGTATACTCAACCTGAGCTGTCACTGCTGTCCCAGCTGATGCTGTTCTCCTTCTGTAGTACGGTCTCAACCCCCCTCGTGCACGTCCACCTAAAAAAAATGTGGATCCCATGGGGTGAGACAATTGTCCCAGTGAGAGATATAACTCTCCGCCAACAATGTTATTATCACAGTTAAATAGTATAATACTGAGTAGAGGATAAGTAGTTTAGAATATCCTTATCTTTTAAAGCATTGCAACTATCTATGATAGTGTAAAGAGTGGAACCCGAAAGGGGATCCACTCAAATGATATAATATAAGAGCCATGTAATAATAAAGCAGCGGAAACAAAACTATTACAAAGTCACTTCATGATTCATTTATACAATTGTTCCTCACCATAATAGGTGATTTTACAAAAACTAAAACTAAGCACAACTAAGCCAGTAGCAGAGGGTAACCCAGCCATTCCAAGCTATCCTTAAGTTCATGTCGTGTTAGCGATCTTTTTGAGCTCATGTCTTCCAATGTACCTAAACCTGGGTGGAAGGGAACATCACCCAGAACATAGGAAACAACAAAGAGGTCAGCAAAGGCTGAGCATGTACATATATAAAACACTTTGGGCATTATATAGGGTTAAAAGTACAAAAAGAGATGTTCCCACAAGAAAAGGGGGCTAATTGCAATTAGGTATGTTCAAGAGAAAAGTAACAAAATAAATGAAGCAAAAGAAATGAGGCATATTAAATTCATATTACAAGCATGATAATAAAAGAGTGTCTTGCCATATCAATCAACCTCAGATTCACATTAAAACAACAAATATTTGCATGCATAACAATATAGACTAAATATACCTAAAACAGGGCCATAACACCACAGGATCATGACCTAAAAGTAAACAAGGGTGGAAACGCACACCCCGGGCGGAATACACATGCCCTATAAAAGTATGGTTGTACATAAGTACCACTATTCTAGATATTCTAGTCAAACATATAGCATGCATAAAATAGAGAGACAAGACTGGCATTTTAGTCAATTTCAAATAAAAAGACAATATAGCAGAAGGGGTCCAAAAACCCATTATAAACAAGGTATCACAATAACCAATTGAATATCATGAATTGAGAGAAGGAAAAATAATAAATGTCCAAGAAAGTGATTTTCAATAGAATAACAGTTCAAGAGATGCCTCATTAAAAGAATGTAGATTTTAGTCAAATAATGCCCAAAATAAAATAGAGGATGTACATACCTTATGATCAGTCCTAGACATTCAATAACACCTCCTAAGCACAGGGTCAGGGTTGTCTCAACCTAGTCATAATAGATGTGCATTCAATTAATATAAAATGTAATTAATCCCTTGCTTAGAAATCGACCCTATAGTAGGTTGTAAATCTGGGCATGAAATCTATCCCAATAAATCAGGTGTATTTTTCTGATTTCAAAAACATATTTATTTGTATTATTTGGATAAGCCAATAATTACTTATGAATTTTACAAGTTTAAATCATTTTGTGATTAAATGAGAAAATAAACTTGTGAATTGACCAAAATGCCCTCGAATGAAATGCAAATATCAAGCGGAGCGTTACCCAATACTATAGTAATACACATTCACATTATTCACGATCAAAGATGGTCAAATGTGTGCAAATTACTGAAATGCCCCTGGTGGACACATTATTTGATTTCATCTCCACGGGCGAGGTTGGATTTTCGTCCCAGGGATTGAGCTCCCTGTGTCCCGTGCCATGGATGAGCAATGGAGCTCGAGGCAGGGTGTTCGATCCTGGTGCTCTCACGGCCGGGAACCAGCCTGCTAGCTTCGGCTAGTCACTGTGAATCTCACGGCCCCTAGCAGAGAGCTGGGGTGTGACACCGTCAGGACAAAGCTCGGTGGAGGCGTCAAAGAGGTGAAGCAGCACACCCTGACCGCGGGAAGGAGGGGAAACAATGTATGATCTTGTGTGTTTCAAATCGAGGCCTTGCGGAGGCGGCGACGATGGATCCAAAGAACGAAGAATCGGAAAACAAAGGAAGCCGAGAAGAACTGCCGCAGATCGAGCGAAACAGGCGTGGAAGAGGTCGGGCATGAAGAAGGTATCAGAGACCCTCGCGAGGCCCCCAAACGAGCTCGTTACATCAGAGGCATGCTTGTGATGAGTCCCATAGCGCAAAACAAGGTCGGGGGTCATCTTAGCCCCTTCCGGCGGTGGCCCAAACAGAGGAAGGTGGGTGTGCTTGTCGACGAAGCAAACTGGATGACGCCAGAGCAAAAGGAGTACACGAGATGGAAGAAAGGGTGGCCAAGATGGTTACCTTTCCTCTAATTGATCTGGGAAGCCGCGAGCTGTTGTGATGGTGAGGAGTTAGCCGGAGAGGATCACTTGGCTCGGCAAGGTGAACCTGGGCCAGATCGTTCCAATTGAATGCGGTGAAGGGTGCAGGGGGAAGAGACGAGAGTTTTTGGGTGTTTAGAAACTACCCGCACATTGGTCCAGTGGGGTGCCGAGGGCACTGGAAGTGGCGGCAGCATGGAAGGGGAGTAAAGGGATTGGGTGTTTTGTTGTTAGGGTTCGAGTGAGGGTGAGTTTGGGGTCTTTGGGGTCGGGAGAGCGATGCGGATCTGGTGGCGAAGAAAACACGTTGATAGATGAAGTGTGGGGGGAAGAACGGCGAGGAGGTTCCTCACTGGCTTGAGCCAGTCCTGCGCACGCGGAGACCTCGGAGGTGGAAGACGAAGTCTTCCACTCGATAACCCGGCCCAAAGGAAAAAAAAGCAAATAAACCGGCCGTGACCCACGTGACAAAGACATAAACCAAACCTAGGTCAAATATGGTTTAAGAAAATAACATAAAACAAAATAACTTATATCCTACCTTCTAAACCACCATTAAAGGTGTATTTGATGTCCGATTAAGCTCAAATTATGTAGGTTAGCTAATTTGGGTGTGAAGAACACGAATTTGGACTTAATTTTGCATTTTGAGATTAATTACTTTGTATTTCCCCAAATTCACTTAATTATTATATTAGGGTTTTTAAGTTCATCCTAAAGATCAAATTGGGTAAATCCTTTTGAATTATCTCTGTTCTATAACTCTAAGGACCTAGGATTATCTTTGAGGATCTTATTAGGGTCAAGATCATAGATTTGTATTGATACTCATAAATTCCCATAATTCAATTATTAGGGTTATTACATCTTATGATTTCCTGTTCATGTGATTCGATAGAGTCAATTAGGGTTATCAGATCCTAATATGGTTTGATCTATGCTATTATAACAAAATATATACATTGAAAGGTAGATAAGAAAAGAAAAGGGACAAGGGACTTTGGATATCCATCTAATCAATAAGGGGTCTAGAAGAATGGGAAATTAGCCTATGTGTCTAGAATCGAGTATGTTACAGATAGAGCAGTAAATCATCTATTCACTTTATAAGGAATATGAAGAACATGTACATCATTTACCCATCATACTATATCAACATCTCAAGCTTATCCCGTGATGCTCATTTTCATGGTATGTCATCCATGAATCATTCTCATTTCTATATGTTGGCCTCAGCCAATCTACTAGCCAGGTGTTGGATTGTACCATTCATGTGAATATACATCATCATATTTTATCCAGGTATTGGACTATGCCAATCCTGTGCAACTATTCTAGGTATTGGACTATGCCAATCCTTTGATAACAGCCAGGTGTTGGGTTATTACCAACCCTATACTAACAACCATGCATTGGGTTATACCAATCCTGAGGTCACAGAGTTCAGCCAGGCATTGGACTATACCAATCCTGAGACCGAGTTCAGCCAGGCATTGGACTATACCAATCCTGAGTTCACAGATAGTCATTGGACTATACCAATCCTGAGGTCATAGCCAGGCATTGGACTATACCAATCTTGAATTCACAGCCAGGCATTGGACTATACCAATCCTGAGATCATAGAGTTCAGCCATGCATTGGACTATACCAATCCTGAGATCACAGCCATGCATTGGACTATACCAATCCTGAGATCGAGTTCAGCTAGGCATTGGACTATACCAATCCTGAGTTCACAGTCAGGCATTGGACTATACCAATCCTAAGATTGAGTTTAGCCAGGCATTGGACTATACCAATCCTGAGATCGAGTTCAGCCAAGCATTGGACTATACCCATCCTGAGTTCACAGCCAGGCATTGGACAATACCAATCCTAAGGTCACAGCCAGGCATTGGACTATACTAATCCTGAGTTCATAGAGTTCAGCCAGGCATTGGACTATACCAATCCTGAGTTCACAGCTAGACATTAGACTATACCAATCATGAGGTGACAACCAAACATTGGACTATACCAATCCTGAGTTCACAACCAGGCATTGGACTATACCAATCCTGAGATCATAGAGTTTAGCCAGGCATTGGACTATACCAATCTTGAGATCACAACCAGGCATTGGACTATACTAATCCTGAGTTCACAGCTAGGCATTGGACTATACCAATCCTGAGGTCACATTCAAAGCATCATAGCCCTTATTTTGGCTACGACTATAAGCATAAAGCATGTATGATTAAGATTTCATTAGATGTAATCAATATCCTAGTTAGGATGAGAGAGAAACTCATACCTTGTATTGATAATCATTTAATGATAAATGATGAGAATAAATAAGTATGATTGAATACTTATGATATCAATGTATGCTCCTAGATGTGTGGAACAATGAATTAGGGTTTGGATTAATAATATGAACATGAAACCCTATTCGGCTATAAAGGGAAACCCTAACCCTAATAATAGGGAAGGATGTATTTCTCTTCTTGCATAAGCCTTGTAAGGCATGTTAAATGCTTGTATAATAAGTATAATGATTAATGGGCCTTGTGAGCAATGTGAATAGTTGTTGCCTAGTGAGAGGTGACAAGATGTTTAATGGGCCTTGTGAGCCTTGTGAATAGTTGTTGCCTAGTGAGAGGTGACAAGATGTTTAATGGGCCTTGTGGTCCATGTGGTTAGTTGTTGCCTAGTGAGAGGTAACAAGATGTTTATAAAAGTCTCATGTAAGAAATGATAATGTTCAAATAAACTAGGAAATGGAAACTTAGTAACATAATAATAATATTGTTGGTCCACATTACTCATCTTGGCCATCTTGGTTGATCCTTTGCGAGACCAAATGAAGTATGTATTCTTGTGGGTTCATGTGATGTCCTAACATTTAGGATAGTGAGATCCAAAAGTAGGGTATAGTATGAAATATTAGAATACTTTGTGTGACATGACATATCCTTTCACATGCATTAGATATAATGACGAAAATTAAACGAATTTCTCCTTTATTTTGGAGAGTCAAAAAGGACATTCCACGGTCTTCCACAATTCTCCTGAGACGAGGGATACCTGCAATGGAACTTTGTTTTTGGATTCAGATAGTTATATTGCCCTTGGCTTGGAAAATATAGATGGGTTTCTCAATTTTGGCATGAGATGTACTTACTAATATCATGGGTAGGGTGATTAAAAGAGTTGGATGATGGGTAAGGTTGGATGACAAATTGTCTTGTGTGGATAGCAAGGTTTGAAGTCCCTCAGAGGGTGCTTCCTAATAGGGTCATTCAAGAAAAGAGGGAAGACATGGGGTTGAGTGGCTAATCAAGAGAAAGGTGAGATCAATGATTGTGGTCAATTAACTAGTTTCTCTGCTAAGGTAGCATCATTCAGAGATGTCGTCAAACTTTGCTAGAATCCTTGAAGGATTCCTTGGTGCAATATCTCTTACCGGATTTGATGAAGCTCTCTTAGGGAACTCCCTCCTTGGAACGCGACAAGAGGCTGAAAAGAGGGAGCCTTGGTTGGTAATGTGGATATTATCGCACTAACAGATTCACTAGGAATAAAATTCCCAGAGTTCACCAAAATAAACATGCAATTATACTACTCGAAAGAAGATGGATCTTATTATAGAAAGACATCAAAAGCATTAGGTTTTCTATGCAGGAGTCCAAGAGGCGTGCAATTGATGTGTGGGACCTGGTCCATGAGTGGGAAGATCGATCTCTGTCTAGTGGCCGATGGTCGATTGGCTTGTTGCTTTGTGGAGATAGGTTGCTTTCGGAGGTCGATGGTCGTATCTATGCGCAGACGTCAAACGTTGTCGGGCTATCGAGTTGCTCGAGATCGATAATCGCAGGTCAACGGTGATTGTTGATCGTCCGAAGGTGGATGTGCTAGACTTCGTCGATGGGGTTGTTCTCGAGCACGACAAGGTTGTGTGGGGCGATGTCGATCAATGTCGGAGGTTGATCGCTTCAGCTGAGCTCGATAGATGGCATTGATGTGAGGTCGATTGTATCGATCAATGTCGATAGCCCAATGACTAGGGTTGACAGTCTGGTCGATAGATGTAGTTGGTAGAGCTGCTATTTTCTTGATCGATCATTGTACTACCTGAGTCTGATCGATAACCACAAGTCCATTGATGTGCATGCGAGGTGGATTGCATGCAGCCGCCGCGGTGGTCGAGCAATGCGTGACTTGACTTGGTAGATCGTGTATTATGAATACTGCCGAGAGAACAAGAGGAGAGCTTTACGAAAGTTGACAACCAGTCTTGTGGTAGTTTCCAAATAATAAGTTGCTGCTCGATAACTCTAATTAATAGATACTATCGATGTGCTTTTGCATGGACGGTTCAGCAATTAATTAATTCACTTGTGATCATGTGCTTTAATTTGCATGGACGGTTCAGCAATTAATTAATTCACTTGTGATCATGATCACGATCATGAGTTGCTTTCCAAAATGTATGTTGCCAACCAAGAATAATATATACAATAGCTTTGGAGTAATGCCTTGTTTTCTTGATCATTTCAATGTAACGGAAACATAATTTCTGGTTTCCCTTTAGATAGATACTACGTTAATGGTTGGGAATTTAGATTTTCTCATGCGACCATATTAGGAAATCCAGGCAAATTAAGAACAATGTTTAAAATTTTGCTTTGTGGCCTCTAATTGAGGGAACTCATTTCTTCTCAACTAAAAAACTTCCTACAACATATATAATTAGGTTAGAAAGTGTGTACCGGTCAATACATGCAACTTATTTGCATCGACCATTAAAATGAGACTTGTGGAGTATGTTAATGAAATCCAACCACATGGATTGATTTAACACTTTATAGATTAGATGTGTTTAAAAATGTATAATCATACCACATATAGATCATCAGATATAGTGTTATATCATCCAACGGACTCAACAATTTCCACAATTCACCGTTGATTAGAAAGTACACATATTCTTTCATTGAATGATATTTGAATATTATAATATGATTTTATTTTAAATCATCTAAGGATTATATATATGACATCTATAAGGTTGGATGATTTATTAGAATATTACAACCATCATAAATAAAGACGGGTACATATAAGCTATATATACTTGGGTACACAATTCTTTTAGCCATATATGATACCTTGAACTAATACTTTTATTTTTATAAAAATGATTCAATTTATATAAACCATTTCTTACAAAATTTCTTCCTGTTAAAGATAAAGTTTTCTTTACTAAAGAATTAACTACTCTTCTAGTGAATATTGCATTTTTACGAATTCAAGAAAAATATTCTAATATGAGTAGCTATAAAATTGGTCAACAAGGTATAACTGAGGTGGTGCAGTTCATCAAAATTATATTTGAAAATTGTACACATGCATATCAACTGTGCCATTAAATGAATTTGAGTGGGACACTTGAGCCATGCCTAGGGGTGGTTCCGTCACTAACTAGAAAAAGCAACCACAAGTTAGAGAAAGCAGTGCATCCGAATCTTCAAAAATCAATAACTTTATTACATGATCTATCACATAATCAACAGATTTCATAGCATACAATGAGGTGACTAAAAGAATGAAAAATCGAGGAATTTTTATAGGAACAATTAATGTGGGAAAAACTTAAAATCACAATAATTGATACTAATACTAAATTTATTCTAACATTGTTAACCATTAGGAATTCTTACACGTCGAATAATTTTGTATCAACTTCCTCAAACCCAAACTTATTCACATTTTGACAACGAACATTTCTAGGAATGCATATTGTTATATGCATTTCTTTATCAAGTATGCTCATTATTATCTAACGACGTAAATAACTGTACCCAGAGTTAATATACTGTGAAGTAATTAACATTGAAATAATCACAATAGAGCCACGAACTCCAGCATGAAAGGAGCGAGAGGGGCACGGGAGGGGGCGGGACTCCAATCGCGGGCCAACCCCAGGCGCTACGCTCCGTGACGCTGGAGAAAGTCTCGCCGCTTGCTTCTGCAGCAGATGATCCTGGCACGCTCATTGAGCGCGTTACCAAACACGGCGCAAGGATACAGAGAAGATTAACATGGCCCCTGCGCAAGGCTGACACGCATAAATCGAGAAATGGTCCAAAAAAAACAAACAAACACGGCGCACTGGTCTCCTCTGCCCCGACGCAAGTAAAAGACAAACATGAGACGTCGCCCGTGCTTTGCAGCAGTTTCTCCAAGTGAGTAAAAGCAGTCCACAGTGGTTACCTCGCCAGACGTCGGTATTCTCTCCTCCGTCCAATTGAGGGCAAGTGCGATCTAGAGCGACATCGATTCCGGCCACCGTCCTCTCGCCTACACCACATCCCGCGGCTGACCCAACAAGGCGGCGGTGGCAGGCTCGGTTCCGGCGGAAAAGGGCTACCCGGCGGCCGACCTCATCCCATTCCCGTCCGGTCTTCTGCTAAGGCCCCGTTGATTTGGTCGGCATCTCGTTCGGATTTGCTACCGCCATACATATGCAACAAATATGGAAGGAACAAAGTTCCCCTATCGCTATCTAATAGTCATCTTAACCTTCGTCTGCACAAGTGTTTGCTATATCGAGCGAGTGGGCTTCTCAATTGCTTACACTGTAGCTGCAGATGCTGTTGGTGTTGATCAATCCAGCAAGGGTCTGATGCTGTCTGCATTCTACTATGGATACGCCGTCTCACAGATTCCTGGAGGGTGGCTTGCGCAGTCAATTGGTGGGAGGCGAGTCTTACTGATGTCGTTTGTGCTATGGTCGTTGACTTGTGCATTAGTTCCTCTTGATCCAAGCCGAGTATATGTTCTGGCTATTTCCCGGTTGCTTGTAGGGGTGTCTCAAGGCTTTATTTTCCCCTCAATTCACACCATTCTTGCCCAATGGGTGCCACCTCGTGAGCGTTCTAGGTCAGTGTCACTTACAACATCGGGAATGTATCTTGGAGCAGCACTTGGCATGCTTCTGCTCCCCAGCTTGGTGAAGCTGAATGGGCCACAATCAGTGTTTCTGACTGAAGCTACACTCGGTGCTATATGGTCTATTCTGTGGTTTAGGTTCTCAAAGGATCCGCCTAAATCAGACAATGCAAAGGCTCTCTCAGCAGGATTTGGGGAGTCTATTTTGCCATCCACTTCAAACTTCAAAGACAACAAGTTACATGGTTCCAAAGCAGAAAATGGAGCAGCATTGACTCGTACAGGGCAAATTCCCTGGAAGAGAATCATCTTTAATCTCCCTGTCTGGGCCATTGTGGTGAACAATTTTACCTTTCACTATGCATTATATGTGCTGATGAACTGGCTGCCAACCTACTTCAAGCTTGGGCTTCACCTCAGCCTGCAGGACATGGGCTCTTCAAAGATGCTGCCTTATCTGAACATGTTTGTATTTTCCAACATTGGTGGCATTGTTGCTGATCATCTAATAACAAGGAAGATTCTTTCTGTAACCATGACCAGGAAAGTTTTGAACACCATAGGGTTCATTGTTGCTGCTGCTGCTTTGATGGCACTTCCGTTGTTTGCAACTTCCTCCGGAGCTGTTTTCTGCTCTTCGGTCTCTCTTGGTTTCTTGGCGCTTGGGAGAGCTGGCTTTGCCGTGAATCATATGGATATTGCTCCAAGATATGCTGGGATAGTAATGGGTATATCCAACACAGCAGGAACACTTGCGGGTATAGTTGGGGTCGGCTTCACTGGGAAGATCCTTGAGACAGCCAGAGCTGCTGATATGGATCTCTCGACTCCAGAGAGCTGGAAGCCGGTCTTCTTCATTCTTGGGTACCTTTGTACCTTTAGTTCAGTGGTCTTCTTATTGTTCTCCACAGGTGATCGTATTATTGAATAATACATCAGGATAGACTTGAGTCAGCTAGAATTTCACCATTGAATTTTATGAACTGAATACACCAGGCTTTTGCCTTGAGAGACAGTAGACATGTTGTAATACATTCCAAATGAAAATTGACATGTAAAATTCTAATGAAGTTTTTTGTTCTTTAGCTTGAACTTGATCCTCTAGAAGTTTCTATTATGATCTATTAAAATAACTCGTGCTGCTAGAGGATCTACCAACGGCTATAAAAGGTTAAACATTTTAGGTAAACTGTCATAGATGAAACTCTTTAATCTCCTAGATGTAAATAGCACAGAAGGCAAGCTTGACTGAAATCTTTTGGCAGTCATGCTAGTCTGAAATTAATAATTGGTGTGGGCATGACGTTAAACCAAGTAAAGGAAAAAAAAATGTAAAACAAACCACCACGATTTAAATTGCAAGTTCATAATGTTATAGTCATAATATCATCAACACGGATCCTGCTCGAAAGTTGACATTTGTTGCCGCTGGTTGTGTACCTAACATTTTCATATATATATATCCAACATATACTTAAATAAACTCCTAAGACATTGTGTGGAGGGGTCTGCCACCAGCCTTGGAGTTGGCATCTAAGACAGTTAGCCTACCTGAGTTATTTGTATTTAGACAATTGCTTACGTGTATATCACAAAATCCATTTCTCAGGAGTTTATAACTTGTTATTCTGAGCTCATAGGATCACAACATGCTTCCATACTTGTGGATGGTTAGGGCGAGGAGGCATAGTGCTTGTTGCCTTGGTCATGCAAATTTTGTTAGTTACTCGATGTGGCAAACTAGTATAAATTGTACTCCTGTGGGAGAACTACAGCGCGAAGATGAACCAGAATATGGGGAGTCTATTCTGTTAACCCCGTACATTAACCACTGAAGTGAAAGGAATGCTTTAGCAGTCTGACTGGTATGAATATGGTATAATGATCAATAATATAGTAAACGAGCAAAGTTGTGTTGTTTTTCAGAAGAAAAACTTAAAATTGATTTACCAACGAAAATTAGAACCAGTGAAGTCAATTCAAGGACCATCGTGTAACACTATCATCATAGACCAGTTATCAGCTGGTTAGTAGATAGATCTATATTTGGCAACTTGCAGCTTATCTGTTTGCCTAACTGTATAGCCTTGCAGCATCCCAAGAATCATTCCTTTTTTTTAGAGATGAATCATTCCTTATATATGTTCATTTCTGCAGTCAATTTGTCTATTCTAAATTTTCCATGGATCTTGCTTATGAAAAGGCTTCCTTGTTAAATATTAATGAACTAAAACTAATATTTTCGTCGAATCCTGAAGTTGGATAATGGAACAAGCGGGTTTATTTAGCTTCAAAATAGGGATAAGTGTGGCTTGTCAAAATAGGGATGAGGAGTTCATTTAATAAAAAAAATCAAGAGGCTGGAAACAATACCACTTGTCTGTTCACAAATGCAGGATCGTTGAATATCGCTAAAATGCTCGTATTTGCTGAAAGGAAATACATTTGACTAATAGAACCCCAACTGTTTTATCTGGATTGGTAAAAGCCAGAATACATGAAAGTGGCAGATATAAATAAAGCAACTCTATTGCTTTTGCAAAATTTAGAAGATAGAAAGTCTGATAAGTGGCAATTGCTAGAACCTAAAGTCCAGACAGAGCATATGAAGGTTTATCGGTAAACAGGAGTTCATCCCTTGTCATGTGTGCATACATCTTCTATTTTGTGATTGTCTGTGTTTATTTTCTTGTTGCTTTTTCATAATTCACAAGCTAACACACATTCATATGCATGGGATAAAAAATCATGTCAAACTCAAGCATCACTAGTTAGGTTGGAAATTTATATTCATATAGTCATGATCTGATCAAATGGATTGATGATTAGTAGAAGCAAAACTGAGTATATGCATTGTAATTTCAGCCAATCTCGCAGTGTGAATGGTGGAGCCAAGTTGGACGGAGTAGATATGCCAAAATGTGATAAATTTTGTTACTTGGGTTCAATTATTAAAATAGATGGGGATGTCCAAGATGACGTTTGTCACAAGATCACTACAGGATGGTCGAAATGGAGGAGTGCAACTGGAGTATTATGTGATTGGAAAATTCCTCTCAGATTAAAAAATAAGTTTTATAGAACAACTATACGGCCAACCATGCTCTATGGGAGTGAATGTTGGACGGAGAAGAAAAAAAGTCTCAACAAGATGAATGTGGCTGGCATGCGTATGCTGAAATGGATGTGTGGAAAAATAAGAAAAGATCGCTTGAGAAATAATTATATCAAGAATAAAGTGGGGGTGGCGAGCATTAAGGACAAGTTGTGCGAGGGTTGACTCAGATGGTATGGAAATGTGCAACACAGACCGACTAATGTGCCTCTACGAAGCAATGCTATTGAGCCAAGAACAATTAATAGAAGAGGAAGGCCTAAATTAGCATGGGAAGAGCTTATAAAGAGAGATTTTGAATCTTTACATCTCGAGCATAATATGACCCATGATAGAGCTGAATAGAAACGAGGGATCCATGTAGCCGAGCCCAACATGGTTAGGATTGGGGCTTAATTGATGATGATGATAGTCATGATCTGATTAGTGTGAATCCAGCTTGAGGGTCAAATAATCCAAACTTGATAATCCTTATTGCTGGTTGACCTAACATTGTCACTGTCAACATTAAAAGTTACATTTCAATTCAGGATGTGTTTTTTCAACTCCAAAGACATTGGGTGGGATAGGCCTGCTACTATCCCTTGAGTTGGCAATTTAGATTTTAACCCTATACGTCTTATTTAAAGTTCTAAACATTGTTATGATGATTGAGGCTTTAGATCTCTTTAAGTACTTAAAACTGTTATTTGGAAATGTTTAGTACTACCTTTTATCATGTACCTCTTAGTCTTATCTTATCTTGTGCATGTGGCACATTGTATCTCTCCTAGTTTAGTCCCATATCGGGTAATGGGTAGTAACTATTACCATTTCCTATATAAGCATGTGTACATAATGACTTTATCATCAAGGGAAACCCGGTTTTCCTTTTCTGCATGGTATTAGGGCTATCCTAACCTCCTCCTTTCTCCATCTTGTCCTCCAAGGCAAAAATGCATCCCTAGCCGCTCCCTCTTCTTTATAGTCATCGAACCCCCTCCCCTTCCTCTCCCTACTCTCCATGATCCCATCCGATCGATCCCTTCCTCTCACTGTTCCTCCTTTGTCCCTGTTCCCCACCCTTCCCTCTTCTCTATATCCGTCAAACTCCTTCCTGTTCTCTCCATGCTCTCCACCGATCCTTGCTCCGCATCGTTTCTCCTCTATCCCTGACCTATTCCATCACCCACTCCTCTGTGCGTTCCCTACTAAAATTGTTGCTGCCACCCCCCCAATCCCACTGCTGCTTCCTTGCTTACTCCTGTCACCCCTCCTGCCTTCTAATATCACCACCCCCTGCTCCCTCCCGTGTATCCATTCCCTCCCCCCACCTTTGCTACTGCAGCGTCCCATTGAACTGATTTGAAATCAAATATATATTTTTCTGTCTTTACTTCTAAGCTTCATCCTTCTTCTCATGTGTCTGACCATAGATTTTTCACTTAATTTTAAATCAACGTGTATATGGTCTTTTCTGTGTGTTATCTACACCCGACATGCATGACCTATGACGTCAGATCCCTAGCTGCCTGTGGTTTTTACCTGAACTACATGCCTATCATTATGACTACCTCACATGCTTGCAGGTGGAGTCGACAATCTTGCACGTTCTGTGACATCAGTTGAAATCAACCCCAACAACTAACGTTGTGTGTACAGTCCTTCTAGTTCCATGAGCTCTTGGCTGACAACTTAAATCATATAAAGGAGTAACCACCTGCCGGTGGAGAAGAAGTTTGTAATGAATGACTCATGGGGCTAAGAAGGATTCCCAAGTCTTGTCTTGGATCCTTAATAGCAATGATACCTCTCTAGTTGCAATGTTATTTTCTTCTCCACCACCAAACTGCCTTACGATCATTTGAATAAGATATACTCTCCCAAAGACAACACTTCTCAATTCTTTAGTTACACAATGAATCAACAACTAACAACTCAATCATGCCATCTCATTTCCGCTCACTATGAAAATTTAAGGATCTCCGGGGAAAATGAACATTCTTCGTGCTCTCACTACTGACCTTCAAGTTTTTGCTCAAACAACACAATAAGATCCAACTTGCTCAATTCTTGGCTTCTGTCTTCTACATATAAACCCATCCAACGACAAATCCTTGGGTTAGGTTCCTTACTTGCGCTTTGTCAATTTGTTGCCACCTTGCTTGGCTCACATCAACAATCTCCTCGGTTATTGTTGATTCCTTGATCCTCACGGTGCAATCTTACTGGAGGACACATGCAGTGGTGTGGACGTGGTTGTGGAGACGTGGACCCAACACATTTCATGACCGCCTTGTACATCCACCTCCTAGTATCACTTCAACTTATGTGACTCAATAAATCACACATGAGAAAATGGTTGGGAGATACATGGGACGCCTGAATGGGAAAATCAAGTGACAACTATTGACAAAGACTTAAGCTGCCCTTTCCTCTTAACATCGCCGTTCTCGACAAGATTGAACTCGACCAATTTCTGAAAACGTGTCTCACTACCTCTTTTGCTCCCAAGCAAACATTGCTCAACACTCATGCAATGATACTTACTTGCATGCTTTTGATTATACCCTAGCCATGATTCCAGATTTTAGAGCAACATCTCACATCACAAGAGATTCACCCATGTTTTCTACTTTGAAGTATTGTCTTCATCCCTCAGTACGCTTGGCTAATGGGTTGACCTTAGCTGTACTTGGCATTGATGCAATTACCTAAACCATTGCCACTCACATCTTATCTATTTGCAACTAAGATTCCATAACCTTGCATTTATCACCAAATTACAAAATCTATGAATAACAATATAGCTTTCGTCTCCTATCCCGTGTCTACACTAGACCTAAGGACGAGGAAGACGAATGATGAGTGATATACAAAGGAATGACCTCTACTACTTGCGACCCTCCTTGTCTACCCATTGCTTTGCTGTCTCTTCTATTCCACCCCCTGATGGCATCAATGCCTATGCCACCTCTCAGTCGAGAAGATGAAATAACTGCTGCTGAATGTCCTCGTTTCTTATCTTGAAGGTTAAACTTGCCAGATGGGTAAACATCATTGCTATGTTTTACCTTCTAGGCATGTATGTTATAGTCGTAACCTTTTCATATTGTTCATCCCGATGTATGTGGTCCTTGTCATGTGGTTAGTTGCATTGCTGAGTGCTATTTTATGAGTTTATAGATGATTGGTCTCGTGCTACATGGACATATCTAATAAAATAATGATATGAGGTTCTTACTGTTTTTGAATCTTTCTTGAATGAGATGTCTAATAACTTTTCTACAGTTATGAAGAATATACACAAAATACAAAACATTACCCAGTGTTGATCTCAAACTGTATAGTGAACACATAATTATTTGTCAGGCATGTCCTTGAACCACTCAACAAAATGGTGTTGTCGAATAGAAAAATCATCATGTTCTTGATGTTACCTACATATCGCTCTTGAGATGAATTTTCCTAAATACTACTGGGTTGTCGCCTTGCTCATTGCTAATTACTTAATTAATCGTATGCTTCATGCAAAATCATCAACTTAGCCTTGGGAAATTATCCCCTCACTCTATAAAGTGTTTTCGTTGTCTACTCTCACTGTCTCACACAAAAAATCGGTTTTATTGTTTTTACTCAGTTGCTTAACAAATGTATTATGTATGTCAGTGTAGATGTCTCCTTTAAAGACTGTTGAGAAGGTAATACTATATTTTGTGATAGAACAAGATTACAAAGCTTTTCGAATATAAGGTTAGAATAACCTAGAAAGGTGTTGTTCATTAACATGCTACTTAAAGAACAAAAATACCTCATGGGAATAAAGAAAATAATTTAACACTCCCCCTCAAGCTGGAACATAGATGTCAATCACACTTGACTTCTCCGCCATGGTTAAGAAGCTAGAATAACCGACAAAGGTGTGACTCATCAATATGCTACTAAAAGAACAAAAATACTTAAAAGGGAAAAAAAGAAAATAATTTAACCCCCCCCTCAAGCTGGAACATATATGTCAATCACGTCCGACTTCTCCCCCACGGTTAAGAATATGTTCTTTGGAAGAGACTTTGTGAAGATGTCACAATGTGATCCTCCATCTTGATGTAGGGAGTTGAGATACGTCAAGATAAAACAACTTTCGAACAAAGTGGCAGTCCACTTCAATATGCTTAGTGCGTAACGGAAAGTGCGATTGCTACCAATAAAATGTAGCAATAATGGGATTGCTACCAGATAAAACAACTTTCAAACAAAGCCGCCTATCATCATAGACCATAAGGATAGACCCATTATTACACACAATTCTTTAAGAAACTCCTAAACCCTCATTTATATTTGCTACTTTCACGATCACAGTCTAGCAATGATCTTGCAATGTCCATGTTTATTGTACAAAAGTCCTTTTCCTGGAGAGACTTTATATATTAAAATGTGACAGACATCCTTCTAGTGACAGTCGTGGCTTATCCTAGTAATGACTAATCAGTCCAATAGTCAAGGAAATATCAACTGTAATTCCAGTAAGACAAGTTTGCCAACTAGTCTTCTATATTATTTATTTTTTGAATAGATAAGAGAGTACATTCATTCCAATTTTATATAGGATCAAGAGGAGTTCCAAGGTTTAGCTACCAACATACCTTTTTTTGTAGAAGATTGAGGACATACTTGCATTATGATGGGCATACACCAAATACAGATGAGAGACTCCGATCCCTAAATAGTAACTACATTTGCCAAGATCTTTTTTGATGAAATGATTGCTCAGATAATCTTTAGTAGTTCGAAGGCTAGCATATTCACTACCAGAAAAGGAACAAGGTGACCAATACCGACACCGTTTCAACAGCTTGGAAACATGTATATACCGGTGTACCGACGAAAATACCAATAGATGCAATCCTGGCCGTTTCGACGCCAAAATGAATGAATTCATTCATGAAACTTTACATGTGTAATCTCTACACCTAAATGCAACATTTTATGCAATAAAATTCTAATTTGGGTGTATAGGGGGGGTTCCATCATGTGGGAGGTAAGGAATCTGTCCTGTTTCGTTGGGATTTAGATGAAGGATTTCGATGAAAAAATGTAGGAATTAAGATATGAAATTTTACTAGTGGAAACCACAAACTTAAATACACACAATTATGCAATAATATACAATTTACAACATATGAATAACATATTTACTTACAACTCACATCAGCTGTATGTTGAGTGGCGCGTTGGTTCTCCATACAGTAATGAGTTGATATTACTGAGATATTGCGGCCATGACATGTGCATCCTATAAAGGTGGTTGTATGTAGTCACATTCTCCTCATACATATCATTATTGGCAAATTGTATGAAGTTCCGTGTTGCTCATTCATGTGCAATACTGTCTAAGTGTACAAGACTCCTTTGTATTATATTCACATTACTCTCTAGTAAAACATATCCCGTCGCGCAGCTCGGCCTCTGCGTGATTTAAACGCTCCCTCCGTTGTGCGGGTAGGCGAAGGGGGGTTTACGCCGTCAGCGGGGGTCACATTCGTGACGCTCGTTCGGGGGTGGTTCCCACATATAAAAAAAAAATCTTCCATAAAACATAATAAGTAACTAATTATATCAATACTAATTGTAATATGCTTAGATAAATTGTATGATAACAATAATTAATAGTGTTGTAAGTAGGTAGATCTAGTGATAATATTGCATAATTACATAATATACTTATAGATGTATGCATAGTTCATGTAAAGATATAAAAATTGGAGTAATGGTGCGCTCCCGCTAGAGGCTTGCAACAAGTGCAATCCACGAGGTCGGGAGGCACGGGGTGATGGGATCTTTGCTTTCGATATTTGTATGGTCCCAAATCGAGTCTATCACTAAAACTAAAACAATTCGCCCGCAAGCGTACGGGGTACTGTCGTAGTATAGATCAAAGGCAAGATGCGGGATCGAACCACGGAGATAGAGGGGGCTCTAGAGTTAGAAGGTGTGAGCTATGTTCCTATTGCGGAGAGTAAGGTTTTTAAGGTTTAAAGGTTGGTTGTTGGTTGATTAAGCTAAGAGAGCAAGTAGGAAAAACAATATGAAACTAAGTTATCAAAAGACTAAATTAGCAATCTAAGTCAACAAGCTATCTAAACAAGAGCAAGAACAGACTACACTAGACTAAGCAAGCAGCTAACAATTGAGAGCCTAAGTTAACCACTAATCAAGATCAAAGACCTAAATTAGCACTTAGCTAGCAAAACTAGGCAATCAACTAAGTTAACTAAAGCAATTGAACTACACTAGCATTAACAAGCAAACTAGGCAATTAAGGTTTTAAGCAATTAGATGAAGGAGGTGGGCCATTTGGGAATGTGACCTTGACATTAGTTGGGGGATGTCACCATAATAAGCAATTAACATATTTCATTCTAGATTACCAAACCAAACAACAAGGTGGGTGCTACGAGAATGTACCCTAAGCTACTAATTGGAGAACTAGGGCTAGGTGTAATTCTCATAGGACGTACCAAGTCTAGGTCTCTAGGGTAAGTGGTATTAGTCAATTGAGGACTAAGGGTAAGGATGGGAGTAGAGATGAGGATATTTGACCTCATGCCACTAGCCACCTCAGCCTTTAGGAAATCCTAGGCAATTGCACTAATCACACTTATACTAGTTACTTAGAACTCACATTTGCATGTAGGAAGAAGGTGATTATGTAGGAAGATAGGGGGCTAGCTAGGGATCCGAATTAAGGACCTAGGAGCCAATCCTATGATAGCTACATAGAAACCAAAACATCCTAGAGGCAAATGTTTTTAAGCACCACAAGGCAAGCAATTAATGTAATTAAGCAACAACCACATGCACAAGTAATGGGAAATGAGATACAAGCGAAGGCAATCATCATAGAAATGAAATATGTTCATTATAAATTATATTCCCCCAACATGGTATCACAGTCACATTTTTGCCTCAAACAGCCCACCCAAGGGGGCTTAGCTATACATGATCAAACTAGGAACAAAGAAGAAGGGAAAGAGAGTAAGAAACACCATGGATGCTTGATGAAGCTCGACCACCTTCACCTCCTTGCTGCTAGCCACGAACCTCCTCCTCCAAAGGTGCCCAAGAGCATGGAAATGGTGGAATGGATGGATAGAAACCTAGAGAAACTAGGTTTCTATGGTGGAAATGAGTGGAAAGTGGGTGGAAATGGGATTAAATGCAAGGAAGGTAGGTGGATGGGAGTAATGGAGGCAAGGGAGTAGCTGGGGGCGACTAGGAAGTGCTCTCTTCCGAGCCCTAGAAGCAACTAGTGCTTATATAGGAGCTAGGGCTAAGTGGGGGTATAATAGGAAAAACAGTGGAAAAGTCTGCTGGAAAGAGGGCCACCACGACCGTGGTGAAGGGCCACGGCCGTGGTGAGGACGATATAACATAGTCGTGGTCAGGTGGTACGACCATGGTGAAGGGAAACTGGAAATGAATGGAGTGGATCAATACGACCGTGGCGAGGAGCCACGACCGTGGTGAAGAGGCTGGGACACGGGCGTGGTGTGTGGCCACGGGCGTGGCATCTGGCGAACATTCTCCTGTTGATTTCTGGCAATACACATTACGGCCGTGGCAGTGGCCACGACCGTGGTGACTCTGGCTTGTCATGGTCGTGGCCGAGGGCCATGCCCGTGGTGATTCTGGCCATTTCTCCTGTTGGTTCCTTGGCAATAAACATAACGGCTGTGGCCAGTGGCCACGGCCGTGGTGACTCTGGCTTGTTATGGTCGTGGCCGAGGGTCATGCCCGTGGTGATTCTGGCCATTTCTCCTGTTGGAATTGCTGCTCCTTGGCAATAAACATAACGGCCGTGGGCAGTGGTCACGAACGTGGTGAGGTCTTGAGCAGGCTGATGAACTTCAAACTTTGTCAATTTTGGATGTCCTTGCTTGGTGATGACTCTTTGGCCACTAGGGTAGGTTGGGGGAGCTTTGGGGCCTTCTTTGGGCCCCTCCATCACACTCGTCCATCCATTGTGGTCCAAATACCTGAAAATAGTGCAAAGAACATCCATAAGCACAAATTGCATTGATATTCATATTAGGGGGAATAACATTTAATTCTATTACATTTGAATGTGATAAATGTACAAAATGATACAAGATACAACCCTAGAATAGGGTTGGATCAAGTAATACTAGGCTTTGGCAGTAAAAAACACTTTTTTAGGTGAAAGTGGAAGAAAAAAGTAGGAAAAAGAGATGGAGAGGTTGCTAATGGTAGAAATGAAAGAGATTAGTTAGAATTGCCTTGATTTGGGTTGGTATTTAGCTCCAATCGCCAAAAATCATCCAAATGCACCTTTTCTCCTCCCAATAAGTAATAATAGTTATTCCGCAAAAAATGGTATACCCGCCGGTATACCGCCGGTTTCGGTCGATACAATGAAGTTAGTAGTGCATTTTGCACCGAAACCATCGAAACATGGCGGTATACATGTCGGTATTATCGGTATTTGCCATCCTATCGGTACGCATGCATGTTTCCGTGTCTGTACCCATTGGTATCGGTATTTCGGTCAAAATACCGCCGATATTGGCGAAACCTCATTCCTTACTACATAGAAAAATGTCAATCACATACACGATCTGATAATGATGCAATATTCAGTGTTGTTGACAATGACAATGATCATAATGGGATCGACGAAAGCCATACTATACTAAGAGGTGACTTAGTTTATCAAACGAAGATGGAGGGCTTTGTTTTAGGCCATATACAGCCTTATGAAGTTTACAGACTTTGGTACAACCCATGAGTAGAAAACTAGGAGGTTGCTCCATATATACTTCTTCTTACAAGTCATTGTACCGAGATGCATTCTTTACATCTATTTAAACAATGGTCAATCAAGATTAACTGCCACAAAAATAAGCACTCACATAGAGTTAAAATGAGCAATAGGCAAAAAGGTCTCAAAATAATGAACACTATAGGTTCGAGTTTAAGCCTTTAGCCACCAGTTGAGCTTTGAAACGCTCAATAGTGCCATCAAGTTGATACTTAATAATAAAGACCCAACAACAACCAACATGAGAACAATCGATAGGGAACAATTGATAGGCGATCCAACTAGATCCAATGTGAGTTGATAAGATAATGCACTCATCCCCAATCTCCATTCTCTGATATCAGGTAGGATGACAAAGAGCTTCATTTGCAGTTTTAGGGACAAAGACAACATACAACGCAACAGTAAAACATGCAAAGCTAGAGCTCAACTGATCAACGGAACAAAAGTTACTGATAGGATGTAATGTGCAGTAGCGAACACCTTTGGATAAGCCAATAGGAAGATGCAAATCAAAGAAAGGAGTAAGTTTTTGGGCAGTATCAGGATCTTCCGCTAGAGAATGACTGGATGAAGGCGCCCTGAGGGTAGCAGTTGTGTCATCGGGACCAGTAGATTTGTTTCTTCGATTGTAGACGATTAGAGATTTTTCCTGAGATCGCTATGAATCAGAAGTAGCAGAGATAATCAAAGATAATGGTATGGAATGCTTCCACCGAGTGAACATCCTTAGAAAACAGGAGCAAATTTTGAAGAAGACTACATCGACACTGGTAAACCAACGTATAGTAGCAGGTTCATATCATTTGTACCCCTTTTTTGTTCTACAATTCTGGAATACCTCAAAAACATGCATTCACAGATCCCATATTCTAATTTTTGATGTCCATGTCGTAGATCCCATATGAAGCAGGTGCTATTGAAAATCCTCATTGGCACAGGAAATAAATCAACCATAGGATATAAAATATGATATGGAATTCGATTTTAGAGTACATAAGAAGGCACACGGTTTAGACAACTTCATGCCTAAAATGCCTCGAAACATGATAGTGCATCGAAATTGTCTGAGCAACTTAAAGGAAACGTCCGCTCTTTCGTTCTATAATACCATTCTGTTGTGGGGTATAGGAGCATGAGGTTTGGTGCCTTCAGATATGCAGAATTCCTATACCACAGTTTGCATGTAATCTAGGGCATTGTTAGGCCTTAGGATTTGAATCGAACTGGAGAATTGAGTGTGTATCTATACTACTATAAAAAGAGCAAGTTTGTTGATAATTTTACGAAGATGCTATTCTCATTTTATCAGAAAATGTCTAACAAACGACATTGGAGCATTTTCAAAATGCTGTGGTCTCTGGTTCTCTCCTTACATTTATCCACTTACTTTTTTTTTTCTAATAATTTTCTATCACCAGTTCCCCTGCAGAAACTGACATTCCATATATCTCTCTGACTACGAGTTTATGAACTCTCCTTTTTTATAGTACCATCCACAAACAAAAATTGGCAGTCAGTTAACAAAAGTATAACTGAAATCCCCATGATCTCCTCCAACTAATTCCCACGATCCCGTCACCTTTGTGGGTTCTCCCCTCTCCCCTCTGCTGACGATTAACAATATATGTTTTCTCCTTTTGTCGTTTTTCTTCACCAATTTCCTAATTTTTTTTTCCTCCGTCCCAATTGCACTTGTGCACGAAATCTAACTTCTTATTCTCACTTCTTCCACTAACTTGCTTGGTGAGACACATTTCACATTTGTGCCATGAGGTAGTTTCACCATAATATTAGAAAGAATCTGGCTAAAACATGATTTCATATTTATTTAGTTAGACAAGCACCTAGTCTACAGAAGGATCCATCAGATTTTGAGCAAGTGACAGGAATAACAGAATAGTCGGCAACCTTCCGAGACATTGTTCTTGTCAATGAATCTACTATTCCTCTTCTACGGAGAAAACAATACATAAAGAGATGAGATGTAGCTAATTTGGCTCCTAGACAGACACGACTTAGGTAATATAACCACGTACAAATTTCTTTCTAAGTCTGACAAATCTGCAAGTTGTATTCTTGTGGTTAATGAGTATGTTTAATATATTTATCTAGATTTTCAACTATGTGGAGTGAATGTAACAAACAGAAGTGAGCAACTGTTACATAGTGCATGGCAGATGCACACATTGCAATCTGCAAGCACAAGTCTTCATGTATATTCTGTCACCGGCCATGGTTTTGTTAAAAACAAACTTCCCCGCTTGCATTATTAAGACCCGTGGAGACCATAGATTTGTTGGAAACTTATTTTCTTGTCTGATATTTGTGTCCTTCAAACGGCTTACTGGTATCCTCCAACTGACGTCATTAATCAGTGCAACTGATCTCCTCGGACTTTCGACATAGAAAAAGAGCAAACTAATGTATTATTTTCTCCGACATGTGTACATCCTTGCAGAATTGGAGGTACTCCCTGCACTGGCGTAGTATGTGCCATTGTCCAATCAGTATATGTGTGCACGATGCAATCTTTGCCGTCGACTCCCTGCAGAAGTGCAAAATCTTATTCCAGTATCCTGTGGTGTATGTAAGATGCTAGGACAACCATTATAATACCGCAGGATCTAAAGTAACAATCTCCACTGATTTCCAATGCAATTCATAGTTCCTTCTGATTTCTGAAGTGCAATTGACAGAATCCAATTTTATTTGAGACTTCACCCTCTGAGGCGGCCCTGATTGCATCTGTACTGCTAACACCGCATGTGCATCAAGCTTGCATATGTATTGAATCTTCTGTGCTTACAATCACAAGGAAATGAATACTGTTTCAGTTGATGTGCTTATGAGGTAAGCACCCCTTTTTCCCCATACATATTGACTAGGCATGCAAAAAAAAAAAAACTGCAACCCATATCAAGTGCTTAGCAGTGCTGGTAATTTTTCTCAACGTATAAGATTCTTTTCTTGTCTTTAAGATGGAAACTCTTCTAATTCCAACATTTCGCTGGTGTGTCGTGTTGAATTAATTACCAATTGTATAACCTTTCTCAATCCATTAATATAAAATAAGGATATTCGTCAGTCAGCAATATTTAATTGCAGGTGAGGATGACTCCATAAACATATTTAACACCATTGCATCATTTTCTGTTTGATAGAAGAAAAGTTACATTTGCCTAAATCCAGACTAAGCCGACAAAGTGATATGTCGAATTAAGTAGAAATTTATGTTGTTTGATGTGAATCTAATATTTGATGTATCTACTATTCTCACATAAGGTGTGCAGAGGTTGTGTAAAACAATGTATGTTATTAATCTAAGATATGAGTCTTGGACTATATGTTTGTACTTATTGGACAATGTAGGTCTTATATACCTCCAAGTTACTAGCGATGTATGGGAACAATGTTTGCTTGTCACATAAATGTATCACAACATCAAATCCGAAATTTGTATGTATGGAAGTGTATTTTGGAATATCTATGCATAGTACGCTTTATTGGAATTAATAATTGTGTTGCATATTTTTTGGCAATATCATAATACGATATGTTTTACAGAATCCGAATAAAAGATATAAAAGTTTGTGACGACATCATCATCCAAAATATGGGTTTTACTATTATAATGTGGCAGTTGAATAAGAAACCCTGCAATGTGTCATAACTATAAAAGATGTTTTACATGTCACATGTGAGTCATAAAGTCTTTCATAAATATCTTCATTGACTTTTTATTGAATATTTATGTACCATTTTTTTATGTTATATTAAATGTAAACAGTATATACTACTTGTATACCATATTCTTTATTAGTGTTATATTTAATGCAAAACATATTATATAGTACTTGTGTGTATATATATTAAATAGATTTATAATGTTAGCAAGCAAACAATATATTTGATATACATTTTAATTGTATTTAATAACAGACAGGCTAAAGGAAAAATAAAAAATGGTTTTACTCCTTTTTGTATATTAATTTCACATTGCATCTAGCAAATAGGGATTATTGGATTTTAATATATTTTTAATAAACTGACATGATAAAAAATGTTTAAAATCGAACTTAAAAGAATTAGTTGTAAACATGGCAATCTCGTCAAGATATATAAATACTATTACATGAACATTGCTCTTCATATTTATATTCTTTGATAGCACAAAACTTTTGATTATTATTTTCATAAAATAAAAACAGAGAGAGAGAAAGATAGAGTAAGATAGAAAACAAAACAGTTTAGAAGTAAACTAAGAAATATAAGCTTATTACCAATAAAAAAAAGAGAAATAGAGAAACCATAGTGGATAGTGGTAAAATCCAATGTTTTAAAAAGGGACAAGTAGGAGGCATGCAGACAACACCTTGTGGCCGCTTGAGCACCAGACTGGCGCTCAAGCGGGCTTTGTGAAAAAGCGGGACCCTAAATTCATATATAATTTGTAGAAAATTACGCATATATGTATATGAATAATATATATTTTTAAGGAACTTTTATACATACATAAACCATGTAATGAGTATAAAATAACTGAATTAACTCAATGATAGCATACTCAATGTAGTAACTAGTTTTATACATACATAAACCATGTAATGAGTATTAAATAACTGAATTAACTCAATTATAACATACTCAATGTAGTAACTAGTAGTATATTATACGTGAAAAAACTAGTAATATATTAAATTAGTTATATACAACAGTAGCCAACACATGATATCTATTGGCCAGTCAAATAATATCATCACTCATTGGCAAAGCATGAATGGGACTTCGAGTTGTAGCTTCTTGTTCATTTGAGCCCGACTCCCCCGCTTGGCTCCTCTTTGCTCCTAGTAGACTACTAGACATCTTGTCTACTCTGCTTTTCTTTTATGGAAGAGTCGCTCTCAAAAGTCGAAGATGTTCTTGATGTAGCCTTTTTTCCTTGATTCACAACATATATACCTAGTCATCAACAAAATTGTATAAGTCCATGTGTAATCTCCTCTCTTCGTTTCTAAATCTCAAACCCCATCATCCTAATCCCCTAGACTGAATTAGGAATCATATTTAACTAAGACTGACTCTAATTTAAAGCATGTTTCATGTTTAAACATTGAATTAAACTTGATTCACACATTATATGGCATACACATACTAATATATTCATTATACCAAAAATACCATATACACTAATATATAAGTATATACCTCATATACCAAGAGTAAACTCCATACATACTCACATATACTACTCTTACTAACTCATTTATAAAAATCAGATGAAAATATAATTATAGTAATTTTCCATACTAAATAGGCACAAAAAATACATGTTGCCTCACAAATACTCATGAATCATCTTAAATCCCGTTGGGCACTACAGGATGGGACTAAAAGCCCTTTGTGGATTGTAATTGGCTGTTCTCTCTCCTGATTACCTTGGATGGGTGAAATTCCCCACTATCCAAAAAAAAAAATAGCATAGAATAGACATTATACAATAATAGGCAATACATGATATGTGTATTATACAGTTGTAGATATTCCATACTACAAAGTACATCTACATAGACAACACATTAGCTGAACACATAACAATACAAGACAAACAAACGCATGAATGTATAGGTAGCATAGATACGAGTATTATATATTAGTAACTATTAGTAGTTGAGTCCAACTAGCAGAGCAGCAATGTATGCATAAATGATAAGTATGTAATGTAGGTGCAACAATTTATACACAAAGATGTAACATGGGTGCAACAGTACATACATACAAAGCAAAGCTTGTACAAAGTAGGAATGAATTTTGATACATATATAACTCAATTGATAGTTAGAGACACATACTAACCTCGATTTACAAACATTAAGTTATGTTTTAAAAAGCAAAATCAGTATAATATTGCACACTAGTTAACTGTTGTACAATTTTAGATTCATATTTACTTGTTTAGTACAATAGTATTATATTAACGTGTTGAATAATGTTATACAATATTGATACATACTAACAATTAAATTACATTTACATTTTGGGTCTAAAAAGTGGGCCTATGTCCTGATTTTCACTTAAGCGACCTCAGGCAGTGCTCAGGTGGCTGCTTAAGCGGGCTGAACGGGTCTGAAGCGGGGCGCTTAATGGAGATCTGCCTGACTGCCGCCTAAAGGCCATTCTGAGCGGCTGCTTAAGCGGCTACCTGGGTCACTTCTCAAAACACCGGTAAAATTTCAAAAGGGGAGACATATTAATCACATGGATACGATGTGAGATTGAAAAGACAAAAATATAGAGCAACGTGAGAGATAGATTGTTACTTAGGATGGAAATTGTTGGACAACTATGTTGGTAAGATAGAAAAATGATGCATATTTTAAAAAATAATTAAAATAAGTGAAAATTGTAACAACTTATATGTGAGTTGCATGCATTATTTAACATTAATGATGATGATCATATAGGCTGTTTTTAATACGTCTATATCTGTATTATATAAAAAGGTAAATTTGTCTTGCTAATCACAACACTATTTTCATTTTCTTTTACAAAATATAGGCAACTAGAATAAAAAAAAAAAACTAAAGTTATGCATTCTCCTTATCTTGCTCCTCCCACTTTTTTCCTCCTTTTTATTTATTTTTCTCTCAATACCCCTCTAGTCTCACTACCTGACAAACCTATTTCCAATATCGATCCTCCCTTCCCTCCCCCTTCTCTCTCTCTCTCCATGTACTCTCCCTATCTTCCATGCCCTTCCTCACTCCTCTTTATCCCCCTTTCCCAGGTAAACTTCCTCATATTTTATTTTTCTACCATAACACAAATTCAATGACCCTCAAAGCATCTTTTGCTAAATTACATGGAATTTTATGGTTGGGTAGATAATACAAGAAAATAACCAAATATGTCATTAGTTACATTGATTATCCTCTCGGTGATATGCATAAGTGATGATTGCCAATAATTAATTTCCTTTATTGAAAAAATGAAGTTGCAATTTCAATAATTATTATTTTGATGTAGTACAATCTAAAGCTATTAGTATTTTCCACGTGTATGGCGCATATGTGTTTACTAGAAGCTTAGAAAGGTCTAATTGTATGGGGTTGCTCGAAGTCAAAGTCTGTCAAACTATGTAGTATCATATTTAATTCTCTCCTTTTCTTTTGTGAGGATTAATGTTTTGGAACATTATCATCATGGGAATTAGTTTTTTGTGCAAAAATAATAAACTAGAGCCTAGAATACAGAAATACATGTCAGTTTTGTATGTGTATATCTACAATATAAGTATAATTCTTGGTAAACGAATACCCCATTTTATTTATCATTTGTAACTATCCCATTATATTATTGATAACTATAGATGCTGCAACAGTTATAGTCTAAACTTCTCCATTGAGTGAATTTGTTCATTTTTTCCCTTCACACATATAGTTATTAACAATACAATTTAAGAAATTTAATGTTGCATCAATAAAATTCTAAATTACAAATCTTCGTACGTGTCATTGTTTTCCCTTCAAACTTCTCTAATTCCTTTAAATTTTGCTCTTGTATTTTCAAACCCTATTTGTACATTTGTACTATAAAATGTATCTAGACATTCTAATTGTCATAATAATTTTCTACTCTTGCAAAAATATCAGTATTTTATTTTCAATATATTGTATTAGTATAAAGTAAACAAACATGATGTTTCATGTGCATATGCACACGTGGGCTTACTAGTCTCCTTAAAGAAGTGTTTCTCGAGAATTAATAAAAATAGACATGTTGCTCTAGTGTAGTCAATTGGTCATCAATGAACGTGGTAAAATAATAAAAACCAGAAAGGCTAGGTACTAAGCAGGGTTCCCATATATCAGTATGCGCTATTTCGAACAAAAAATGAAGAACTGGTAGTAATTTTATTAAAAAACAAACATTTTTCTCTTGGCAAATTGACATACTTCTAATTGAGAATTAGAAGTAGATATAGAAGGAATGAAAGTTCTTATTTTTGTATAAATTCCAAATATGTAATGCCATTGTTGTCCAGACATTGGGAATAGATAGTAGAGCAACATAGAATATGGGTATATCAAGATAATAAAGGCTCATTTGGTCCCTCATGGTCTAAACCGATCCTCATCCTTGTGTGGAGTTCCTAAAAAATCACTACCATTGGGGAAAAAATGATTGTGCGATTAACATTTTTGACAGTCTTCCTGACATATAAGAGATGAAAAGGAAAACGAGATACATAAAGAGCAAATTTGAAAGTTAGATCAGAGGCAGGTATGTTGCCAAATCCTTCTGCAACTAATTGATGTCTGCCAGCCAACATAACAGGGGGAATAGTTGTTTTTGTAAATATCAGAAAAAGATGACAAGTGCCAGAAATGTGGGAAGAGGCACCATAATCTATCACCGCATTTATTGTCACTATAGGAAGCAAAAGATGCAAGAAACATAGAGCATCCACCACCAAACAGTTTGTGCAAGAAAGTATTTCTTGGAGTAGTTTCTCAAACTCAACGCGGATCCATCAACAGTAGAAATAATAGACGTGGAAGGAGCGAGAAAAGGAATAGACTCAGATAATATTGAATCTGAGGTTGCTTGATTAGCCAATGGAGGAGTCCTGTGCTTGGCCCTTGGTGTTATTGTTGCGGCCAAAAAAGTTGCAATGTCTTGGACTTGTAGTAGACTGTCCTCTGCCTCGTCTAATTCCTAAAGAGTGGCCACGACCGTGGCTACGACCACGATTGCCACATCAAACAAGAAAACCATTAAATGTCTCTATCGGCGGAGAAGTGATAAAGAAAATGTATAGAAATACTGTGTTATTTTCTGCTTCTACTGTGTTATTTTCCTTTGTATTAGTCCCATATTGCCTGCTTGTATGTATGTCTTACTCTCCGTTGCTATATAAGAGAGTACCCTGCAAACCTTTTTACTCACTGAATAAACAACACCTTTCCACTTTATATGGTATCAAGAGCAGGTTAATTTTCCCACCCATCAGCCCTCCCATGATTTAAGCCCGCCCCCCCCCCCCCCCCCCCCCCCCGCCGCCGCCGCCCCCACCCCCCTCCTCCACCGCAGCCCGCCTCCACCCCAGGAGCCCTCCCCTTCCCCTTCTCTCTAGCCGCCGCCGCCCCCCCCCCCCCCCCCCCCCCCCACAGCGCCGCCGCCCCACCCCCCCTCCCCAGCGCCGCCGCCTCCTCCCTCTCACCCCAGCGCCGCCACCTACCTCCCGCCCACTCCATCCTCCGTCCACCCATCCCGTAGCCACCTCCTCTCCTCCACAACCTACCACCTCCAAGCCCTCTCTCTTCTTCGGGGTCCTTCGCCTCCGGCCGGCGGCCACTGGTTTTTACCACCCATTTCATTCTACGTTCGGGTGCTCGTCAGATCTACATTCGGACACCCACTGGCTGGTTGAGTTGAGAGTCTCTTCGGACCTTCGTTCTTTCTGCCTGCGCCTCATGGTGGAACGTTGAGCTTCCCTCATGACGGCGTAGGTTTCTCTATGCATATTCTGCCCGGTACGGGTCTTCTGATCTGACACGTCAGATCTCTGTTGCTGCTATCTGCCCTTTGTGGGTTTCTGCTCTACTCTGCTTCTGCGCCGACCCGCCTCTACCATGGCGTTCCCTGAGCCCCCCGGTCTCTGTGCGTTACCACAGTGAAACTTGACGGTGGCTCCAACTACCATCTCTGGTCAGCGTCTTTTGTGCTATATGTCAAAGCACAAGACCGATATCATCACCTTACGGCTGAACCTCCTGCTGCTCCTACGGCGGATTCAGATGACAAAGTCAGACAGACTTACGCACAATGGTCCAAGGATGATTCTGGCGTCATGTCTTGGATCCTCAACAATACTGAACCTTGTATCAGCCAATCTCTTCTCTGCCTTCATGATGCGAAGGCTATGTGGGATCAATTATCCCATGTTTATTCCCATCAGGAGAATCCAAAGCGCGTTTTTGAAATCTTCAAGACCTTGGCGAAAAAGGAGTTCTCGACAGACATGTCTATTGATGACTTCTACAACCAATGCTCGACATTGTGGAATGAGTTTGAACTCTACCACCCTTTGACGGCTGACATCAAAGTTGCTCAGAAACAACGCAATGAACTGCAACTGGTGCAATTCCTGGCTGCCCTTCCTGCCTCCTTCTCTGGTGTGGTTGACCAGATCCTCTCCAGCGACCCACTACCGACTCTTCGGGATGTTCTTAAGAGAGTCCAACGTCTGCCATCCATGACTCCCACTCCTGTTGTTGAGCATCCTGCGCTCATAGCTCGCTCTGCTGATTCTGGCCGTGGCCGTGGTGGTCGTCCTCCATCCGGAGGCCGCGGCTCTTCTGGACGTAGTGCTCCTTCCGGCCCTCGTTACTGCAACTGGTGTGGCCGGGACAATCATACTGAAGATCGCTGTTGGATTAAACACGGCAAGCCGGCTTGGGCTAACCAGGCTGCCACAGACGCTGCTGCTGACTCTGCTGCTGACCCACCTACTGCTCCAGTAAATGCCGACTGGTTACGCTCGGAGTTTGAAAAGATGTTCCAGGAACGTCTTACGCAGATACCATCCTCATCTACTTCTGGACCTTCTGCAATGCTAGCTTCTCCATCATCTGGCAACAAACAATGGTGCATTGATTCAGGTGCCTCCACTCATATGGCTGGTGACCTTCACTTATTTTCCAGTCTCAATAAATCTGTTCCTATAACTTCTGTTACTGTTGCGAATGGTTCCAAAACTGCTGTCCATGGCACTGGCACGGTCCCGCTATCACCACAAATGCACCTGAAGTCTGTTTTATATATTCCAAAATTTCCTGTTAATTTATTGTCCGTCAGTAAGATGATTAAACAACTCAAGTGCTCTATTAAATTTGATCCTTCTGGCTGTGTTTTGAAGGATCTCCGCACGAAGACGAGGATTGGTTCGGGCCGTGAAGGACCAGACGGGCTATATTACTTGGATGGACCCCCTTCTGCTGCAGCTCTGCTTTCTACTTCAGTGACAGGATTACAGTGGCCCTTTCGCCTGGGCCATCCATCGGCTGCCAAACTGAAACATTTATTTCCTGCTTTATCTGAAAAAACTTTTTCTTGTGAAACTTATGTTTTGGGCAAACAAACTCGATCTGTTTTTCCTGCTAAGCACATTATTGCATCTAAAGAAATCTTTGATTTGGTTCATGCTGATATTTGGGGACCATTCTCTGTTTTAAGTTTGTCTGGTGTGAAATATTTTATGACCTTTATTGATGATTATTCTCGCACCACATGGTTATTTTTGCTTAAAGGTCGGGATACAGTGTTAGATACTATTCACACCTTCTTTGCTGAAATTCAAACTCAATTTAATCGCCCCATTAAAATTTTTCGGACTAACAATGCTCTGGAATTCATGCAACACTCTGTTACATCCTTTTGTGCTGACCGAGGGACCATACATCAAACTTCTTGCCCTTACACTCAACAAAATGGCGTTGCTGAACGGAAAAACCGCCATCTTCTAGAAGTAGCTCGCACCCTTCTCCTACACTATAAAGTACCCCAACATTTCTGGCCTGAGGCTGTATCTACAGCATGCTATCTTATCAATCGCATGCCTTCTTCTGTTCTGCAAAATCAGGTCCCATATACTATTTTGTTTCCTGATAAACACCCTTATTCTCTCTGCCTCCTCGCATTTTTGGGAGTACTTGTTTTGTCAAAAACCTTCGACCTGACCTTACTAAACTTGATGCTCGCTCGGTCAAATGTGTTTTTCTGGGATACTCCCGTACTCAGAAAGGGTACTGCTGCTTTGATCCTATAAAGAAACAGTGGTTGGTTAGTGCGGATGTGACATTTTTTGAGCATATGCCTTACTTTTCTACCTCTGGTGAAAAACTGTCGGATGACATTTTGGCTCCCACACCATTACCTTTAGTTGTTGACGAACCTCCTGCTGATGATGTGCCTCAAGAGCGCCCTTTGCAAGTCTATCGGCGCAGGTCAAAGACCGCTACTTCTTCTGAAGCCCCGGCCGAACCAACTCCTGCGTCTGCGGATGATCCACCTTCAACTGAGGTATTTTCTGACCTGGATATTCCTATCAGTCTACGGAAAGGCATTCACTCCTGTACTCAGCATCCTATCAGTAATTTCTGTTCATCTGACAATCTGTGTAGTAGCTTTGCGTGTTTTACTGCTGCTTTGTCTGTTGTGACAATTCCTAAATCAGCTACAGAGGCGCTCTCTCATCCTGCATGGAAACATGCTATGGAGCAAGAAATGCAGGCACTTTGTGATCAACGGACTTGGGATCTGGTTGATCGTCCGTCCTCATGCCAAACTGTTGGATGCCGCTGGATTTTTACTATTAAATATCAACCGGACGGTACCATTGAACGCCTGAAGGCCAGATTAGTTGCAAAAGGATATACTCAAACATATGGGGTTGATTATTTTGAAACTTTTTCTCCAGTGACCCGCCTTAATTCTGTTCGAATCCTGATATCTATTGCTGTAAATAAAGACTGACCTTTGTATCAACTTGATGTCAAAAATGCCTTTCTCTATGGAGATCTACAGGAGGAAGTCTACATGGAGCAGCCTCCGGGTTTTGTTGCTCAGGGGGAGTCTGCTTCTAAAATATGCAAACTCAGAAAGGCAATCTATGGTCTGAAACAAAGTCCACGGGCATGGTTTGACAAGCTTAGTCAGATCTTGATTACCTTTGGCTTTCGACGTTCTCAATCTGATCATTCTGTGTTTATTCGTAATACTGCAGCAAGACTTGTCATTCTTATTGTATATGTTGATGATATTGTCTTATCTGGCAGTGACAGTGCAGGGATACAGGCAACCAAACAATATTTAGCACAACACTTCATCACCAAGGACCTAGGAAAACTACGATATTTTCTAGGTATTGAGGTTGCTAGATCTTCTGCAGGAGTATGCTTGTCACAAAGAAAATATGTTCTCGATCTCTTACAAGAAACTGGTATGTTGGGTTGCAAGCCAGCCAACACTCCTCTGGATCCCAATATGAATTGGGATGATGATACTTCCCCACCTTATGCTGATCACCATCAGTTTAGAAGACTGGTTGGCAAGCTTATATATCTGATTGTCACTAGGGCTGACTTGGCAGCTGCTGTAGGATTCATAAGCCGGTATCTTGATAAACCCCGACAATGCCACTGGGATGCTATCTGTCATATCTTACGCTATCTGAAAAGTTCTCCAGGGAAAGGTCTTCTGTACAAAAAACATGGCCACTGCAATTTATCTGGTTTTTCTGATTCTGACTATGCAGGCAGTCGATCTGACAGAAAATCTACATCTGGATATTGTACGTTTGTGGGAGGAAATCTAGTTACTTGGCGAAGCAAAAAGCAGACAGTTGTTGCTCGGTCAAGTGCAGAGGCAGAATATAGAGCTATGGCTCATACTGCATGTGAGCTCCTGTGGGTCCGTAGCCTTCTGAATGAATTTGATATCACTTCTTCTAGCCCTATTCCTATGTTCTGCGACAATAAGGCGTCTATCTTCATTGCGAGCAACCCCACCTTCCATGAAAGAACCAAGCATATCGAGGTTGACTGCCATTTTGTTCGGGAGAAAGTCCTATCTGGCCACATCTGCACTCCTTATCTCAGTACTGAGAAGCAGCTTGCTGACATCTTCACTAAAATTCTGCCTAAAACTCGCTTCCAGACTCTGATTGACAAGCTGGGCTTATTCGACATCTACGCTCCAGCTTGAGGGGGAGTATAGAAATACTGTGTTATTTTTTGCTTCTACCGTGTTATTTTCCTTTGTATTAGTCCCATATTGCCTGCTTGTATGTATGTCTTACTCTCCGTTGCTATATAAGAGAGTACCCTGTAAACCTTTTTACTCACTGAATAAACAACACCTTTCCACTTTATAGAATGCATTGAACTCTTTTAAGAGCATCTTGAAGAGACAAAAGAGGGTCACCGGAAAGAATCAACCACCCCAGAAAAGGAAATGAAAGCCTTGCAAAAAATTGCAGAAGGTGGAGTTCGTTGTGCTGGTGTTGCATCTCATCAATATCTGCGGTGGGAGGATGATAAATCTCAAACTCATCCAATAGGGCTTTGCAATGATTGTAGTAATTCTCCATCGAACAACCCGTAGTAAATTCCTTCTTAGCAAGAGACTTGAAAATGGTAAACACGTTCTTTGGATTTTGTTGATGAAAATGGATATGAGACAGTTGCTCCTACATCTCCTTAACTGTCTTGAGGTGTAGAGAATGCTAATCTTGGGCTCCGTATTGTTGACCGTCCAGGTCATAACACTAGAATCATCCTTGACCCAGCGGTCTTAAGGTTGCTTAGTCTTGGCATCAATAACATACAATGGTGGTTCAGGCACAATGGTAACCGGATGGCAATATTTCCCCTTAGCCTTTACATAAGTTCAAAGGAGGCAGACCAAGTGTTGAAGTTGGATCTATCCACCTTGACCTTAGTCACACAGAGCATGGAAGGTATCAATAGTAGTTGCTATAATGTCTAAGCAAGCGAAAGGAGATAGTTCGAAAAAGGAGTGATTTAATACACACAACAATAGCAGAGGTAGAAACCCTTAGTGTGGATAGTGGAAGAACACTAAGTCTCACTGTCAGTTTACATGGAATGGTGACACAACGATATGGGGAAGAATGCCCCAGGTAGAGAGGAGGTAGAGAGAAGGAAACTACCTTTTGTTGAGGAAAAAAGCTAGAAGAGAGGAGATGGTCATGCCCGAAAAGTTTACACTTGAGGCAGGGTAGCAGTTGTGTGTAGAGGAGAAGATAGTGGCGATAAGGGAGAGGAGATGGCGATGACTACATCGATAGGGAGAGGTGGGTGATCGTGGCGGTGACAACAGGTTAACGAAGGGGTGATGGCGAACAGGAGAGGAGAGGGGTGGCAATGAGAGGAAAGGGGTGGTGGTGGCAGGGACGGGGTGTGGCGATAGCAGGAAGATGCGTGGGCAGCGACAGCTAGGAGAGAAGGGGGCATGTGAGCGGCAGGGAGAGGGTGATGGAAGTGTCACAGAGAGGAGAGGAGAGGGGATGTGATGGTAGGGAGAGTCATGGGCGGCGATGATAGTAGGAAGAGGAGAGGGCAGTTGCGACTGGGAGAGAGGAGGCAACGATGATGACAGTGGCGGAAGGCCTGTGGTTTGGCTTATGGAGAGAGGCATGATTGCACCATTCTATGGTTTAGCTCATGGAGGGAAGCAGGAGTCAAACTTCTATGTAACCATTGTGAGAAGGTAGTGTTATATTTCATGATAAAAACATGATTACATCACCTTTCAAATATAAGGTGAAAATAAGCCAAAAAGGAGTGATTGACCAATATGGACCAAAAGAATAAAAATACATACAGAAAAAGAACAAAATAAAACAAAGACACTCTTTTCTTTTCTCCTGCCAACAGCAATCTTTCTCATTTTTCTCCCCTTCTGCCTATCCCTATATTTCATAGTGTGCCACCATCACTAGACCGCCTATTGTCAATACAATAAAAATGCTTATTAACCCATTTAATGTACTGGCATTTGTTAAAAATGCAAGTATGACTTCTGGCGTTTTTATACTCCAATGCCACAAAATATCCTATTACCTCTCTGAATAGATCCCAATAATCTTGCCATTGCTAAATCTTAATAGTGGCAAATTGGCAATTTATAAATGCTAATTTAGAAGTTAATTCATATAATTATTCTATTTTTATAATTTTTTGTTCCCTGCGTGCAACTTTCATCTACCCCTTGTCCGACGTTGTGCCTCCTTCCTTCATTTAGGCATCGGCAATAAACGTAAAGAAACTGATTTTCAAAACTCTCTCCCCCAAGTCCTTTCACACTCCCAAATTCCCACAATCACCACCTCCATTTCTAAGAAGGTCACCTTAATCTGTCATTTGCCACTGTTTCTTAGCGCCGTGGGATGCGCCGGGGATAGATTGAGATTCATGCTCCTGGAAAGTTCGAAGGGGCATTGGCATTCTTTCCCTTCCTAATTAGCGATGTCAGGAGCCCATTCATGTGCTTGCCACTGTCCACTTGGCGGGACTATTCCATGTCCATGACGTCTGGCAGCTGCCGGACCAGGCTCCAACTGAAAGAGACCTGTTGTGTCCTCAAGGTGCTCATTACAAAGGATTTGTTGGAATTTGAGGATGGGATCTCTGCCACATCAGGTACATGCCTCTCATTTAAACAGATACCCATACTTATCGACATAGTCACAGATTCAGGATTCACGTTTCATTCGATGAGGTTGAAAATTCGACATTATGGAATTATGCGGAAAATTCAGATAAAATTCGACAAAGATTCAGTGAAGTTTAGGTCAAATATTTGAAAAAAACCCGGACAATACAATGTGTCTATGCTAAAATACAAGTATTACTTATATACACATGATAAACACATTGTTCTATAATTATATATATGTACACATGATTTGCTTATTGATCTCTATTTCCAAATGCCAAATCATATAACACGTTCTTATTTCATAACTAGTAGGAAGACACGTGCTAAGCACGTGTAACATAATTGAATTAATCAGTAAAATAACATATTGAATAAATCTATTTAAAGAGAATATTTCAATTGATTTTGTGAGACATAATGGAATTACTTGTGCTCTATAAAATTATATAATTTAAATTTAACACACCATAAAAGAAGAACTCAATTAATTGTCTGAGTGACTCCCTTCAACATGTATATGTGGTTATCAAAATTGTCTTTGTTCCAAAATTTGTGTAATTAATATACTTACAACTCACTTAAATAGAATAATCCGATTCTTGCGATTATTGGAGATACTTATGTTCTAGAAAATTAATATATAGTACTCACACTAATAGAGAAGAACTTGATAAATTGTTCGGAAGATTTTTTCTGATTGTATGTGTCGTTATTAAAATTGTCTATGCTATGTAGCTAATACTCACGACTCGCTGAAAGAGAATAACTTGATTGATGAGGTTACTAACATTTCTTATGCTCTAAAAGTTATAGATATTTTACTCATAATAATTTAAATATAACACACTAAAAGAAAAGAGCACAACTAACTATCTGGTTGACTCCCTCCAATGTGTATGTGTGATTACCAAAATTGCATATGCTCCACAAAATATATAACTAATACTCACAGCTCACCAAAAAAGAATAACTCAATTCATTTGATTATTGGAATCATTTATACTCTAGAAAATAATGTATATAACACTAATAACAACTTAAAATATTATACACTAAAAGAGAAGAACTCGATTAGCTACCCGACTGACTCCCTCCAACATGTATCTGTGATTATCAAAACTGTCTCTACTATACAAAATTATGTAACTAATACTTACAACTCACTGAAATAGAATAACTTGATATATTTGATTATCAATATTATTAATGCTCTAGAAAATTATATACATAACTCAATATAACATAAATATAATATACTAAAAAAGAAGAACTCGATTGACTGTCCGACCGACTACCTCTATCATGTATGTGTGATAATCAAAATTTACTCTGCTCTAAGAAATTATGTAACTAATACTCACAACTCAGTAAAATATGACAATTTGATTAATTACCAACTGACTCACTCTAACATGTAGTTTGTCGTTACTAAAGTTACACATACTCTCATTTTTAGCATGTCTATTGACAACTAATATATAACCAATTGTTGCTTCCCTCCCTACAACCAACAATGCTATATAAAACATGTATATGTGCCGCTAAAATATGTAAATAGAACTCACACACAAACTAATGAAGTATGTAATAATGCAGATACATGGACTAAACATAAAACTCCTAGAACTTGGATAAAGATGAATTTTAAAAAAAAAGTCAATCGGCCTGGTCGCTAGCACACAGGCTGGAATACCTTGCTTCGTTATAGGCACACCATAATTATACATATCACATTAAGAGAGAACAAATTAATTAATATCAAGTTAACTACCTACGATGTGTAACGACACATGCACTTTATATTGATAAGCACAAAAACAAATTGTTAGAATGCACAAAATGATTAGACCCATGAACACACAACATGGTTGCTAGAACGCAGATATAAAGTGGAACGATGACCACACAGACAAAAAGCATGACACTTATATTATAGCTCCACCCCCTTTGTTCGTCGCATAACTAATTTTGAAACCCAACTTGTCTGTCATGTCGAGATGTCATCAGCCAGAAATCAACCTACCACCTCTTGTTTATTGAGAGAGATAAACACGTGTCATAGATTACGATTTTTTCGATAGGCGTAAGATGAATATCACACTACCATACACAATAATTTATATACATATCACCAAGAGAGAGTAACTCGATTGACAGGAGCGGACTCCCTTCAGTATGTAAGGATACATAGTCTAAGATACATATAGTTTGGACTAATAATCATACAAACATACTTCTAGAATACAAAAACTAATAGATTGACAAACACAAACTGGATTGATGCTTAAACAGACCCAAAACCTGGAGGCTCCTGTTTGACATGACAAAACAAAAAGCAACCAAAAAAGTAATGAACGAAAGATAACACACACTTAAACAGTTCTACGATGTGCAAGTGACTGTCCACTCTAAACAAAAGGAGTTGTTTTATTATTTGCATGCTTACCCATATGAGCTATCCCCATGTTAATCCAATTGTACACTGATACACATACACACAACATACCGTTTTTGTAAAGTTTATCCAATTGACGGTTTGGATACTTAAATACCGACGCTTCAAAACAAAGCAGCCGAGCACGTAGGAGTGAAAGTATGAGGTGACCAAGCATGAGGTGTTTATAGAAACTGACCAAGTATGAGGTGTTTAGAGGATTATTATAGAAACTGACCAAGCATGAGGTGTTTATACAGCAGCGACGGGAGTTACTGAACGATACACATGTAATTTGGTGAACTTTCGCACGTATAAAATAGAGACGTGTCATGTATCAATAAACAAAGATATACTCGATACTCTTTTAACCGTCGTGAGCCACCTCATACTTGGGAAGAATGTGTTAAACCTTGCCTGTGTGAAAACAAAAAGATGTAAAAGAAAGTTACCGGAAAACAGATTTTTGCTCGGAAAAGAGGGAGTGCCTAGCAGCCGGAAAGCAGGCTGGACACTGCCTCTTATTTAGAGGGTTATAGACTATACAGTTTGTGAATTTCCAGAACAACTTGGGGGAATTCGGTAATTGAACGGGTTTCATGGGAAATTTGGACATAGCATTAGTCGCATGAAAAAATTGTTAATTATGCGAACAGTCAAAAAATGTTCATAGGATATTATGACTATGCTTACCAAGAGCTGTAGGGATCCCCTGTACAAATCTGGTATGTATAGAGTTGAGAACGATGCTCTTTTCTTGGGTCTGTATTCATAATAATTTTATTCTTCAGGAACTTTGCAGCTACAGCAAACGTAAGTTCCAGAGCGACGTGATCATCTGGTGTGTGGATGGCAAGAAGATCGTTCATTTGGAATATGACCCAACGCTGCATCAATGCGGCAAAAGTCTCTCTTCGGTGATCCAGGTAGCATCCGCTGAAGAACGACATCTCCAGCGAACCAAGAAACGATGCATGGTGCCCTGGCTGGTGAGGACGGTCTGGTCATTCAAGACAGTGTCAATGTGTTCAGGCAGCAGTTGAGGAAGTCGAGGCAGAGGCAGTAACGCTGCTGAAGACGATGGAGCACAATGATGATATGAAGAAGCTGTTGCTGGTGGAGGGGGCTTGAATGTACCATGATAAGGATAAAGATCCTCCACATTGAATACTGCACTAATGCCCCAATCTGTTGGCAGTTCCATTACATAAGCATTGGGTCCCTGTCGACTAAGTATTTGGAACGATCTTGATGCTCTAGCGTGAAGCTTCTTGAAGAAATTTTTGGGGTAGCGTTCAGGACGCCCACGTACTAACACATAATCTCCCACATAAAATTCTTGAAGCTTGCGGTTTGCATATATAGAAAGCTTATAGTTTTCATAAGACAGTAATTTTTCGGCGAATCTCGACATGCAAATCATGAATGTGTTGGGCAAAGGCCTTAGCAGTGTGGGAAGTACGGTCATTAGTGGACGGAGGTAAAGGATCTATAGGTTGGCGAGGTTTGAATCCATCAACAACTTCAAATGGACTCTTTCCTGTGGATCGATTGACAGAACTGTTGTAAGCAAATTCAGCAGTAGGTAGCAATAAGTCTCAATTTCCTAAACGCTCACCAACAAGACATTGCAGGAGGTTACCCAAACTCCTGATGACCACCTCAGTTTGACCATCAGTTTGAGGGTGAAAGGCAGAAGAGAATTTGAGGTTGGTACCAAAAATTTTCCATAAGGTCTTCCAAAAGTAGCTAACAAACTTAACATCACGATCAAAGACTATGGTGGTGGGGAGTCCATGTAGCTTGATTACCTCATTAAAGAAAAGGCGAGCGATATGTGAGGCGTCAGAAGTCTTACTATAGGCAATGAAGTGGACCATCTTTGAAAAACAATCAACAACCACGAACACAAAATCATGGCCACGAGAAGTGCGGGGAAGTCCTAAAATAAAATCATACTTAGATCCTTCCAAGGCTCATGGGGAATAGGGAGGGGAGTGTACAGACCCGCATTTTGTCTTTTGGTTTTGACCAATTGACAAGTACAACACAGAGACACTATGCGAGCTATATCACGTCGTAAGGACGACCAATAAAATATGTTTGTCACTAGAGCGGTGGTCTTATCTCTACCAAAATGGCTAGTGAGGCCACCAGTATGTAATTCCCAAATGAGAAAACCTCAAACTGAAGTAGAAGGGATACATAACTGCATGCTGCGAAAAAGAAATCCATCTCGTAGAATAAAATCACAAGCATGGCCAGGTGTACTATTGAGAAGGTCAGAATGAATAGTCACGAAGTCAGGACAGGTGGAATATTGCTCTTTCAGACGGTCAAAGCCCATGAGTTCAACGCTCATAGAGTGTAGGGTGGTCAAGCAACGACTGAGAGCGTCTGCGGCCTTGTTCTCAACACCTGAGCAATGTTTGAGAACAAAAGTGTACTCTTGAAGAAACTCACACCACTTGGTGTGACACACACTTTAATTCTTCTACGAATTTAGAAAGCGAAGGGCTTCATGGTCAGACCAAAGGATGAATTCCTGATGGAGAAGGTAGTGCCTCCAATGACGCAGGGATTGCACAACAACGTATAATTCTTTATCGTAAGTGGAATATTTACGCTTTGCGTCCTTGAGTTTCTCACTGAAAATGGCAACAGGGTGACCGTCTTGACTAAGAACGCCTCCAATGCCAACACCGGAAGCGTCACAAGATACTTCAAACGAAAGTGAGAAATCAGGAAGGCGATGAACGGGGCTTCAGTCAACTTAGTTTTGACAGCCTCAAAAGCACGTCTTGTAGATGGCGTCCACTCAAATTTTTCACACTTCATTAACTCAGTGGGAGGAGCCATAATGGTGCTAAATGCTCGAACAAAATGACGATAAAAAGTAGCCAGCCTGTGAAAGCTACGAAGCTCAGAAATCGAAGTAGGTTGGGGCCAATCAGTGATGGCTTTGACTTTGGCCGGGTCAGCCTGAATGCCGGTAGCGGATACAAAGTAGCCAAGGAATAGGACTTTATCTTGAAGGAATGAGCACTTCTTTAGATTGACATACAATTTCTCAGTTTGAAGTGTGTCGAAGATAAGCCGGAGATGATTTAGGTGTTCGTCCTTGGTCTTACTAAATCAGAATGTCATCAAAGTATACCACTAATTTTTTTCCAATGAATGGTCGTAACACGTTTCATGACTCACATGAAGGTCTTGGGTGCGTTGGATAGGCCAAAAGGCATGACTAGCCACTCATATAATCCGCCTGGGGTTTTGAAGGCAGTCTTCCATTAATTTTGACTCCTTAACTCGGATCTAGTGATAACCGCTACGGATATCAATCTTGGAAAAATAGCGGGATTCCGTCAATAAATCAAGCATGTCGTCAAGGTGTGGTATAGGGAAACGATATTTCACAGTGATCTTATTGATGGGTCGACAATCTAAGCACATTCTCCAGCTACCATCCTTCTTGGGGGCAAGGAGACCAGGAACCGCACAAGGACTCTTGCTCTCTCGAATGAATCCTTTGAGGAGGGGGCATCAACCTGGTGTTTCAATTCAGCATGCTTAGTCGGGTTCACACGGTAATGAGGTCGGTTAGGTAGCGAAGACCCTGGAATCAAATCAATCTCATACTGAATATCACGCAAAGGGGGGAGCTCATCAGGAAGGTCTGTGGGTGTCATGTCTTTGAACTAGTCTAGAAGGGAGACAAGTTTTGGTGGTAGGGGCTGAAAATCGGAGATAGGAGTGGATTCTTTGATATATAGGACATACATGCTTCCAGATACGTGACTGGCTTCTTCCAACTCTCTTCGGGTGACAAGGTGTAAAGAGCGCTGGGATTTGGCAGTTTGGGGGTCTGGTGGGGGACTCTTTTTCAGAGGAGAGATGAATCGAGTAGGTGCTAAGCGTATGTGTTTGCCCTTGTATTTGAAGGTATAAACATTGGAACGTCCCTCATTGTGGGCATCTAAATCATAAATCTGAGGACGACCAAGAATGACGTGGCCAACATCCATAGGCAACGCATCACACCAAATGTGGTATGAATAAGCACCTAGAGTGATGGGCACAAGGCAGCGTTGGGTGATGGGAAAGCTAATTTGGTTCACCCAATGGACTTTATGTGGTTGAGGATGGGGCTCTGGGCACAAGTCCATGCACTTCAATCCATGGTGTGAAACGATGTTCTGAGAACTGCCACCATAAATGAGTAGTTTGCATCTTTTACCAGCGTGTTTGAAGGTGGTCTGGAAGGGACTGGTACATTTCCATTCGTCCCCTTCCAATGGGGTAACTAAAACACGCATGACCTGGAGATATGACAGATCATAATCATAGTTGTAATCAGCGTAATCATCAGAAGGTTCAGAGGCAAGAAAAATATCTTCATATTCAATGTCATCCTCAGGGGTGGTATCAGGAGAGTCAGAGGACATAAAAAGAGCACGATGACAACATTGGGCAGCTAGGTGGGTCGTGCTATGACAATGAAAGCATTCACAACCTCGCGGAGTAGGCCGACTGGAGTTGTGACTACCTCCTTGCCTTTACTGGAGGAGGGGGCTGAAGAACTTTAGGGAGGTGGTTAGGGTAGGGGATAGGCAAAGCGATTTGGGTAATGGAAGGATTATTGGTTGAGCGAGTATGTTGTCCAAAACGAGAAAAGGAAGGACCACGAGAAGCGGGCTGAAGGTAACTCTCTACCTTTTGGGCACGGTGAAAAGCATCATCCAAGGAGTCATACTGTTGTAACCAGGGATGACAAAAATCCCCAAATACCCATACCCCACGGAGACCCAACAGAAATTGACCCAATTATAATTGGTTATATGCCTCTTAATTAGTAAACGGGTTATATTGGGGATGCGGCTGTTGTACCCAATTTTCAAGTCGAGACCTAGTAAGACCCACCAAAACCCACAAATACCTAAACTCCGTCTCGCCGGTGTAGCCGCCCACCCTCCTCTTTCATTTCTCGATGTGCAGACTATCGGTCATTGCTCTCCAGTCTCCGTCCGGTCTCCACTCCCGACTCCCGACGTGTAGATCCGCAATTCTTTGTGTGTAGACGTGCTGCTCAATGCGTAGATCTTCTTTGATCTTGACTCCCCCAACACTAATTAGCGGTGGTCCGGGTCTGTGATTGCCCGTGCATCGTCGTTGCTCCCTTCATGCAACATCGTCATCTTCCTCCTCCCAACCCGGCTGCTGCTCCATCCGCGCCGCCTCTCTCTCCAAGTTTTGTTCAGATAACCTCCGACGGTGGACATCAGGATCACTAGAGCACGGCGGCCTTGGCATCCACAATGTCGTCCAACCCTTCAACCTCCTTGCAAAGACTGGATACGACCATTGCAACAGATAGGTCCGTTGTGCCGCTGTTTCACCTGTACGAGTTACGACAACACCAACCAATGCAACTGAGAACCAAGCTCATCCTGTCAAACTACTTCGCCCATCTTGGCTTATGGAGCCCAACCTCGCTATGGACCTTTCACGAAGCTCCATTGCACGAGTGTAGGCTCCACAGGATGATGTTGCTGCTACGACGCAACATAACCTATGGCAACAAGGCACTTTCGGTATTCTGCCCACATTGTTTATTCTGAGTTTGACTTCCCCAATTTAATCCGCAGTCTCTCAAGATTTCATCCCTCTTTAGACTCTTCTCTGTTCTACATGCTTAACCTTACGAAGGACCATGACAATCAACCGTCTAAGACGTGTTTGATTTTATTCCTGAGAGAGATGGCTTCCTGTATGTTGTTCTTAATCAGAGTGTTTGTATAAAAGCACCGTTTGTATGATCATCCAGAACTGGAGTTGCGATGTCCATGTTGTTATTTTTTTGTTTGTAAATGGTGTTTTATTCAAGGAAAAATTAAACATTAGAGTTGATCTCGAAAAACAGATTTCGGTGGATTTTAGTTTATTGATTGTAAAAAATAGGTGGTTACATGTACGGTAAATTGTTATGTAATTATGCATTTGTGTTGGCTTGTCTTGTAATATCTTAACCATATATATGGCTGTTCCATTTTATGAAAAAATGAAGACCAAAGGACCTTGTAATTTTTCAATGTTTTGAAATATGTTTATACTCGAGAGCAAAACTGAGTAAAATTAAATTTGACCAGTTTATGGTTTCTATGTTTTTATATAAAATGGGCTATATTGGGTCCCCATTGCCAATTGGGGCGGGCATGGGTATGAGTTGCTTTAAAAAATTTCTTAATGGGGCGGGTATGGGTTGGCTGAAAATTTAAATGGGTTTAGTGGGTATGGGTATGGGTTGGTCAAACCCGCCCATTTGCCATCCCTAGTCGTAACTCATTTCTCGTTTAATGTCAGGGTGTAAACGGTGCACAAAACGAGCGGCCAGTTGCCAATCAGAGTCATTGTGAATACAACGGTTCTTAGCCTCTTCAAATCGTTCCATATACTCTTGAACAGATGATGACCCTTGGCTAAGGGCCATCCAGTTAGAAAGAAGTTGTCTTTGGTATTGGGCGGGAACATAACGCTCGCGTAGCTTAGTCTTTATCTCATCCCAAAAGAGGATGGGCGGTTGACCAATACACTCAATGTCGCGCTAGACATCTTGCCAATATCGCGTGGATGACCCTTCAAGTTTCATCTTAGCAAACCTAATCCGCTGAGCGTCAGTTATGTCATACCAGTCGAAATAATCTTCCAAACTAGCAATCCAGTCGAGAAAAGCTTTGGGGTCAAGCTTACCATCAAAAGTGGGGGCATCTATTTTAACTCGTCGAGTGATATCATTGTGATGTGGTGGATGAGGTCCCAGGTGAAATTTACCGTATGGGTTGTGGGGGAAAACATGTCCATGCGGGGGGTTATGAAAAACATCATGGCCAGGGGCTCGAGACTGAGTTGCCATGGGAGGATGCGGGCCTTGCGGCGGAGCCCATGGTTGGTGATGAGGTGCAGGAGCACGAGGAGCACATGGAGGGGGATGTGGAGGTGGTGCATAATGTGCTTGTGGGGTAGCGGTTTGGGGTGCTTGTTGGTAGGGTGGTTGATAGGGGTGTTGTTCCACATATGGGTGTTGTGAATAAGGTTCAGGTTTGGTGAAAGGATCAACTTCTCTATAGGGGTGGTAGGCAGAGGGCTCATGGAGTTGTGGTGGGCAAAACTGCAGAGGAGTAGGGTTCAGGGGGCTTTGTGGTGCATGTCCAGGATTTGGTGGCATCCCATAACCCATAAAAGGTGTCGAGTTCTGACCGGCCTGTAGAGTATGGGTTTGGCGAATAGTGCGAAGATCAGCCATGATGGGATTGATTGACTGACCTAGAGTCTCAAGGGTAAACGGGGTTTGGGAAGACGTAAGGGCTGCTTCCGACGTGGGTTCTAAAACAGGACTAGTAGACCTACGACCAAACATAATGATTTGCAACGAAATAGTCAAAAAATTATAGCGCCAAATGAAAACTTAATTCTGTAATGGATAACGCAAAACAATTCAAGAAAACAATGCAGACAGATATATGATAGAAAAGTAGTGCACCGAACAAGGGAAAACCTTTCCAAAATTAGGGCTTAGCAAATTTTAGTGGAGTAATCAAAACCCTATAAACCCGTTTGCGAATGTACTAAAGTTGCCAAAGATGAGCAAAAGCACAATAAACAATGAAAATATCTTACCCAAAGTTATGACAATTGTTGCTTCCTTGTCTTTGATATGGATGGAGAGAATTACCGCAGGAGGAGATAAGATATATGTGCCCCGACCCTACGCCGATCCAACTCGGCGGTGAGCCCCCTTGCTTGGGGTTTCGGGGGCGAGAGTCCTCGATTTTTTTTTGAGGGGTTGCTTACTAGTGGCCTCGGGGCCAGTTGTCTACGGGGTAGTGGTTGACAGCGGGCGTATGCGGTAGGGGCTGCTGCTGCAGCAGTAGAAGGCAACGACTACGGAGGGCGTAGCAGACAGTGTCGGCGGCGACAGGAGCAGATAGTGTCAGCGGCGACACTAGGCAGCGACTACAACGGTAGCGGTAGATAGCGGCGACGGCAGCAGATAGCAGCAGTAGCAGTCGGCGATAGTAACGACAGACAAGACGGTGACAGCAACAGGCAGCGGCGGCGGCAGCGGGTGTGGTTGGAGATGGCAGCGGATGACTGGGGGGCGGGTTGGTGGAGAACGACAGCCGTTGCAGGTATGATCTAACCCTAATATGTTTTAGGGTTAGGCTGTGATACCACTTAATGCCTATCTACGGAATTAAAGAAGAAATATAACTAAAGACTAAAAGGGAATAATTCTCATTCATCAACTGTCTCTCTACACGGACGCAAATAGAGCCTTTATATAGGCTTCTAAAAGAAAGACTAAACGGGTGGTAGCCAATGTGGGACTAAACCAATTGACTTTACAAGAGCCCAAAAAGAGAAAAAAAGACATAATAAAGCATGCTAATAAAGCCTAACTAATAACGGCGACTCCTACGCTCATAAGTGCGTAAAGGTGGGACCTGTCCTACATTACGATGGCTTATGCATTTGATGATTGGGCCTGTTACTGTCAGGAATATTGTCATTAGTATATACTTCACCTGGTTTCATTTTGCATTTGGTGGCTGTACACTCACTGAACAACAGAAGTATTGCCGGTTTTCCTTTCTGTTTTCTCTTGTTCTGGAAAAGTTTCCAGTATAATCTTAATAATTTTTTATAATATGGACGGATTAAAAGGCTTATTGTGTTCAGATATTTGATTTACAGACTCATTATAGACCATTTCAATGATATTAATTGCTCATTTATTCTGCCACACTGGACAATGGCACAAGTCAGCCGAGGTAAATAGACCAGTATAACAATTGTAATGTTAAATAGAATCTTGAAAAGTTCAGTTCTGAAACGATGCAAAACTGATATGTACCAGCCAGTATTGGCAATTGAACTTACGTATCGTGTAATCACATGTGATATTGAAAGAAAACAAGCTTAAGTAATTGAGGGACTATCTCTTTGCCTTGTTATGAGAACTCAAGTGGCCCTCTAACTTCACATTGCTGCGAAAAATTCAAAATGGTAACACATTTCTTTTTAGCTTTTCAGATCCTTTTGTTTGAGTTCTCTATCCATTTTAGTAAGAGTCTTGTGAAATCTTTATTTGATATGTACGTATCATGCAAGTTTCGCTTTTCACCTAGTGATGCAATTTTAAGCTGTAATTGAGTACCTTAATGTACATAGGAATTTTATTGTCAAACCAGAAAACTTCTTTGTATATCTATGATTTCCCACCTCAAAGGTTTTGTTCACAATTGCACAATTTTCATGAACGAAGTTATTTTCATTTTATGACATAAAGCTGCGTTCCATTAAATATGTCCTCAAGTAACATCTCCCACCTACAAATTGAAACATAATCAATCATACGTGAAAAATCTGAACGGGTCTTATGATTAGGGTTTAATTGATGCCTCTATGAGGGCTCAAAAGGATCACACCCTTAAAAGAAGGCTACATAAATTGTTGGCAGATAGGTTCTCTGATAATCCATTATCAAGTGAAAGCACATTGTTGCAGAAACTTTTATATGTAGTAATCCTATTACAAAAGGATCTAGCAGATTTCACCAACATAATTTTGGTATCGTTTGTGGTAGGTTGGGAATTAGATAAAAAATACCAAACTATATGGTTGTGTTTACATCTTTATTTCTTATATTCATATCCATGTCACCGGGCAAGTTTTGTCGTTAATAGCAGCCAAATTCCCCATCATGTCAGTCACTTTTACTGCAGAACTGAAAAAAAAAATCAGAAAAAATCAAGATTGCCATGTCTACTATTTGTCTGGTTCTGATGTGATATGCTTTTTACACCTTGCTTTGTTCCAATAGTAGGAGATTGAGGTCTATTTCTAGTGGGGGTTGTGTTTTTACTCCTAGCAAGATTCACTTCTTAATCAAGACTTCTGTCATTGGTCCTATTTTATTCTTAAAACATGACTATATTCAAGATTTGTCAACTAGTTGCTACACAGAATGCCGTCATGCTTATCCAAGTCGCCACCACTCTCTCGTGTAAATGTAAACCTGTTGCTTGTTGCTTGGTTTACATTATTGTTCATGTGCAAGATTGTAGGTCTTCTTGTATGGTGTATATTATTTTTATGGTGAGCAGGATGGAGATCAGCGAACCAATGAGAAAGCTAGAGGAGCTAATGGAGAAGGTAGATACTTTATGGCAGAACTCCAATGTTGGATGTGGATCGGAGTGGAAGATACTCATGTTCAGCATTAACTTGTTTTATTTAGTTTTTCTTCTGCCTCACTATTTTGTAACGTTCTATTCAATTTTTCTTTTGCCTTTACGTAAATAAAACTACTTTCATGCAATAAGATACATGCCCGTTCAGTGAATGACCAGTATGCGCCTAGTGAACCGAATCTACTATCACGCTATTTAAAAACTCCGGCCGTTACTTTTCAACCACCGTTTCTTCTACTATCCGGATAAAGTCTGAATTACCTACCTTCACAATAATTAACATCTTTATTCTATTCTTCATACTCGCAGACACATATAGTTAACCATAAAACCATAGTGTTGTCTGCAGCAGCCCATTTAGGCATGTTTGGATTGCCGGATCTAGAGGGATTATCGTATATCCTGCATTTAACCAATACATCTCCAGGAAAATGATGTATTTCGGAAACCCAGCAATATCATGTGCTTATGTTTGGTTTTGATAGAGAGATCACCGGGGGTTCGAAGGCTTAAGCTACAATGGTACGATCGCGTGGAAAGGGTGAAAGGCGGGTGGGGACCTTAGGCCTGCAGAAATTTTGGTAATAATACATTGACAGCAGACACCCGGCCGTAGAGCTGACCAGGCGTGAGCGCGAGCTCGGCGCTCGACAGATTTGAAATGGAGATTGAGATCCAAGGTTTGCGCTAGTGATTGCAGATGCAGGATTCTATGATTTTTCCAGCTCCAGGAAACCAAACTTAATATTCTGGATGCTGGACATGAAAATGCAATCCAATACGATGAAATACCACAAATCAAACGTGCCCTTAGCATCATCATCGATCCTTGACCTACTTGTAGATGCTCATTGGTGCTTCCCTTAAATGATTATGAGTCTTGACAAATTGGAACCCCGATAGCTGCTATATCTTTCTCCAGATGTTCATGCTGCAAACCATATTGATATGTGAAAACAGTTTATGCTTTTCTTGCATTTCTCGTGACATAGACACATGCGATAGATAGTTTCCTTAGTATCTTCATTGACAGTTGACTAGTCAGCTTGAATATGTTGGTTTGTAGCACTAGAATATGCTGGTCTGTGGCACTAGAATATGCTCGAAATAGCCAAATACTGAAAACTGAAGATTTTTGTGCAGTTGGTGTGGCTTTAGGTGAAGCTTATTACTTGACAAGAGGTTGTTGATATCAACTGATTGAATCAGTAGCATTAGCACTATGAATGGGTATTTTCCTTCTATTTTTAATCTTGATTCTTGAATAGCCAACTTTTTTCGTACTAGTGATCACAACATGGACTCTATTCCACTTCTCAGGTTGCACTACTTTTGTTTATCTAACGATCTCTATTTTCTTGTGTGGGGTTAAAATAACATGCGTTCTTGGTAGATCTAACCATCCAATACCCAACCTATAGATCTATGACTAATTCGAGAATCGAACAACAACATCCTTCCCTTGCTTTATGATTTGCATTTTGGATGGGTAGAACGATTTCGCATATGGTTTAATGTTTGCTTTGGAAGTCGGGTGACTCTTTTGCTCTAGCTTGATAGATTTTGTTACTCTTGGCTACGTAAGCCTTACTTTTCTTACAATGCATGTCAGATACATACAAATATGAAGATCAAATAGATGAAAATATGTGATTAGCTTATATAAAGACTTGTGAAGTGTACAACAAGTTGGATGCTTATATTCTATCTTCTCTAGCATTGGGCACTAAAGAAGATTATCCCTCCATTCTCTGTTAAAATGACCCAACATCCAACCCATGATCCCCTTGTGCTTTACCTCAATAAAGATGGGCTTCCATATTATTAAAGCAATTCTAATTAGAGGGAAAAGTTCTCATTTGAACTAACATGCCATTGGAACTTTAGGAGACCGAGGAAGGATGCTAAGCAGAGGGTGGGCAGACTTGGGAGACATATATTGAAAAGAAAGATATATCTTATGTTTCATAAGAGTGGACATTGACATGGTGCTTGGCCAAAGAAGATGGGAGGGATTTGAATGGATGGATATGTGACAAAAGGTTCACTGAATGCTTCTTGGGGCACTATGATGATGTGTAAATGTGCAAAGAGGAAGATGGGTGGGGTTAGGGTTATAAAAATTGGCCTTGAGGCTTCGAGGCTTAGGCCTCAAGGTGAGGCTATCCGATTTGTTCCTAGAGGCTTATGCCTCAATGTCTTGGATTGAGGTTAACACTTGAAAATGTAAGAGGCTAGCCTCAAAGCAATGTGGCTTTGAGGCTTAGTTGAGGCACACGAGTAGATTGTGGATGATTTTATCTTATGCTTTAATAAGACCAAGGTTGAACGTTGGGATAATTGGATTGAAAAGATGGGTGGGTGGGCGGGAGGGCTGGGAGACATGCATTAAAGAAAAATAGAGATACTATGTTTTCACAAGACCAGGGTCAAACATGTGGATGGTGCTTGTATTAAGAAGATGGGAGGGATTTGAATGGATAGATAGGTGGAAAAAGTAACTATGATTGCTTTGAGGGACACTATGTTGATGTGTTATTGTGCAAAATAGAAGGTGAGTGGGGCTTAGGGTTATAATAATCTGCCTCGCTCTCGAGGGTTACGCCTCAAGGCGAGGCTATCATTGTTGTGCATTGACTTATGCCTCCATGTCTTGGACCAAGTCTTACATCTCAAATATTTGATGTTCACCTCAAAGCAGTGAGGCTTCAAGGCTTAGCTACAGTGCAAGCCTTGGCTCTGGATTATGATGTTCTATGTTAACAACTCATATTTCTACTTTTGAGACCATCACATGCTCTTCAAAATGTTTCTATCAAAGTTCTTGTAGTTAAATAGTATTATCTTTAATATTAACTATTATTCATTAATTAGATTCATCAATCTTCATTGCTATAGGTATATATGTGCTAGACTTTTATTTACCAAATCCCACTACCAGACAGTGGTAAAAGGATTGAAGCACCTGTCCGTGAGTGACCCAATAAGATCTCACACGCTGGCATGTACAATAAAAAATAATACTCATAAATAGGATATTTAAAGAGCAATTAACCCAAAATAGGAGATATTGCCGATTTATCCTTGTCATCAGAGTATATCGAGTGCGGAAGCAATCTAGTCAATGTTCCATTTGTTTTGCCTAAAATCAAAAAAATCAAGACACAATCATGCAATTGCACGATACACTATCAAAAATAAGTAAACAGTTTATAGAAAAAGAGTATACTTGGCAGGACTTATATTCAAAAATATAACAAGCAAATTTTCCAAATCCATATTTATTCGACAAGAGGTTTATTTGGAACAATTCAATTTTTATTACGAGTTTCCATTATGCTGATTCGAGAAGCATGCTTATATATTTTGCGTGACTCCATCGCCCCAACAAGATGGGGGAGGTCACCAGGATCCTTCTCTCCATATGAGGTATGAGGTCGATCGACATGTACAAGATTCAATATCATTCGACAGGTACAAGTTCCACCCTCCGGATGAGGTCGCTTGTACTCAATATAAACATTATCAACATTAATATGCGGGCAATCATAATGGGCAATATCATTTATATTTTCAAGTTTGTCTCAAAATATAATATAAGAAAAATGGAAGCCTAATCAATAGGGAACAATAGCTTAACCAAGTATATAGCCAAGTATTCAATCAAGAGATACATGAAAGGTATCTTCAGTACAACCAAGGAGGAGATATAATAGAGTGCCTTTCACTGAAGATTTAGAGTACATATCTCAATAAGAAATAAGTCAACTCTTTGAATTAGATCCTAAATCAACAAGATTGAATCAAGGGTCAAGATCATGATATTTAGAAAATCATATTTCAATATTCGAGATTAGAGTTACACTTTTCATGTCAACCTTAGGGTTTTGTCATCCACTTAGGATCAACAATTTCAATATGTTCAATACCTATTCAAGTGTCAAGAATAATTCAAGTGTGAATGACCTACCTAGGTATTTTAGGAACATATGTTAACCCTAATTTTATGATCATTATCCAAGTCATATTTCAAGTTTCTAGATCTTCATCAAGGAAGTAAGTTCAAGGGTCTAGATTAGGTATGTCACAAGATTTAGTACACTTATATTCACCATATGACAATTCTAGGGTTAGAATCAAGCTTAGTCATTACTTTATGGCATGAAATCTTATTTAGGATTTGAATAAGTCAAAAGATTACATCTAGATCACTAATAAGTCAAGTATGCCTTTTGTGTTTCAAAATAATCACCAAAGTCAACAATTAGGGTTTCTAAAGAGTAAACACCATTATTGAATCATTTTTCAAATTAAGTAAGCAAGAGTTTAAGATCTAGGGATACCAATTATAATAATTTGGAATCAGGTCTCAAAAGTATTTTTAAATAAATCATTGGACTTTTCTGATCAAAATTGACTATTTATTCATAAGATTTGGAGTTAGGAATCAAGAGATATGATTTTTGTAATATTTGTCCATTTATTTGATTATTTGCTAGAGAGATATGTAAAAATACCTTTAATAGGAAATTCCACAACCGTTGGATTTCGCGATTGGAGGGTCATGATTTTTCCACATAGGAGTCGAGTTGTGGGTTCAATGGACGCACCAGTTCACTCTCTAATGGGTCAGTTCCTTCTTGATTTACTAGTTCAATTGTGAATCTCATATATAACTAATATTGGTTCCTTTTTCCTACTAATTCCAAGCTATATTTTCCCTAATTATGTTTTTCCAATTACATATTTGGATCTAATAGTAATGAGGAACCAAATAATTGGGAATGGATGACATGTGAACCACACAAAGCATTTAAGTCAACAATGCCTCTCCTTGACAAATTACGTTTAACATTGGTGCTCTCACAAAGCTTTATCACCTCCATGACTCTAGTGTAGTAGCACAAATCTAATTTATTCTTGATGATAGATAAAGTGGAAAGGTGATGAATGTCAATAAATTTGCTTGATCCAACAATGGAAGATTGCTTAGTAGATATGGATATTGAGACCTTATGTAGGGCCAAACAGTCCATCACAGTTGACAACATATATAGTTATAAGAAAAGTAATGGAATATGTGATTCAAGGTTAACTGGATAAAGGAGGATGACATGTATACATCTTTCTTTTGCAAAATGGCCTTTAAAAAGAGAAGATTATACTTCATTGATGAACTTAGGGTCATAACACTTTGTTGCAAGGGAATCATATGTGAATATCATGTCATGCATTTTAAAGATTTTTAGGGAAGGTTTGGAGAATTAAATCAATCAAACTGAAGGATCACACTATTTCTCTAGATACTAAGATAGCTTGGCTGGAAATTTTTACGAAGCATACGATTAAGCCAACAATATGGGACATGGATACCTCTTAGGCCGTACGACTACGAGTTTTCCTAATTGATTACTAGGTGCTACAAACCTTATTGGAATGTGGTTAAGGATGACTTGGTGTTATCAACTGTGATTTCTATTTTGATTCTAGATGCATTAGTGTCAACATGACATGAATAATCTTGATACTGAAAAAAATGAGAGAAAAACATGTGTCGTGATTTGAATGTTTTAATCTCATTAACCGTTCTTGTAAGACTTGTTGGATATATGGGCTCAAGGGGGGTGATTTGAGCTAAAACTATTTACAAATTTTTTTATTAGATCTTCAAATTATTCCATGATAAATATGCATGTACTAAAAGTAATGGAGATAGATTGAACAATTCACAAGTGAATGCTATATATGTAGTAGTTCCATCTCAAAGGATGTAGATTCACACCTACAGAGGTTAACCTCTAAGTTGTTTAACCTTGAGTCTCTCCTTTTATTCCATTATAAGAGTTACTTCAATAGACCACCATTTTTAAGGTGAAAGGCTAAAACTAGCTTCCCTTTTCCAAGAAAGGGTCGACAACCTTACAAGAGACTTTCTTATCTTTGGTCAAGGATATTTCGTTCATATCAAAGGATTTACCCAATTGTAGCCAAGATCCTTTCACCTTTGTCACCTTCACCGAGGAGAAGGTTTGACCACCAAAGGATGCCTTCCCTTGCTATGAGACACTGTCCTACAACTTCTTTTTGTCAACAAACTTTTGATTATCCAAGAGGTGCCTTCCTTTATAAAGGGTGGCTACACTTCTTCTCTTTTCCAAGAGAGAATCACATTTCTAGTGAGAGAGAGCAGTTAGAAAGTAGAGATTAGTGAGAGCCTCATAAGACCTATACAGTAGAGCTAGCTCTTTTAGATATATCCCACTCTCTCTAGTGGATGTAACAAGTGGTTAATCTCATGAGAGGGAATAGGTGCTCTTTGAGGCAAATTCTCTCAACTATAGCACATGTGCCTTATGGCGCATGTGGCTAACCATGGGATTGAGCCCAATGGGTTCTATTTGTATTTGAGGATGTCTCCTAACCAGCAGAATAATTTAGGATGGATACTAGCCGTTATTGGGGTTGTCCTACAAATACATGTTTTCTTACATACTCTCTCAGACTAAAATATTGCACTCTACAACTACAATGTTGTTGGTCGATTTTTTGTTGCCAAAATTCCATTGACACATAAAAGGGTCAACAAACATACAAGGGGCTTACCTATCCTTAGAAAAGATCTTCTTCCCTTATCAAAGGATTTACTCACTCTTAGCCAAGAGTCTCCGATCTTTGACTTCATATTCACCATGGAGAAGTTTTGACCACTAAAGTAGCTAGCAATGTAGTGTCACTTGCATACATTCACTTCTATGATTCCATCAACCATACTTGATCGACTTGGCTATTGTTGGGGGTATGTGGTCTAGATTTAATGTTTTCTAGCCCAATATGTATGCAAAAGGGAGAAAGAGTTGTGGAAAGAGATTGGGATGCAATTACATAGGAGTACCCGTCTTTTCTTTATTTTATTTAGATGCTAGTACATGAGGACATCTTTTATTTTCTTTTTGCATTTCTCTTTTTATTTCCCCCCTTTTGTATCTAGGGCATATGATGGTAGCAATGAACGTAAGGGAGGGAGGTTGGCCACCCCAAGATTTTAGAGGGTGGCCAAGGCTTATTCGTTGTGTGCCCTTTAGACATCTTTTCATGAGAAAGTGAGATTAGGAGTGGTAGAAGAAAAATGGATCAACATGGGAGTCAAACAATGTTGATTTCCATATAGGTTTTCTTACATGCAATCTAGTCCAACAACCTTCACAAACGCATGGAATATCATAATGAATGAACATTAATGTCAAACCACATTCTTTTAACAAACAATTACCAAAACTTAAGCATCTAGGACTTTCTCTAATTTTATTTTAGCCAATCAATCCAAAAGAAGATAAGCGGGAAGCATGTATCAGTTCAACCATGTAATTCTATCAGTCAAAAAAGATACAAGAGGGGAAGTGAGTAACATTCATCAAAGGTCATTTCATTTAGTTCCAATTCAAAGAGATAGAGATTAAGCTAGAACATCTTTCACGACAAGATATTGTAATATTGGACAGAGTTGGAAAATAGTGCCAAACGCCCCTATTCACATCAATATCTAACTAAAAGGTAGGAAATAACATGAAAGTAAATACTATTTAAGCACCCACAAAAATTACAAAAACTATATGTGATGCGATGCGATGTATGGATTGGCAAGAAAATGAAAATTAAAAAAAAAAAGGAAAAATGCAAGAAAATAAACTGCATGACATGCAAGGGTGCAAATATACAAAATTAAAACATGTGAGAGTAAACTATACAAGTGTAGGGGTCATTCAAGCAATTGATCATCTCAGGAAAAATTTATAACAATAGAACAAAGCAAACAAGGGCTTACCATTACCACCCTAAGCGTTTAAATCATGTTGTCCTCAACATGGAACAAATGCTTAGGACAATAGGATGACTATCATGGAGCTGTAGTTGCTACACTTTGAGAGGGGGAGGATAAAAATCTCTTAAGTGGGTTGGCCTAGGGCCACCGCGACCATTTTTTTTGGCTTTCACCACAATTGCAGTGGGGAGAACGATCATCACGACCATTTTCTTGTAGCTTTTCAATTCAGTCCAATTTTCCTCTCTTCTTGGATAATCTCATGGTTTTACAACACTATGGATCATTCATCACGCTAAGTTCTTATTCTAAGATGAATCATAAATAACAAAACTATAAAATGGTGTGTGTGTATTTGTTGGTAAGTGTAAAAACAAGTATAACAAAAACCATGTGATGTATGAGGTTAAAATCTTACAAACCAATGTGGATTGCCTCCCACATTGCTAAATTTATTACTTTCAATCAGGCTGGATGTTCTTCTCAATCATCCATTACAAAAGCTAATGGTCACATTCTTTAAGTAAAATGCCTCTCCATTGGCATTCAATAGTTGATCCTCCATCTATTGGTCATTTCAGTCCACATAACTTTCCTCATCGACTTTGTCCTTTTTTCATCTTGGGGTGTTGATGTCTTCGAGATGTAGAGGGTCCACCTCATATTCATGAAGATCACTGTCATTGTATAAATGCATACATGGATATCAACATCAGTTGTAGCCAAAAAGGGCCTACGCAAGATGATGGGAATGTTCTTATCCTCCGCCTCCATATTAAGAACAATGAAGTCCTTGCGACCAACACAATATTTTTGGATCTAGGATTATGGGATCTGGAGGGGGGTGAATAGAGATATAAAAACTTGAACTAAATTCATTAGACCTTAAAGATATATCAATAAATAAGGTTTCTAATTTAATATTTGAGTGCTACTAATCATAGACAACAAGGATGAGAAAGAGATTGAATAAGAACAAAAACACAAGCTATGTATAGTGGTTCCAAACCCTAAACTAGGAGAATGTACATCCACTACCTAGAGAGGTCAACCTCTAGGCTTTTGCATCCATTAGACCTTCCTTATCTTCCATTATAAGAGATACAATAAGACATTCCTTTTCCAGGACAAGGATACCCAACCTTTTCTTTAAGGAGAAGAGATCCAACAACCTACCAAAGGACTTACCTATCTAAGATCAAGAGTCTTAAACCTCACCAAGGACTTACTCACTTTAGCAACGAGTCTTCCGCCTTCACCAAGGGCCTACCCACTCTTGCAATAAGTCTTTCACCTTTAAAGAATTATACACTCTTCTTGGATCTTTCGCCTTGAAAGAATTATCCACTCTTCTTTGATATTTCACCTTTGATTTCACCTTTGCCAAGGAGAAGCTTTCATCGAGGGACTCCTTCCCTTCTTCTTCACCTCTCTTAACCAAGAGAGATAACCTTCATTTTCACGTTAGAAAGAAATTTTTGGGAGGTGGAGGAAGTGAGACCCTCACAAGATATACATGTAGGACTAGCTCTCTTATAAATATCTTACTCACTCTTATGGATGCAATAAGTGATTAATCTTGAGAGAGAAAGAAGGCTCTTGGATGCGCTTCACTATAAAATACAAACATTCATAGTGCTTGGATAACCATGGGATGAAGCCCAAGGGGTCCTATTTATAGTTGAGGATGTCTCCTAGCTAGTAGAAACACTTAAAGTTGAATTCTAGTCTTTTAGGGTGTTGCAACAAATCTCTTTTTGATATTTGCAACACTCCAACGACTAGAAACACTTTTTATACACACGTCGTATAGTGCAATCCATCAAATTCAATAAAGGTAACTCAACTGATTACACTATTTGACAAACTGATTTTGAGTTGTCGGTCGAGTTTATCCTAGATGAAGAAACTGATGGCTTAAAATCACTTAGTCTGTGTAGGGTGTTAGTTGAGTTGACCTGGGACAAACTCGGCTGAACCTGACGATTTCCAAGACCCATCCTAGGCATCGACCAAGTTTTACCTGGGATAAACTCAGCCGAACCTGGCAATTTCCAAGACCCATCCCAGGCGTCAGTCGTGTTTCTAAGAGGAAAACTTGGCCGAATAGGGTGCCTATGATGCATTATGGAATTTGTGATTGAAATGCTTAAATATTTGTTTAAAGTGTTTCTATTTTTTTCTAAGCTTAATTACAAGTCATACAATCATTAATGGGATTTACAACATGATTCTAATGGATTTGAGGTCTTTTCTATAAAAGTACACTTGCATTGATTTTGACTTGTCTTTCTCCAAGTTATGATGTGCAAGTTAGGGCATTTGGAGTGTGTCTATAGAAGCATTAGACACAAATAAGGGGAATGATTAGTCATAATAAAACTTGAGAGAGAAATGAGGCTCTCGGAGATGCTCAACTGTAATATAGTGACCTTCATAGTGCTTGTCTAACCATGGAATGAAGCTCAAGGGATCCTATTTATAGTTGGGGAAGCCTCGAAGACTTTGGGAATACTTAAGTACAAATTCTAGTCATATGAGATATTGTAACATATCTATTTTTGATATTTACAACACTCCAACATATAGATATAGTTTTTTTCTACACGCTCTCTACAGTGCAATCGGTCGAGTTTCAATAAAGGTAACTTGACCGATTGCACTATTCAACAAACTGATTTTGAGTTGTCGGTCAAGTTTATCCTGGATGAAACTCAACTGATGGCTTAAAATTACTTTGTCTATGTAGGGTGTTGGTCGAGTTTGACCTGGAAAAAACTCGTCCAAACTTAGCAATTTCCAAGACCTATCTTAGGCGTCGGTCGAGTTTCTATGAGGAAAACTTGGCCGAACAGGGTGCCTATGATGTATTTTGGAATTTGTAATTGAAGTGCGTAAATATTTGTTTTAAGTGTTCTTAATTTTTCTAAGCTTAATTATAAGTCATACAATCATTACATGTGATTTACAACATGATTCTAATGGATTTGAGATCTTTTCTATAAAAGAACACTTGCATTAATTTTGATCTATCTTTCTCCAAGTTAGGATGTGCAAGTTAGGGCATTTTGGGTGTGTCTATACTTAATCTAAAATCACTCAAGTAGAAGCATTAGACACAAATAAGTAGAATTATTAGCCATCACCAAAACAAGGGTTTAGTCAATTAGAATTTGAGTCAACATTCTCCCCCTTTTTGAAGATGACAAACCATTCCATAAATTTATTGAAAGCATTTAAGTAAGATGATACCTTTGGAGAAACCTAAGGATTTCAATAGAATGGAGTTCATATGCTTCCTTCAATTGATGCTAATGGAGTTCTCGCACCCCCTCCCTCAATTGGTTCTATTTCTCCTACATGATTAGCTTTCATAACACTTATAGAAATAGTGTCTTCTACTCATATGTGTCTTCTACATATATGTGTTTCTCCCCTTTACATACGACATGTCTTCTCCCCCTTTGTCATATCAAAAAGTAAGGGGGTTGAAAAACACAACTTGTTAGTAAATGGAGATACCAAAAGTTAGAATGGAGAGTAGAAGAGCAAAAAATAGGGGCTTGTCCAAGAAAAGTATATAAAGAAAATGAAGACATGTATTGGAACAACCCTATATGTAATTCTAACAAATATCAAGGCAATGATATGCAATCAGGTAACTCAAGATGGTAGATATGAAAATCAAGGAACAGGCTTGAGTATGTATGGACTAAGATACAAGCATAGCATATAATTAGGTACCACAAGATGTGTGAGATATCAAAATATAAACAAGGCTAGAACTACATGTAGATAGACTACTAGTAGATGATTTCACAAGTCATGGATACTAGTAGGATCTAGATCATACCAAAATATGCACAAGTTAAAGATCAAGCTATGAGTAGATCTAGAGGAATATCCAAACAAAAAGATATGCAGTTATAGAAGCATGGAAGGATATCACTCACTAGTAAATATGCATCATTACCAAAGGATGCTTACCACTAAGAACCTCAAGGTTGTATCAAAATATACAACTACATAGATGTAGAAAGTTAGAGCACAATGGAAGCAAATTTGATTACAACTAAGAGATTCAAAGAGATCATCATCAAAACATGCATTACAACTCAAATAGGTATTTGCAAAATATAGAGATACCAATATAGAGCAATTTGAGGGATAGAGATGTACACAAGATAGGCAATTCAAAGCATGGCAATATGCACATAACAAGGCACCAAGAGGAGTGCCATAGAATAAGGTTATTGGTTGAGAAAGTCAAACCGAGAGGAAAATTCTCATCCAAAAAGCCTTCTATATATTCTGTGCATAGTGTTGTCAATTGTGTTTTTGGGTTGAACTTCTCGGCCAACAACAACTATTGGAAACACCGGTTGGTTCTTGTCGTTCGAGTTTCTTACTGGACAAACTCCGTCAACAACAATTGCTGTAAAAAAGCACATATATTTTAGAAAATCATATCTAGTGGCATGATAAAAAATATAAACCATATACAAACATGTATAAGCAAGTTTGTAATGAACTATGAAAGCATCATGGGCAGTTTTTTTAGCAAGAGAGTGATGAGAATCACAATATACCAAACTTGAATAAAAACCATATGTATAGTTCATACAAACTTGGCAACATCAAGCTAAGATTGGATATGAGCAAGGATAACATTACCTATGTTTTTACCATTTCTTTTCCACTTGTTTCCACTGTATACACATCTCACCTTTCTTCATTTATGTGGATTGAGACACTGACTTATAAATCAATATCTCATTCCAATCCATTACAAGTTACCGACAAGAAGAAAGATGAAATGTTACCCATTCATATTTTTGGGTCCGGATGGGTTAGCTTAGCAGCCCAAGTCCTATTACTTGTGGATACTTTCCTAAAAGGGAAATATGTAGAATGATGGCCAATTTAATTGCAATGATTAATGATCTCATAGCCTTAGAACAAGATGATTCTTCATTGAAAATTGAAGGTCCTTTATTTTTGTTGTTCCTTTGGCTACTATCAAGTCCAATATCATCTCTACCAATTTGTTTGGTAATATGGTCTAGGATTTGATTAATATTCTTTTTATCATCCATGAACCTTTGCATAGGAAATCTCAAACTATGATCATGCATAAGAGAAGTAATAGTAGAAGACAATTGATTGATCATATCTCTAGCATGCAAAAGACCGATTTCTAACCAAAGAGCTTTAGCCATATAAGAATCTTTTTCAATATGAAGAGCATCAATATTATTATCTCTACTAGTGGAATTAGAACAAGATTTTTAGAAAATTGATTTTAACAAGCAAGGAAGCATTTTCTTTTTCAAACAAAGCAATCTTAGAAAGATAAACACTATTTTCAGATTCTATTCCTTGCAATAAATCTTTATCCTCATTTTCAGTTTTAAGAACTTTAATATCAAGCATGAGAGAATGCACAATTTTCCATACTCTTCATTACAACTAGACATAAGAGGTTGAGCTTCTAGATATCTAATCTTATCAAGCAAATTCACATTTTTAAATTTTAAAAAATCTACTTGAGCAAAATAATGATTGTCTTCAATCTCAACACTATTGAATTTCAATTCTAGTTCTATATAATACTTTTGAAGATTGTCAACATCATCTAGCAAGCAAATTTTAGCATGTTCAAGATCATCTTTTTCTTCATGCAAGTTATCAAAAATTCTAAAAAACTTTTTCTTTCTCTTTTTAGTAGACTTAAGAGAAGCACAAATAGCATAAATAACTGCAATTTAAATATTCTTTATCTAAAGAGTTTTAATTTACCTCATTTTCATCTTCATTTGAGCTTGCCATGAGAGAAAAATGGCATTCTCGTTCTTCACTATAGCTTGAGATAGATTCTCACTAGATTCTTCACTTGATCTTGAGTTGGAGGAGTCACTAGAGCTTTTGTGCCATTTATCCTTCTTCTTGTGCTTATCTTCACTTCTCTTGTGATGTTGGGTCTTTTTTCCTTGTGGGCAATCTTCCTTGAAGTGACCCGTCTTTCCACATTTGAAGCATTGGGTGGAAGAGGAAGACTTGCCTTTGTAGGATCTACCTTTGGAGTACATGGCCTCTTCTTCAACTTGATAGGATGGAGAGGCATGACCAACAATAGCTTCAATTTGGGATTTGATTTCAGCCTTGTTCAACTTGAGAGGATGGAGAGGCATGACCAACAATAACTTCAATTTTGGCTTTGATTTCAACTTTCTTCATTCTCTCGAGCTCTTTCTCTACTTCTTTTTCTTATTCCTCTTGCTTGTCAAGTGTGACTTCATGAGCTTGTAGATTTCCTATGAGATATACAATGGCAATTTCACCAAGGCTCTTGTTTTCTTCAAATGGAAGTCACCTTGGATTCCCACCTCTTGGGAAGAGTTATAAGGATCTTTGAGTTGATCTCTCCTATATCCATAGGATGACCTAGGATGGAAAGACCAATTACAATGGTGTTGAGCCTTGAGTACATATCTGTCACCCATTTCCTCCTTTTTCATCTTGAAGTTTTCAAGAATCCCTTTGAGCATGTAGGCTTTACTTTCCTTCACTTGCTTTGTCCCCTCATAAGTGACACATAGATTTCTTCATAATTCATTGGCCCTCTCACAAGAATAAATCTAGTTGAACTCGGAGGAGGAAAGAGAGACATAGAGAATGTTGATGGCTCTAGCATTCAAGGTTGCTTTCTCTAAAGTATCTTCATCCCATTCTTCTATCTTTGTCTCTGGTAGCTTGTATGGAAGATCAACCATTTTCCATAGCTTAAGACTTGATCCTTGGATGTAGAATTGTATCCTTCTCTTCCAATAGAAGAATTTGCTCCCATCGAAGATTGGAATGTTGATGAGGTATCTCCCACCTTGATAATCACCCATCTTTTCCTACTTGTGGAAGTATGCTTGGAGAAGACCCACTATGATACCACTTGTTAGATCTAGGATGATGGACTCTAGATGGGGAGGGGTGAATAGAGCTATAAAAACTTAAACCAAATTCATTAGACCTTCAAGATATATCAATAAATAAGGTTGTCAATTTGATATTAGTGCCACTATACATACACAATAAGTATGAGAGAGATTGAATAAGAACAAGAACAAAAGCAATGTATAGTGGTTCCAAACCCTAAACTAGGAGAATGTACATCCACTACCTAGAGAGGTCAACCTCTAGGGTTTTGCAACCATTGTACCTTCCTTATCTTCCATTATAAGAGATACAATAAGACCTTCCTTTTTCGGGACAGGGATACCCATCCTTTCCTTTGAGGAGAAGGGATCCAACAACCTACCAAAGGACTTACCTATCCAAGAGCAAAAGTCTTCAAACTCACCAAGGACTAACTCACTTTAGTAATGATTCTTCCACCTTCACCAAAGACCTACACACTCTTGCAACAAGTCTTCCGCCTTGAAGGAATTATCCACTCTTCTCAGATCTTCCGCCTTTGACTTCACCTTTTCCAATGTGAAGCTTTCCCTGAGGGATCTTCCCTTCTTCTTCTTCACCTCTCTTATCTAAGAGAGACGACCTTCATCTTCATGTTAGAAAGAAAGTTTTGGGAGGTGGAGGAAGTGAGAGCCTCATAAGATATACATGTAGGACTAGCTCTCTTACAAATCTCTTACTCACTCTAATGGATGTAGCAAGTAATTAATTTTTAGAGAGAAAGTAGACTCTTGGACACACTTCAATGTAATATACATACCTTCATAGTGCTTGGATAACCATGGGATGAAGCCCAGATGGTCCTATTTCTAGTTGGGGATGCCTCCTAGCTAGTAGAAATACTTAATGATGAATTCTAGTCATTTAAAGTGTTGCAACATATCTATTTTTGATGTTTGCAACACTCCAACAACTAGAAACACTTTTTCTACACACACCGTATAGTGAAGTCAGTCGAGTTTAAATAAAGGAAACTCGACCGATTGCACTATATGATGAACTGATTTTTAATTGTCGGTCGAGTTTATCCTGGATGAAACTCAACTGATGGCTTAAAATCACTTTGTATGTGCAGGTGTCAGTCGAGTTTGACCTGGGATAAACTTTGCCGAACCTGGCAATTTCCAAGAACCATCCTAGGCATCGGTCGAATTTGACCTGGGACAAACTCATCCGAACCTGGCAATTTCCAAGACCCATCCTAGGCGTCGGTTGAGTTTTTAAGAGGGAAACTCGACTGAACAGGGTACATGTGATGCATTTTTGAATTTATCATTAAATTGATTAAATATTTATTTGAAGTGCTTCTGATTTTTTCTAAGCTTAATTACAAATCATACAATCATTACAAGTGATATAAAACATGATTCTAATATATTTGAGGTCTTTTCCACAAAACTACACTTGCATTGATTTTGACTTGTCTTTCTCCAAGTTAGGATGCGCAAGTTAGGGAATTTGGAGTGTGTCTATAGAAGCACTAGACACAAATAAGGGGAATGATTAGTCATCATCAAAACAAGGGTTTATTCAATTAGACTTTGAGTCAATAGTTGTTTCCATGTCAAACATCACAAGCACATCATCCACACCGCCCCTTGGGACTTTGATAGATTGGTCAGCCAACTATAGAATACAATTTTTTGTCTTCAATTTACCCAACAATAAGATGACCACCAATGTGGCACAAAATGAAAGGGGATCTATGATCCTTCGTCTTGAGGGGACATGCATCTTGTAAAATAGATCTCACTTTCTCTATGAGCTTCATTATGTTGGTCATTCTCCCTGCTATCTTTTACTTGAAGGCACACATATCCTTAGGAAATTTTGCACATGCTATAATTTTCTTGATTTCATCAAGTGATGGGATATTGAACTTCACTTGGTAAATATCTCAATAATATTTACATTATTCTTTTACCTCCTCTTGGATGAGAGTCTCAAATAAAGCATCAAGGAATGGATGATCTTTTTCCACTTTCCATGCTTGAATCACTAGGAAAATATTGAATTATCACAGAAGGGAATCTTGTAATCACAATCCAAATAGAGGGAACAAAAGTACTCTCGAATGGAGTAGTATATGAAACACTTGCAATCACCAAGTCAATGGAAGGCATCATAGGATAGTTTTCTTTCATCACAATATCACTTTCAACTATCATGATATTATGAATGGTATTCTCTGACATTACTTTATCAACATAACCTTAATTAACATTATCTTTGGCCCTTTTGAATTTTGGGCTTCTAAAGAACTTTAACACTCATCAAAATAACCACCACATTCACTTCCACATGGGGAAGAGGGGGATCTTGTGATGCTTGTGGTGGTGGCCTTTGATGTTGTTGATTGTGAGGTGGAGGTTTAAGGATGCATCTCATTTGTGGTGGTTGTTGTAGGTGGTCGTTGAGGTGAAGGTTGAAGGATATAAGGTTGTTGTAGGTGGTCGTTGAGGGGAAGGAGGGCATTGGTAGTTAAATAGTAGTTTTGGTGGTGAAGTAGCATATGTGTTTGGGTGAATTTAATTATTGTACATGTTGTACCTACATTAGTGGTAAACAAAGGAGCCTTGAGGGGGTGTCATTTTCCCACTTGCATTGTTTAGATTCACTATAATTTGAGAAGGAAGTATTCCCTCCTCATGACATGCAAAAGATAAGGCAAGCCAATCGAGCCTTTCTCCTAGCCTATCAATGGTTTGTCTATGTGTACATATCTTTCTTCACTTTGTCTAGGCTCCTTTGCCTACCAATAAATTCTTCCTCAACCTTGAGCTATATTTATAGATTGGATGCTTCCTTGGTTTCCATTGTACATCACCTTGTTGTTTCCATGAGAACTTAGGGTGATCTCTTCATTCAAGCATGCAAGATTGGAATACGCGACCTTAGTTGTTGCCGTTTCCAAAACATTACGCCACTTTCACTTCTTACTCAAGAGTGTAATGGCTTGCACTGAGTTTCTTGAAGCACTTATACCTTGGTTCTTCATCATGGATATCATTTTAGAGAGAGCACTCATCAATTGTGGGTTAGGGTCATTGGAAGGTGGAGGTGTATCTCTATTAGAATACCAATTCATATTTTTATTATAGTCATTGATATCACTACAAGTGTGGTCTCCTGTGTTTTCCACCAAGTTCCCATGCAATGGCCAAGAATATTTAGGAGGTTTTTCCATGAAAGTGCCACCACATGAGGAGTCCATCATAATTTGGCACAAGGGGGATAAACCTGAGTAAAAGGCTTTCACCAAGTGTCATAGGGGAATATCATGGTGGGGGAAATCCCAAAGTAATTTTTGAAATCCCTCCTAACTATCATAAAAGTGATTTTGGATCATTTGACCCAAGTTCAAGATGGATTTACTCATGATTGTCAACTTGGAAATAGGGTATAACTTCTTCAAGAATGCATTCCTCATCTCCTCCCAAGTAAGTTTCACCATTCTTTAGCTTTATCCTTCAAAGAGAATGGGAACATGACCATGCTGACGATGTCATCATTGTGGCTAAAATTTGGATGGTTGATCATATCTCAATGAAAGAGTCCACGTGAAAGTATGGGTTTTCCATGTCAAGTCCATAGAAGTTAGGAAGCATTGCAACTAGTGTCGACAATATAGAGAAAGCTTACCCCCAACATTTCATGAATCCTTGTAGCCATTGGAGAAGTGTAGTTTTCCAGGAAAAAGTAGTCTTGTAGAGGCCTAGGAGGTGGAGGCTGAGAACCCTTTTCTTTAGGGTCCTCATTGTCACCACTAGGGTGTGGTCCATTGGGTCCACCATTTCTTTCTCCTCTCAAGCTTATCTATGTTGGTTTACCTGCGTTCACCCACCCATATTGCAATCCTTCAAAAAGGATTCAATAGAGTGAGAGAGAAACAACCAAACATGCAACGACACCTGCACATGCATAAATGAACCAAGTGGATCATGTTGGAAGCCTCAAACATAAAAGTGACACAAAGAATATAGAATAGAAATGGTGAGGGCAATGAGGAAAAGTCAAAGCAAAAAGACTATCTAGGCTGAGTTCCACTCTCCCCAACAATGGTGCCATAAAGCTTGATGCGCTAAAGGCCCACCAGGCTAACAAATACTTATACTTACCCAATTGAGACACACTCACATTGAAAGATATGCAAGCACACAACTCAGAACATAGCATAGGATTTGAAAGTCGAGGTGAATCTATTAGGAGAGATGGGGACACTAGGGATGTCTATTTTCCTAGGTTCCTATTGTAGAGTGTAGGGTTTTAAGGGTTTAATTGTGGGTTTGAGATAAAATAAGAGATAACATGCAACTAAAGAGAGCAAGAACTAAACCAAGATTAACTCTACACAACTAGGGATAATTGTTGACACCCTGTGTTTGCTCGTTCAGTAGAAATTCATGATCAATGTTAATTTTCTGTCTAAGAGGGAGTCCATACCATTTTCCATATTTATCCATATTTTTCCACATTTCCACATTTATCCACATTTCCCCACATTTCCCACATTTTTTCACATCTCTCATATTTTCCAAATTTTGTCCCCTTTTCACATTTTCCACATTTCCCACAATTTCTCGCCTATTTCATTCAATCATTTTCATCAACTTTCTTTAGTTTGGGCTTTTTGTAAAAAATATATATTTTCTAGACTTAAGTGCAGTTTGCCCATTATTATCACTTTTTATAAGCCTTTTTCATAGTTGAATTATCCTAAATAAAATGTTCCTTTTTCCTCATGGATAATCAATTCGTTTCTTCCACATAAAAATGCATATCTTTTGGATAATAGTAAATGATAATGTTGAACTAATGAATTTTCTCTCTCCTTCATTATTTTGTTGTTTTTATTAAGGATTTCATGTTTTCTACTATTTTTCTGGAACATTCTTGAAATACCCATAAAATTGGAAAAAAGACATTATCAAGTCCGGTATACCCGATGGATTAGAGCAAACTGCTAGTCACACGTGGCGGATTGTCTCGATTCACGAGCCACGTCTCATGATGGATTGATGTAATCCATCATCTCTTCTAGAATCATCCATTTGGAACCCCCAAACCCTAATATTCACCTATAAATAGACCCCTACAACCTTCATTTTTTGGGCTCCTTTCATCTCTCTTGAAGCCAAAGATCAAAATACCTCCCTTTTTAATTTTCTGCATATGATCAGAGGATCCTTCATCTGACACCAACTACTTTGTTAATGCCAATAGGCTTCTTAACAATTATAAGTGTTGCTTTCTCTGTTACATTGTGTTGACTCTAGGTCAATGTTGACTCTAGGTCTTAATTGATAAAACCTCAATTTTGGTGATGACTAAACCATTCCAATTGATTGTGTCTGATGTCTCTACTTGAGTGATTTCAGATTAGATATAGACACACTCCAAATGCCCTAACTTATGCATCTCAACTTGGAGAAAAGACAAGTCAAAATCAATATTGCAAGTGCACTTTTGTGGAATATGATGTAAATCCATTAGAATAATGTTGTAAATCACTTGTAATGATTGTATGACTTGTAATTAAGTTTAGAAAAAATCAAGAGCACTTAAATCAAATATGTAAGCACTTTAATGACATTTTCCAAAATTCATTACAGGTTGTTTGGTGATCGAGTTACAAACTCGATCGATCCCTTCATGGATCTTGAGAATGTCATGGTTTGGTCAAGTTGCACACTCATAGAACTCGACCGATCTTTGCACTAGACAAAATTAATTTAAGTGATCGGCCGAGTTTCATCTAGAATAAACTCGACCAACGACTCAAATCTGCTTTATCATATAGTGCAATCAGTTGAGTTACCTTTATTGAAACTTGACCAACCGCATTGTACGAAAAGTGTAGAAAAGTGCTTGTAGCCATTTGAATGTTGCAAAACTCAAAAAAATATCCATTGCAACATCCCAAATGTCTGGTATTCGTCCTTAAGTGTTCTCAAAGGCTTCTAGGCATCCCCAACTATAAATAGGACCCCTTGGGATTCATTCCATAGTTAGTTGAGCACTATGAACGTCCCTATTCTATATTTGAGTGCATCCTACAACCTCATCTCTCTCTCTAACCTTAATCACTTGCTAAATCTATTAGAGTGAGTAGGAGATTTGTAAGAGAGCTAGTCCTATATGTATATCTTGTGAGGTTGCCACTTCCACCACCTCCCAATATCCAATTCAACCATGAAGATGAATGTTCTCTCTCTTAGATAAGAGAGGTGAAGAAGAGCAAGGGAAGGAGTCCCTTGGTAAAGGAGAAGGCAAGACCAAAGACTCAGACCAAGAGTGGGTAAGCCCTTGGTGAAGGCAGAAGACTCATTGCTCAAGTGGGTAAATCCTTGATGAAAGATTCTCCTTGGAGAAGGTGGAGTCAAAGGCTGAAGATCCAAGAAGAGTGGGTAATTCTTTCAGGGCTGATGACTTAAGCAAGAGTGGGTAAGTCCTTGGTGAAGGCAACAACTCCTTGCAAAGTGGGTAAGTCCTTGGGTAGGCTGAAGACTCTTGGCTTGGATAGTCCTTTGGAAGGTCATGAATTGTATATCTTATGATGAATATAAGAGTACAATGGTTAAGAAATCCTAGAGGTTGACCTCTCTAGGTAGTGGATTGACATAATTATAGTTTGAAGTATGAAACCACTCTATATAGCTTGTTAATTGGTGCATGCTTAATCTCTCTCATCCTTGATATGTTTGTTTAGTTGCACATCATTTTCCCATATTATCAACCTTATCTTATGAAATATCTTGAAGGTCTAATGAGTTTTTTTAAGTGCATTAATATCTATTCATCCCCTCTAGAGTAAATCGCCCATCCTAGGATCCAACAAGTGGTATCAGAGCAATTCTTCTCCAATCATACTTCCACAAGTAGGAGAAGATGGGTGATTATCAAGGTGAGAGATACGTCATCAACATTCCAATCTTTGATGGGACAAATTTCCTCTATTGGAAGAGAAGCCTTAAATTCCACATCCAAGGAAAAAGTCTTGAGCTATGACAAATGGTGGACCACCCCATACAAGCTGCCACAGAAAAGGATAGAAGAATGGGTTGAAGGTACCATGAAGAAATCTACCTTGAATGTAAGAGCAATCAACATCCTCTATGCCTCCATGACCCCCACCAACTTCAACCGGATCTCTTCTTGTGAAACGACCTATGAAGTATGGAGAAAGTTATGCATCACTTATTAGGGTACTCAACAAGTGAATGAAAGTAAAGTCTACATTCTCAAGGGTCTTCTTGAAAACTTCAAGATGGGGAAGAAGGAGAAGATAGCCTAGATGTACTAAAGGATAAACACCATTGTAAATGGTCTTGCCATTCTAGGTCATCCTATGGGTAGAGGAGAGATCAACTTAAAAATCCTTAGAAGTCTTCCCAAGAGGTGGGAACCCAAGGTGACTTCCATTGAAGAAGTAAAGTCTCTTGGTGATATCCCCATTGAAGAGCTAATAGGAAATCTACAAGCCCATGAAGTCAAACTTAACAAGCAAGATGAAGAAGAAAGAGAAGAAGAGAAAGAGCTCAAGAGAATGAAGAAGGCTGAAATCAAACCACACTTTGAAGCTATTGCCGGTCAAGTATATCCTTCCTCTCAAGTTGAAGAAGATGCCATGTACTCCAAGGGTAGTCTCTATAAAGGCAAGTATTCCTCCTATACAAGGTGCTTCAAGTGTGGAAAGAAGGGTCACTTCAAGAAAGATTGTCCACAAGGCAAAAATACCCATCATCACAAGAGAAGAGAAGTACAAGAAGAAGGATAAATGGAAAAAAAAGCTCAAGTGACTCCTCCAACTCAAGATCAAGTGAAGAATTAAGTGGAGTATCTAGATCAAGCTCTAGTGATGAAGGATAATGTCATTTTTCTCTTATGGCATCAAAAAGTGAAGAATTACTGAGGTAAATCTAAACTCTTTAGATAAATAATCTTTAATTTCTATTATTCATGCTACTTGTGCCTTTCTTAAGTCTTCTAAAAAGAAAAAGAAAAATCTTGCTAGAATTTTTGATAATTTGCATGTAGAAATATATGATCTTGAACATGATAATACTTGTTTTCTTGATGATAAAAATGCTTGTCTTATTCAAATAGATTCTCTTAAACTTGAAAATGCTAGCTTTCTTGATAATATTAGATTTCTAGAATCTCAACCTCTCATGCATAGTGCTAGTGTAGAGCATAATAAAATTGTAGATTATCTCATGCTTGATATTAATGTTCTTAAATGTGAAAACAAGAACAAAGATTTGTCTTTGCAAGGTTTATATTCTGAGAGTAGGATCTATCGTTCTAAGATTGCTATGTTTGAAAATGAAAATGCTTCCTTGCTTGCTGAAATCAATGTCCTTGAATCTTATTCTAGTTCTACTAGTAGATAAAATAGTGTTGTTGCTCTTCATATTGATAAATATTCTTATATGACTAAAGCTTTTTTCTTAGAAAATGATCTTATGCATGCTATCAATATGATATGAATCAATTGTCTTCCACTATTACTTCTATTATGTATGATAATCATAGTTTGAGATCTTCTTTGCAAAGATTCTTAGTTGGTTAAAAGAATCTTAATGATATCCTACACCATACTACGAAACAAATTGGTAGACATGGTTTAGGGTATGATGGTAGTAAAAGGAATAACAAAGGTAAAGGACCTCCAATATTCGATGGAGAATCCTCTAGTTCTAAGACTATGGGCACATGCAAATATTACAATGAAATTGGTCATTATTCTAACTATTTTCCTTTAGGAAAACACCCAAGAGCATTAGGACTAGGGTTACTAAGCTAATCCCTCTGGGCCCAAAAACATGATTGGGGACCATTTCATCTTTCTTCTTGTAGGTATTTTTCTAATGGATTGACATGGGCTATGGATTTGCAAATTGACTTTTCAATCCACATAAAATAAGAAAGGTGAGATGTGTAAGGGATGGCAAAAAAATGGAAAAGAAATGGTAAGCATAGAGGTAATGCTATTCTTTTTCATATCCCAACATAGTGTGTTTTTGCCAAGTTGCTATGCACTACATATGGTTTTGAGTAAAAAATGGTATATTGTGATTCTCATCACATTCTTACTCAAAAAATGTTTCTAGTGCTTTGCTAGTGCATTACTAACTTGCTTACACATGTTTGAATATGGTTTATACTTTTATCTTGATTCTACATATGTTTTTCATAAATATATGTGTTGTCTAAAAATAGCATGATCGGTCGAGTTTGTCCTGATAGAAACTCGACCGACCAGCACCAATGGGTGTTGCCAATAGCTATTTTCGGTCGAGTTTGTCCTAATAGTAACTCGACCAATAACACTGTGCACAGAATATACAGTTGGCCTTTTTGGATGAAAATTCTCAACTAGATTTTCTCAATCAACAGACTTATTCTTTGGCACTCTCTTGGCACATTTATGTATGCATATTACCATGCTTTAAATTTCCTATCTTGCTTACAACTCTATCTTTCTAAAGGCTATATTTTGGTATCCCACAAGTGGTATTCGTGTAATCTTGCAATTACTTATCTTGAGTTCTTATGCAGGTTTTGATGATGATCTCTTTGGATCTTTTGGTTGTGTCTTAAATTACTTATGTTGTGCTCTAACTTACTACATATATCTAGTTATATATCTCATTTTGATACAACCTTGAGGTTCTTAGTGGTAATCATCTTTTGCTAATGATAGATATTTGATAGTGAGCTATATCCTTTCTTGCTTCTAAAACTACACATCTCTTTATTTAGATATATCTCTACATCTACTCATAGCTTTCTCTCTATCTTTTAATATGATCTAGATCCTAGTAGTATCCCTAACTTGTGATAACATCTACTAGAAGTCTATCTACATGTAGTTCTAGTTCTTTTTATCAAGTGGTATTCAACTATATGCTATGATTGTATCTTATTTCATGCTTGCTCAAGCTTGTTCCTTGAATTGCATATCTACTATCTTGAGTTGCTGGCATAACATTGTGATGCATGATATATAGAGCTACATTGTATGTAGAAATTGGAGCATGCTTGGAATTTATGTGAATTTTGCTCCAGTGTCAAATTTTGATGTAAGACTAGTGTTTTTATGCAGAAACAACCTTCTGAGCAAGACTCGTTGTTTTTTCATGGGCCTTGACACTTTTTTGACAAATCACGTCATCTTGAGGGTCAAAATTGCAATTGTTTTCTACAACACTTTATCTTGCCTTAATCTTTGCTAGAATTACATTATGGTTTGTTCAAGTGCATGCTTTAACTTGCTTTTCTTTCTATGATTGGACAAACCCCAAGTTTTTCTATTATACTCTCCTTTATAATATTTGTCATCTCCTTTCTTTTAACGAGTGGTGTTTCTTATCTCTTCATACCCCCACTTTTTGAAATGACAAAGGGGGAGAACGCATGTCGTCAACTGTAAAGTAGGGGGAGAAATCATGTCTTACATGTAAATTAAGGCATATGTTGCATGAAGAGGGACAAGCATATCTATGTAAAGGGGAGAAGGTAAACGGAATAAGACATATATGTCTAGATCATATATGAGTAGAAGTTTTAATATTCTATAAATGTTATGAAATCTAACCATGTAGGAGAAATAATATCAATTAAGGGGGAGCATGAAAACTCCACTAGCATCAATTGAGGGGGAGCATGTGAACTCAATTATATTGAAACCCCTAGGTTTCTCCAAAGATATGACTTTACTTAAATGCTTTCAATTCATTTATGGAATGGTTTGACATCTTCAAAAAGGGGGAGAATGTTGATTCTAGGTCAATGTTGACTTTGGGTCTAAATTGACCCAAACCTTGTTTTGATGATGACTAAACCATCCCAATTGATTGTGTCTAATGTCTCTAGTTGAGTGATTTCAAATTAGGTATAAACACACTCCAAATGCCCTAACTTGCACATCTAAACTTGGAGAAAAGACAAGTCAAAATCAATGTAAGTGCATTGTTGTGGAATATGATGTAAATCCATTAGAATCATGTTATAAATCACTTACAATGATTGTATGACTTGTAATTAAGTTTCGAAAAAAATCAAGAGCACTTAAATCGAATATTTAAGTACTTTAATGACATTTTCCAAAATTCATTACGGGCTGTTTGTCAGTCAAGTTACAAACTCAACTGATCCCTTAATGGATCTTGAGAATGTTATGGTTCGGCCGAGTTGCACACTCACAGAACTCGACCGATCCCTACACTAGGAAAAACTGATTTAAGTGATTGGTCGAGTTTCATCTAGGATAAACTCGACAGATGGCTCAAATATGCTTTGTCATATAGTGAAATTGGTCAAGTTACATTTATTGAAACTCGACCGATCGCATTGTGCAAAAAGTGCAAAAAAGTGCTTCTAGCCGTTGGAATGTTGCAAAACTAAAAAAAATATCTGTTGCAAGATCCCAAATGGATAATATTTGTCCTTAAATGTTCCCAAAGGCTTCTAGGAATGTCCAACTATAAATAGGACCCCTTGGGCTTCATCCCATGGCTAGGTAAGTAGTATGAAGGTCCCTATTCTATAGTTAAGTGTGTCATATAGCTTCATCTCTCTAACCTTAATCACTTGCTACATCCATTAGATTGAGTACGAGATTTGTAAGAGAGCTAGTCCTACATATATATCTTGTGAGGCTCTCAATTCCACCACCTCCCAATCTCTCATTCAACCATAAAGATGAAAGGTTCTCTCTCTTAGCTAAGACAGGTGAAGAAGGACAAGGGAAGGAGTCCCTTGGTGAAGAAAAAGGCAAGGCCAGAGACTTGGAGCAAGAGTGGGTAAGCCATTGGTGAAGGCAGACGACTCCTTGCTCAAGTGGGTAAGTCCTTGGTGAAAGCTTATCCTTGGCGAAGGTGAAGTCAAAGGCTAAGGATCCAAGAAGAATGTGTAATTCCTTCAAGGATGAATACTTGTGCAAGAGTGGGTATGTCCTTGGTGAAGGCATAAGACTCCTTGCAAAGTGGGTAAGTCCTTGGGTAGGTTGAAGACTCTTGGCTTGTATAGGTAAGTCCTTTGGATGGTCATGTATTATATGTCTTATGATGAATATAAGAGTGCAATTGATAAGAAATCCTAGAGGTTGACCTTTTTAGGTAGTGTACTAACATACTTCTAGTTTTAAGTATGGAACCACTCTATATGGCTTGTTAATTGGTGCATACTCAATCTCTCTCATCCTTGCTATGTATGTTTAGTTGCACATCAAATTTTCCATATTAGTAACCTTATCTTATGAAATATCTTGAAGGTCTAATGAGTTTTTTTAAGTGCATTCAGCTCTATTCACACGCCCTCTAGAGCAAATCACCCACCCAAGGATCCAAAACATTCATTACTATTATTATTTGTTATAACAGTTGATATATGCATATTGTTTTCATTAATCTATATCTTACTCTAATAAATTACTCTCATCTCTCTCTCTTCCAAACATCAATCTCAACTGCTAGTGATGGATCTTTTTCGTGGGAGGTCCTGAGTTTATTGGGTCTGCAACACACCTAAAAACTAGGATCTTTAGGACTATGATGGAAAAGTTAATTATGTCTCCAACCCTAAAGGTTCACTAAAAACACCTTCTTTATTTTTTTTGTCATTTTCTTTAATAAAAATCTCAATCATCATTGATTTTAATATGAGATTTCTAAAAGGATGTAATACCATTATTGGGCGAGATGGAGGCACTAACTCTTCCTCACTCATAATAAGATCACTGATTCTGATATCCAAAATCATGCATACCTTTCTTATCCACCCTTGGGTAGAGTCAAAATTGAGTTATTTTATTTTATTTTGTCACTAATTTAAACGTCCACCTTCATTTTTTCTTATTATATGAATAAACTAGGTGGTGACTCTGAGATTTATTGATTTATCATTTTCTTTAGGTTCTTTATTGTTTCACGCATGTAGGATCATTAGATTTTTCTAGACGGATATAGTAGTTTGACGATTCTGCTGGCGATAGTCCAAAGAACCCAATCGTATTTTTATTTTCTAGTCATCTCACATTTTAGGATTTATTGAGGTCTTTATTTTTCCTTCTATATTTCTTTCCTTCTTTTTGTTCTTGAAAAAATATATAGTTTTCCATTTTTTTGACTGTAAATCAGAGGAAGTTGCCGCGATCTTAAAATTTTTATATTAATAAAAGACTTTATAGAGGGACACTCTGTTCTGCCAAAGAAAAAAGGTTGCTTAATCTTTGCTTTTGTTTTTCTTAATGCCAATGTCGATGAAATCCTTTATTCCCCCAACAAAAAAGGGATTTTTTGTTGTTTTGATTTTTCCATCACTTTGATATTATCAATTTGTTTTTTCTGCTAGTACAACGACTGCCATATCTAAGGATTGCCACTTTTAGAGTTAGTCTCTGCTTCAATTTTATGGTTTGCTTCCTCTTCTCTTTTAGGGTTTGCCTTCGCTTCCCTCCTTTTTATTAAAAATTATATATTAGAAAAATAATAATAAGGAAAGAGAGAAAAGGATGAGAGAGGTCTTCATGATGAGCACGATCTTATCTTTCTTAATAAGTGCATTATGGTTTTCTTATATGCTTATCATTTATCGTTTATATTTTACTATTATGGGCTTGCTTCCAAGATAGTAAAAGCTTACAACACAATGCATACCTACAAACTCATGCATTATAGAATGGGTCCCAATACTCACTATAGATCCCTAGAAGTACGTGGGGGTGTTAGTAAAGGTACCGACACAACAATAAGTCATACGTCTAAGGTCCTTAAGGACACCCCTCTCCTATCACTCACAATTGATTATGATTGACATAGTTACAAGGTGTATTGGGACTAGTACCAATATATGAAGAAACCAAGTTACCCCCACGATGAGCATCATTATGATATAGATAAGATAAGGAAAAATCCCTCCTGATCATTCTTGAGTGAGGACGTAAACTAAATCTAAACTCATGATCTAAAAGGAGAGAATTTTATCTTCTACATATGCATCTTGCAGTTGTTTATTTTAGAATTTTCAAGATTATAGCATGCTTTGATAATTCTAAGATGGTTAAAAGATTTATGTTTTAAGATTGCAATCATTATGCACAAATTGTTTGTCATTTTCTAAATCCTCATATTTTAAATAATTATGTCAGAACAACAATGTCAAATCAACAATTACATCATGTCAATGATCTCACATTGTGTCGAAAGCTCTTAAAATAACAATCTCAAATGACATTAGATGATCTAAAAGGATCCCAAATGAGTTCAAATGATCTTAACCATCAAAAATCTTTGACCCATAAGCCTTCCAAACTTAAAATTCTTTCTATGATTTACAACATTATCAAATGATCTCTGTCACCCAATAATCTTCATTCAATAATCTTAATTGAACAATCTTTTAAAAAGGGAACATTTTTAAAGAATGAATGATATCTTTCAAAATAAAGCTCATCTTTCTTTAAAAAAAAGAGAATAATCTTTATCCAAAAGGTTCCACTTTTTTTTTGTAGAAGAGAACAATGCTTTTATTAATAAAAAATTAAAAAGAGCCTTTTCATAAACATTTTTAATCAAAATATTTTAAAAAAGAAAATGTTTTCAAAAAATAAAAATTGTACCTTCTTTCAAAACTCATAAAAGTTGAAAAATATTTTTAAAACAATTAAAAAATTCTTTCAAAACTCAAGAAAGTTGATCTATCTAAAACACAAGTTGGAAAATGTTTTCGAAACTCAAGAAAAAGAAAGGAAAATCTTTTCAAACTTGGACAACCTTTTTAGAGATCTCATGAATTGATCAATGCGGAAAGGTTGTCCGATTGTAGTTCCCTTTACAAAGCCACCAACTTACAATTGAAATCTTTGATATCCATTGAAAGGCTGCCAAAATGCTATTCAGATCCTTTATATGCTCTTCAATCTTCATCTTTGACCATTCTTGTACCAGGCTACCATCACCGTGATCATCCTCATCCACCATGGCCAGTGTGATCACCACACCTGTGGTGATCACCTAAACCCTACTATTTTTGCACTGATTTTTCAACTTTACCCCCACGTACCCTAGTGCTTATCCACCACATATATATATACTACAGTGGAGGCCACAACATGAGGGTAGCTACCTCTAGCATTCATTTCCGTCCCCCTTTGCATTCAAGAGCTCCACCTACCTTCCTCCATCCATTACTCCATATCCACCTTATTTCTACCCAAAAACCCTAGTTTTCTAGGGTTTTCCACCATAATCCCCTATATTTCCATGACATTCATCAACCTTGGAGGAGGGAGAACTGCCTACAACAGCTAGGAGATGAAGGAGAAGATTCTTACATGACATCCACGGACTTCTACCTCTTTCGTCACTCATTTGTACTCTTTTACTTGATTATGTGTAGCTAAGCTCCCTTGGTGGGTTGTTTGGCTATAAAATGTTACTTTGATACCATATTGGCATTATGTAACTTGTATTGAACTTATTTTAGTTCTAGGATGATTATATCTAACTTCTATCTCATTTCCCAACATTTTACATGCAATTTATGCTTTTAAAGATGGATTAGTTGTTGTATGATGCTTGAAAACACCTAGATTCTAGGGGAAAATGAATTGTATGCGGCTATCTTAGGAATTGCTCCTAGGTCCAACTCGTGGATCCCTAGATAGCACCCTATCTTCCTAGATACCAGTCCCTTCTCCTACAACAAAGTGTGAGATATAAGTAGCTAGTGTAAGAATGATTAATGCAATTGCCTAGATTTTCTAAAGGTTAGATGGTAAGTAACATGAGGTGAAACACCACCATCTCTACTCTCCCTTCCTACCTTAGGCTCTCAATTGCCCTAATAACCATTACACTAGAAAACTAGATTAGTTGAATCCAATGGAAGTCCCACCTAGACCATAGTCCAATTGAGATTCATAAGGATAGATGGGGGGTGAAAGGGTGTTGTGCCCCTCCCACACTCTATTCTATCCATTGCCAACTAATATTCTAGGGCTATTTCATTGCATTTGACTATATTGTTTGGTTTGGCAATCTAGAATGAGAATATAATATTTTCATGTTATATCAACCCCCAAACTTGGATTCTTGTGACATTACCCCAAATGACCCACTCTCCTCATAACTTGCAAAAACTCATATTGTTTGCTTAGCTTGCTTATGCTAGTTTAGCTAATTGCTTTCATTGCCTCTTAGTCAATTGCTTAGATTTGGATTGTTAGATCTTACTTGAGTAGTTAGTGCTCTCTTGATCTTTCTAGTGTTAATCTTGTTAGTTAGTGATAACCTAGGTCATTACTTGCTCTAGTGCTTAACTTGTCTCTTTAGTGTTAACTTGCATTGCTAGTGTGGCTTAGTTGTAGTCTCTTTCTCTTGCTTAGTTAGTTGCCTCACTTTGTTAATTAGAATTACTTGTTTAGGGTTTAATTAGGGCTTTACTTGTATTAGTATCCTTTTATCCTCTCAATTGCTTGCATCATTGGTATAATAAATCAAACCAACATCAAACCCTAAAAACCCTACTCTCCACTTTAGGATCATAGCTTACCCTAACTTAGATCTAGTGCCCCCTCTCCCTAAGGATTGACCCTTATCTTTCCACTTACCTATACTATGACACAACCTCGTATGCTTGTGGGTTAAGTGTGGATAGTCTAAGTAAGTGTGTTAGACTAGGTCCATTATAAATTTGAAAGATCCACATGTGTTTTTTTTGTGTGCGTCTGATCAAAATTGAAATTGATTTGGGTGTGTGTTGGAAAAAACACACCATTCGGTCAACATCAATTGTTTGGAATGGAAAAACTTTAAGACCCTTTGGATGAGAGAGGGTTGAGGCAAGGGGACCCATTGTCATCCTATCTATTTGTTCTTTGCCTCGAGAGGCTGACTCAGTTAATCTAGGATAAGGTTCACATAAATGCTTAGAAACTTATCAACCTGGGTATAGTAGGTCCACAAGTTATCCACCTTTGTTTTGTAGTAGAATTGATTCTATTTGCCCTAGCTAGTAAACACCAAATGTAAGTAAACCTGTAATGTTTCAAACAGTTCGAGAGGGCATATTAACAATCCATTTTTCTTGCTAAGAGGAGGGTGTTCTTTTATCACAATATTTTGAGGTTTATTATTAATTGTATATAGGATGTATTCAAGTTTTAGGTTATTTAGGACCTTGGAAGGTACCTTGGAGCTCCTATTATTCACTCCAAAGTTAGCAAAGACACATAGTCAAACATCTTGGACAAAATCGGGAGTAGCATAAATGCTTGAGCTACTAGAATATTGTTCCTCACAGGTAGGTTGTGTATGGAGAAGACCACACTCAATTCCATCCCCACATTTATTATGAAAACTGAGGTGATACCATTAATTCTTTGTGAAAAAGTTGATGGACTGGTTTGAAGATTTTTCTAGGGCAATAGACACAACACTAACCCCCTCTATCTAGTCACCTAGAACATGATGATGAGCTAGAAGAGTTGTGGAGGGATAAGATTTATATCCATGAAGGAGTGGAACTTTGCTCTTCTGATGAAGAATTTGTAAGACATGACTTTTAAATAGGATACTGCGTGGTGCAAAGGTCTGCAACATAAGTTTGATGGCTTTGACAATTCTAAATCATTGTCGGTTTCTAGATCGGAAAGAACTAATTTCAAAGGAAAACAATTTATCCAAGATAACTCATCTATTATTCAGTCTAGTTGAAAGGAGGCAAATTTATGGAGCGACTGCTGAGTAAACCAAAGCTATACCTCAATAATTACACTAAGAAGATGGTGCTTGTGGATCTTCTTGACCTGGAGGTTAGCAGTCTCATCAACTTTAACTTACATTAGAGGAATAGATCACCTAGGTGGCACTCAAATAAGTGCTACAGGTTCTACCACATATCAATGTTATCCAGAGGGATGAGCAAGTTTGGAATCATACTAGTAAATGGAAGCTACTCAACCAAGAAAAGTTATGTACTTCCGCGAAAGCCTATTGACATTGTGTGCCCCAATAATTGGAAGCTATATGGAAGACTAGAGATTCTACCAGAGTATGGATATTCGCCTATGGATATTCACTTGGGTCATTGGTCATGGTTCTCTGTTAATAAATGATGGGAGAAATATCTGCCATCTATCTAATAATAGCATGTCTGTAAGGTGCAAAAAGGCTAATGATACAACTCTGCATGCATTGCAAGACTATAGTTGGGTTTAAGATGTGTGGAAGGGCATACTATAGGAGGGTGATCTATAGAGATTCCTTGTAGATATGAACATGTATGAATAGCATACACAATGTGTTATTGTACTAGAAAGCAATGTCCATTCCACCCTTATCGCATGCAAATGCATTTGGCAATCTCTCAATCAACCCAATTTAATTTTGAGAAAAATGTGTATCCAATTGAACATTAAGTATGATAAATCAAGAAAGAAATAGAATTGAACAAGAAGGCCTAGCATGACGATGTAAAAGAGACAACAATTAACAAAATGGAGATGTGAGAGCCACCTCCCATGGCATACTTGAAACTCATTTCTAATGTTGTGATGGGGAAGAAAGGAGCTCCAACAAACATTATAGGATGAGATTATAAGGGTGAATGGAGAGGGGGATGGGGAGAGAGGATCAATACTAGGTGTTTTACCGAGACCGATCTCATAGGAATCTACATTGCACTAGTCTATGCAAATAGCAAGGGTGTGAGTAATGCAATATTAGAAATGATAGCTCCATTGCTGTCAACATTCTGAATAGTGATACTGATGAGTATCCTAAATTTGCCTAGTGGTTTATTAGAACTAAGAAGTTGTTAAAGGATCACAAGAGAGTAGAATATGCATGTAGAGACAAGAATACAATTGTTGATACTCTAGCCAAGGTTCATCTAGAAAGTCCCTATAGGATTTATGACTATGTAAATCCTCCTATTGAGATCTTTGATGTCTTAGTAAAACAAAATTTTAATTGTAATCATATTACCATGTTTCCTTTTAAAATATCATCTAGTGATTGTACTTAGAGCCCAATTTTCTTGCAAGATGTAGTCAAGAGAATAAAATAGAGTCCTGACTTACTCCAAAATAAAGGACAGTTTCTTGAACCATAGCAACAACACTACTCTAAATGAGGTCATTGATTCTAGACAATATATAGTATGACGCAGAAGGTATGATAAAATAGGATGTGAAGCAATTATATGATGAAAGTTGGTTAAGTAGATAATGGAAGCTTAATAGACCATGAAGTTTGATTACAGAGACCATAAAAGCTAGTTAGATATACCCCAAAGCTGAAACACAACCAAGAAAAGAAAATTAGATAGACCATAAAAGTTGGTTACATAGACAATGAAATAAAGTTAGATAGACAATAAAGCTGGTTGCATAGACAACGAAATCGGATTAGATAGACCAATGTTGTCTCCATAGGGTTCCATGCCTTGTACTAGAACTTTTGAACTACACCTCGGTAAGGATGCACCACAGATGAACAATCACCCTTTCTTGGTTAGAACACATCCTTCATGTGGATCCCTCTCCACCTATGATGTTTCCCACTTAGCTTCTTGGTTGACATGGATCATATGATTTGAATATGAGTGGAGCAGCACATGGGGAAGAAACTGAGATCAATATCACAGGAGGTTTGCGGCATGTGGGGAGCAAAGGAGAAGCCGAAGGAATAAAATAAAATGGACACTAAAAAATAATAGATAACATCCACCAATTTGATGTCCATCATATAAAACATTAGAAAGTGATTAATTCATAATTAGTTGGCATCTCACCCAATGACGACCCACCATGCACATCAAGTCGTGGTAGTGAAGTGGAGAGGGGTGTCTTGGCATGGGTACTTGGTGTGCATGAGTAAAATGCACACATCTAGAAATGCCCAACCATAGGTCATTCTGATCGGTCCAGATTGTATTCTAGAAGTCCTAAGAAAAACATTCATTAGGACCAAATTTGAACCCTAAAAGAGACACGTAGTCTACAGTGGACACCCTATATTGCTGCAATAGGATGCTATAGAATCTTAACACGACTATTCAATGCAAGTTCCTGTGATGTAGAGGTAAGGTGTTAGGTGGTCAGTCACAAATTTGAGATTCGCCAATTTTTTGGCTAGTCAGGAAAAATAAAAAACATTTGAGAAAATTGGTGAATTGGGGTCAAAGTTAGTCAACTATTCAAAAAAAAAATAGAAGCAATATATATATATATATATATATATATATATATATATATATATGGGGTTAGGAAGCTTGTACCGGTCGGTACATACAACTTTTTAGATGTACCAACCACTACAATGACACATGTATTATTTTTTAACAAAATCTAATGATACAGATTTAATCAACACTATATATAATAAATCACATTCATATCTCATGTATATAATGAGATATAGATAAATATAATTCAATAGTTCCTACACTATTTGCAACTTACCGTTGATAAACAATATACATCTTCTCTCATTTAATGAACTATAAATGTCAAAATTGAGTTAATTTTTTTTTTGTATACATGTAATATCAAGGGTATTCATCAAATCTATAGAGTTGGATATTTCTATAAAATATTTTAATAATGTAAATGAAAATGGATACACGTAAGCTACATGTACTAAGGTACACAATTAATCATATATATATATATATATATATATATATATATTAAGGTCACTAGACACTCAATTATATAATCTTATTGAGTGAAAAAGGTAGAAAAAGAATTAAAGGGAATTTGAATATAACATTGGCATATTAATTAATAGAAATATGAGAAATATTAATATTAACTAATTAAACATTGGGCATATGATGTAACCATAATGACAGATAAGAGGCAAATAAGAAGGAAAAATATGAAAATTAAGAGTAGGATTTCATGAAGAGAAGAATATTTAGTCAAGGATGCAAACACAACATCAGAAAAAAGGATAGGAAGGGCCTCAATGGCAATACAACATGCCAGGGTACTTTGCACTTGATGTTGTAGAAAAAGGTAGGTGTGATAAATCATGAACAATCTTGAAATGTCATGAAAAATTGTGAAACATAGTATAAATCATGAATAGTGAGAAAAATTACAAGAAGTTAGATGACCAACATATTAACCGTGGTTAACATTAGAATCACAAAACTTTATAAATTTTGTCAAGTTTCATTGAAGTCAGAAATTTTTGTTACACTGTCAGTTGTCATATGCATTAGGTGTAGGAAGAGGTATTCACCAAGGTATCTCCCGAGGATCACCTCATCAGTCACAAACTCTAAACTACAGAGGTGACAATGCCTTATATTTACCATGAGATAGATATTCTATTAACAGTTAGACTACAAACAATCATCCTCATCTCTGATCCCCCGCCCATTCATTAAGAGTTGTTGTTTGCTGTGTAAAATATTCTACTTTCGGCTATACTAATGTGAGTGATTATGAGGAGAGAAAGAAAAGAGGAAAAAAAAGGAAAGCACCATTGAGAAAATACAACCATTACAATGATTGTAGAAAAAGTGGAGGAGTCTCTCCTATTAACTCCATCAGTGGTGGATCCAAAAAGTGACATTAGGGGGGGGGGGTGAGTCAGACTAAGGAGCCGGATTTTAACTTGAAAATAATGGTATAGTTGGGATTTGAACCTAGTCACTAGAAACTAACTAAAAAACATAGACCAATTCAACTACAAAGACTATTTGTTCCTATTTTATGCAGAGAAGTATATGTCATGTATATATATTCCCATAAGCATATAATTATATTATACATTTTGGATTTAGGAGGGTGGGGGGCTATAGCCCCCTATAGATCCGCCCCTGAACTTCACTATATCTTCTAGGAGACAAAAATAAATCATTAATTATAATAAAAAGAAAAATATTTTGTTCATAACTTTTAAATCTTAATGCATTTTTTCAATATAAAACCATTAGATTCCTTATAAAAATACTTTCCAACAATACTAATATGACATATTATGGAGAAAAAGTAATATGGGATATGCATATTTTTCTTTTCTCTCATATTGTACGAATGTTTTTTAATACAATACTAACATGTACTTTTCTTGACTGTACAAATATTTTTAAGTACAATATAAACGTTTACTTCATTCTTCTCTCTTTCTTACTTTTTTCCTCTCTTTTTTCTATACTTCCCTCCTCTTTTTGTATTGTATGAATATATTTTTAGTACAATTTTAAAGAAATAGGAAAGAGAGAGGAGAATATAAAAATTTGTATGGTTAGTATTATACTCAGGTAGATAAATAGATGGCACATACTTGTATTTTGTGTAAAAATTTTGTATTTTTAGGAATGATACTTGTATTTTAGGATATAATACCCATATTTTTGGGCACAAAACACATATTTTGGAAAGAATTTTATATAAGAAATCTAATTTTTAGAATACAATACATGTGTTTTTTTATTATATCTTTATTCTTTTTATACTTCTCTCATATTATTTTTTAAACTAAGTCAACGTTAGTCTTGTTGGAAAATAATTTTTTTTATAAAAATCTAATACTTTTTATTTGAAAAAATACAATATAAATTAAAATTATAAAAATCTAATTTTTTTCTTAAATTTAATATTGTTGTATTTTTCTCTTTGAAAAGATTCCTCCATTTTCTATTGCTGCTGAGGCTGACTCCCTCATGCGTGGGAATTGAAATTGTGTATAAGGGCTTGTCTGGTTGGATGTAACTCCAACACACCTTAGGAATTTCAAAACAGGAAATCATTATCAATGAATTGGAACCGCAACATTTTCATTTGGTTAGTTGTAGTCGGAGCTCTTCTCTTTCATTTGTTGCTGTTTGCTACGGCGTAAGTTGATGATGAAGTTGGCAGAACAGTAATCTGCTAACCATAATAAAGTTACTGAGTATCTAATCTTTACACCTTGACGTGGGATGATAAGAACGCAGCACAGGTGTCAAAGTTAATATTTACCGCTAGTTACCAGATATCTGCTGCTTCGTCCGGAGAAAACGGCGGAAGAAACCGCGCCCAAATCGGGCTCGGTTGTTTTGCTCACTTTTGTACATCGTTAGAGGGTGACGGGTAGTTGATTCCCACACTGCGAACTGCAACATCGTCCAACCAAATAGATGATTTTGGGAAAAAACGTGTGTTGCAACTCATCCACTTCCTTTACGGCTCAACCAAACGAGTCCTAAGTTGTGTAAATTTTTTACTTCGATTAATTGTGTTCACTAGCGTTCGTTCCAGCCCACTCTAGCAAGTTTAAAAGTGATTTATGAAGTTGTTACCAATAACTTACCTAAACGAATTTGGTGAGCATAAAATGAACCCAATTCTTCTTTTTGATTGAACTACAAAATTAATAAAATTGACGATCTGGATGGTTGGACACAGCACACAGGTCTTCTATCCCATTCGGATTGTAGTTCCGGCGGAAATTCCGATCCCAAAGTGCCCACGTAAGCATCGTGTAGCCTTCGTCTGGGACGCGGCGTCCTCGAGCTGGTAACTGGTGGTCTGCCGCCCATGAAGAGCAACGAGCAGGATAGGAAATGCTGCTTCTTTCGTTGCAGAAAGAAACAAAGGCTCCGCTTAGCTGCTTCTTGCGGCCGTGCAGCGCGCACCTGCAGCAGAGGTGGTAAGGCCGGCGTTGCTTGCCGATGTCGATTACGGCGGCGAGACAGCCCTGGAACAATGAGACGCACTGGAGCAGAAGCAGTGCGTCAGCAGCTGCTCCCGTGGCCATAGCGTCTTCTCCGGCTGGCCTACTTTTGCTGTCTGCTGTCGGGGCCCTAGCTACTTGATCGACCTGCTGGTGGCCGTAATGGCAACGCCGTGATAGGTTTTATAAACCGGACCCAAAGAGGATCTCCGATTTGGCTTACTGCCCCGGGTTTTCCCATGGAATCTAGACACGGACCAACCAAGAAAGGCAACTGTTTTGAGTCCTGAATAGATCAAAAAAAAAACCGCCTTCTTGACGAGAAACATACGAATAGTAGAGGGCCTCGTCCTCGCTAATTCAGTAATCCCAAGATCTAACAAAGAATGGTTTAGTTCCATGGTAACCACTTGGGGGACGTTTGGTTAGCTGTATGTGGCCGGATTGGATTGAATTTGAAGATGCAGCAGCAGAAATGTGTTTGTTTTGACGGAGCACTAGAATTGACAAAATCCTGCAGATTTGAATTGCTAACAGATGCCGGATGCGGCCGCCCTTCTCAAAACTGCTGGGCGCCGAGATCCGGCATGCAATACCGTCTCGTCTTTCACGGAAAGGCTCCCTGCTGTCCGTCTCGACCGTCCCGCTAATCCAAACTTAAAGTTTCGATTCACGGAAAGTTTGCAATAGGACAATTACGTTTACATGGATTATTTAAATACAGTATTCCCTTAAAACCAACTATATACCTCAAACCAAACGTCCCCTTGGTGGGCTTGTGAAGGAGCCCATGGGCCTTTTCCAGGGTCAATACATCGAGCGGATTTGGAATGTACGAACTCGAAATTTTGCTAAGAAAAGTTCAATTCCATATCTTTTATCGAAAAACTGCAGAAATTTTAGAATCAAACACAATATTTGAAGTTAGGCAATATATGACTAGAATGGAACCTATAAATATTAATCAGAACTCAAGTAGATAGAATACAATACAACTGTTATGGTAAGTTGTAACAAAGAATGCTGATACTGTCATATTTGCATACATGCTATTTCATGTTCGAAATTGAGTTCGTACACAAGCCAATCTGCCTGTGTGCTGATTGCATCCCTCATCACCTCGGTTTTATAATTTGATAGCACGAATACCTGCAATAGCTGTACTACGAAGAGTTATTGATGCTCTTTTACCCAGAAAACATTCTCATACATATTTATTTCTATCGTGCCAAATGACTCCACAACCTACCCTAAACAAACATTTGTGTGCATCATTGGCTCAAACAAATGTTATCCCCTTTTCTTTTGTCTCATTTGAGTGGATCTTGTTCATACAGAAATTATCTTACGTTATCCAATGGTGCTTCGGTTTATTTTTATAACGATTATTTAATTGTACCTCTGTTTATAATTTCCAAAGTAGATTTACTTGTTTAATATAGGACTTCCAATATGTATTCACATGCCTAGATTTTTACGTCGAGTCCGATCTTGTAGTTCCACAACTATTGCAAACAGCGGGTATTCTTATGTTGAACAAAACGTGCATTTGCCTCTTCGATATCAACTACCAAATTACAAATGGTATATATAAACATAGCAGGTACGCATCCATAACATCTACTAATCAAGGGAAAATTAGTATATCTAAGACCTTATTCTTACATAATCGTTATAGATATATCACATATGATGTTATAAAATTAAAATATTATGCTTTATTAAACTTGAGGGGAAGAGAGGATGAAGTCCAAAAATGTTAACCAATCATATCATGGTGCAATGAGGAAGTGACAGTGCATCCATAGACCAATACTACTACAAACACAAAAATTATCTTATTATTTAAAATGTAATATATTATGATAGATTTTACTAAAAATTATAATTACATATTGAAAAGAAAATTTACATATGTATGAACATGTATGCAAACTACGTTTTACATAATAGGAACACATTGTAACTTACATATCAACTTTTCTCTCATACTAGTTTTGAACCTAAAACATTAAATGCAAAGGAGTTAGCACAAATGTATTATGTGATGCAAATAAGAACATAGCTACTGAAATAGTTATACAATATAAACCACCTCACTCTAAAAGTAGACATTTTGTGGAAAGAAACAACAAACTCACACCATTATATTAGTACATTAAAAACTTTATCATTTATCACATATTTATTTGAGCCATATTACAATGGTGTGTAGTACCAAGATAACGGTATGTTGGTTACCTAAGAGGGGATACTAGAGTCTTCTTCTTGGCCACAACTAAGAGACACAACACAACTACTATCTAGTCAACATTTCAATCATATTTTGAGTTAATAATCGTGAAAGAACAATAGATTATAGTATTCAATCCAGAGTAAAAAAGAAAAGATATAAAATCATAATGTGCTAAGAAATATCATGTAGTGAAGTATGGACCATCAACTCAAGTAGTTGTGTTGTGTCTATTTTATAATAAGAATATACTTAATTGTATATGGTATATATATATGGTATATATTTTATAATAAGAATATATATATATATATATATATATATATATATATATATATATATATATATATATATATATATATATATATATATATATATATATATATGGTATATATTTGCTGCCCAGACAGTTAACCTATTTTTGTTATCCGTAGATCTATTTTATAATAAGAATATACTTAATTGTAACGAGACAACTAAAATTATAATACAAAGATCCGTTTTGTAAATACAGTGTAAAAATTTGTATTGTCCCTCTTGATACAGTAAAAATGATATTTATGACAACAGTTTACGTAGTAATACAAAATGAGTCTTTGTATTACAATTTTGGTCATCTCATTATAACGTGGTATGTCTCAATACAAATATGTGCCTTTGTATTACAAAATAGATCTACGGATAACTAATCTTAGTTACCCGCAGGGGTAGTAAATGAATGGCCATATATATATATATATATATATATATATATATATATATATATAGAGAGAGAGAGAGAGAGAGAGAGAGAGAGAGAGAGAGAGAGTCATGCTAGATTACACTCGAGTGTACAGATCGCACAGACACACTCAAGTGTGTTTACATATCAAGACTATTTTTGCAAGATGTAAACAGTTGATCTTCACTGTCATACTATAATTAAGCTACATACAAATTTTGATCCAATTTGGATGAGTGTAAAATACTCATCTGAGGGCAACAAAATCGACGCACGAAACTAATTTGAAATGAGACTTTTTGCGGTCTTTATAACATGACGTATAAATATCCAAATGTGCTTAAATTTTTTATATGAGTTATTCACATGATGATTAAGAAGACCAATGGATTAGATTTAAAAAAATTGCATCATGAAAAACTACTTGAGTGTATTCTGCTCCAAATATACTCAAGTGTATTCTAGCCTGACTCTCTCTCTCTCTCTCTCTCTCTATATATATATATATATATATATATATGTATATATATATGTATATATATATGTATATATATATGTATATATATGTATGTATATATATATATATATGTATGTATATATATTTATATATATGTATGTATATATATGTATATATATGTATGTATATATATGTATATATATGTATATATATATGTATATATATGTATATGTATATATATACATATACATATATATATATATATATATATATATATATATATATATATATATATATATATATATATATATATATATATATAGTCAGACTAGTGTACACTCGAGTGTACCGGAGGCACCGTACACCTCAGTCATTTTTTAAGATGAAGTAACTTTTTGAAAATTCTAAACCGTTGATCTTCTTAAATATCTTAAGAAAATACTATATAATAAATTTTAGCTCATTTGGATACTTATAGGTCGTGCATCTCAAGGAGGCAAGAATCATGCATTTCAAATTAGTTTTGTGCGTCAATTTTGTTGTTCTTAGCTGAGTGACTTACACTCATCTAAATGAGCTCAAATTTTGTATGGTCTAGATAGGCAAACACCATTGAGGTGTACGACGTGATATGTACACTCGAGTGTATTCTAGCCTGACTATATATATATATATATATATATATATATATAGAGAGAGAGAGAGAGAGAGAGATTGTCTTTGTTACCCGCGCAGGTACTTTGCTTCTTCTACCCTGCATAAAAATTCGCGGATCTTTTAAGTGACCCGATAATCCAGTAAGGCCTCCTGCGGTTCGTTTAGCTTCCGCTTAGTTACCAGCGACGACGGTGGGTCGGTGTTGGCTACAGGTGCTCACGGTGAAGGAGCTGACGAATTGGAAGCGGAAGATACCGACCTGTCGTCAATGGCCCTGTCGCACATCCTCTCAGACGCTCGGTGTGCCGACAGAGGGTGCCACCAGAAGATGGCCTTCTCAGTGTGCACTGGCCAGGGTTGCACGCTTAAGGGGTGCGACCTCAGCCAGGTCCGCAACATGGTGCTCCGTCTCACCGGGTTCTTTGAAGCAGAGGCTTAGCGTGCTGAAATCGACCGGATTGACGAGTTCGTTAATTGTTGCTCCCGACGACCTGGCAAATAGGGGGACTTTGGTCCCGATGACCTGGAAAATCTGGAGGGATTTAGCCCTTTCAGGTCGGAACCCATAGTCCAGGTCTGCCATCGTCAGGAACTGGAGCGGTGAGTACTCCTTCGTCACCGGCCCGTCGGGGGCAAGCGGGAATGAAGGCACAACAGCTCCTGTCCTCGGCCCTACAAACACCACCTCCTCCTCAGACGAGGTTGCCGACATCGTGATGATGCTACTCGCAGCTGCTGTGGCGGCGGCATCGAATCGTCGAGCGCTGGGGGTTGGGGCAGGCCGGTTCTTGAACTCCATCCTACTGGTGGCCTCGCTGAGGTGGCCCGTCAGCTTCTGGTATGATTGTGGCGGCTACCTTTTTATCATTGTCTGCACCGTGGAACCGTGGACTGTGGTGGAGGGAGGTTGAGGAGGAAGCAGCAGGCGGTGGTTCTGTAGGCTGAGGAGGAAGCAGCAGGCGGTGGTCATGTAAGCAGGAAGTAGCCTGCCTGCAAATTATTTTTGTCTTCCCTCTATTTCTGTAGGATAGATTGTATCTGTATAGGTCCATTGGATGTGTAGATAGCAAATTTGAAATTGTGCCAAGATGATCTGAACTGATGCACATGAACTGTTAGATGAAATGCTTGAATAATGGCATAAATACAATTGGATGATGTATTTTCTGCTTCGAGTTGCATGTGTTTATTGAATAATAAATTGCAATAGATTGCTAATTTTTACATAATAATTTTGATATTCTTGGGTTTTAGAATCCTTGGACCTTCTATCTTAGAGTAGTTACTTTTAACACTTATTGCAATATATTTCCAGCGCTACAACCACCATTCAGAACTCAAGTCCATCCTCCTTTGACACCGTCCCTGTTCGGATGACAACACCACCATCAATGCAAAAATATGACTATGTGGAATACAAAGTACAAAAGTAACCATCTGGAACACAAAGGAACTATGTGACACATGAAGTAACTATTTGATATAAAAAGTAACTATAAGTCATCAAAAATAACAAACCAAAAACTAAAAGTAATTGTGTTGTTTTGTACATATGTAATGAGTTATGTGCATGAACACAAATTTGTGACTAACTCACTCATTTCTTTTTTTCTCCTCAAATCGTTAGTCCATCTGTATGGGTGCCTCTCTATCTGACCTTTTCCCCTTTTTAATCTTTCTCATTCGGCGACACTCTTGTCCATTGTACAACACTCTTTTCCCTTTTTGGTGTTGGCCAACTTGAGTGATTTCGTAGCCTCATCGTCATCACAGACAGTGTAGCGGGACTAGAGATCCATGGGGTGATGTTGACCCTTACCAGCGGCTTTGTGGAGACGGGTGTGAGGGTGAGGAGCTCGAAGCAGAGAAAGAGGGCCGCCAGGGCCATGAAGGACGGAGCCTTGCTCTACGGACCCAAGGTCGGTGGTGGTTGTATTCTTTGGAGCTGCAATGATCAAAGGTCCATGAGATGAATCGACACTACAGAACACCAATTGGGATATTGCGTGACAAAGTGTTCTTGATCCAATACCCTGTGAGTAACTATCACAACCCTGGAGTAACTGAAAAAACACTACGAGTAACTGAAAAAGGACTACGAGTAACTGAAAAAACACTGCGAGTAACTGTGACAATACTGTGAGTAACTATAACGATAATGCGAGTAACTGAAAAACCTTGCGAGTAACTGTAATAGCAGTTAGAGTAACTGCGAAAACACTACGAGTAACTGAAAAAACATTGTGAGTAACTCTCACAACCCTACGAGTAACTCTCACAACCCTGCGAGTAACTGAAAAAAGCATGCGAGTAACTGAAAAAAACCTGCGAGTAACTGAAACAAGCCTGCAAGTAACTAAACACTGCAAGTAATGGTTGAGTAACTGAACAAACACTGCGAGTAACTATCACAAACCTACGAGTAACTGAAAAAGGACTACGAGTAACTGAAAAAGGACTACGAGTAACTGAAAAAACACTGCGAGTAACTGTGACAATACTGTGAGTAACTATGACGATAATGCGAGTAACTGAAAAAACCTTGTGAGTAACTGTAATAGCAGTTAGAGTAACTACGAAAACACTACGAGTAACTGAAAAAACACTGTGAGTAACTCTCACAACCCTGCGAGTAACTGAAAAAATCCTACGAGTAACTGAAAAAAACTTGCGAGTAACTGAAACAAGCCTGCGAGTAACTGAACACTGCAAGTAATGGTTGAGTAACTGAACAAACACTGCGAGTAACTATGACAAACCTGTGAGTAACTGAAAAAGGACCACGAGTAACTGAAAAAGGACTACGAGTAACTGAAAAAACACTGCGAGTAACTATGACAATAATGTGAGTAACTATGACGATAATGCGAGTAACTGAAAAAACCCTGTGAGTAACTGAAAAAACACTGCGAGTGACTAAAAAAAGACTACGAGTAACTGAAAAAGCACTACGAGTAACTGTGACAATACTGTGAGTAACTATGACGATAATGCGAGTAACTGAAAAAACCTTGCGAGTAACTGTAATAGCAGTTAGAGTAACTGTGAAAACACCACGAGTAACTGAAAAAACACTGTGAGTAACTCTCACAACCCTGCGAGTAACTGAAAAAAACCTGCGAGTAACTGAAAAACACTTGCGAGTAACTGAAACAAGCCTGTGAGTAACTGAACAGTGCAAGTAATGATTGAGTAACTGAATAAACACTGCGAGTAACTATCACAAACCTACGAGTAACTGAAAAAGGACTACGAGTAACTAAAAAAGGACTATGAGTAACTGAAAAAGGACTACGAGTAACTGAAAAAACACTACGAGTAACTGTGACAATATTGTGAGTAACTATGACGATAATGCGAGTAACTGAACAAACCTTGCGAGTAACTGTAATAGCAGTTAGAGTAACTACGAAAACACTACGAGTAACTAAAAAAATATTGTGAGTAACTCTCACAACCCTGCGAGTAACTGAAAAAAGCCTGCGAGTAACTGAAAAAAACCTGCAAGTAACTGAAACAAGCCTGCGAGTAACTGAACACTGCAAGTAATGGTTGAGTAACTGAACAAACACTGCGAGTAACTATCACAAACCTATGAGTAACTGAACAAACACTGCGAGTAACTATCACAAACCTGTGAGTAACTGAACAAACACTGCGAGTAACTATCACAACCCTGCGAGTAACTGAATAAGCACTGCGAGTAACTAAAAAAACCATGCGAGTAACTGAAAAAACCTTGTGAGTAACTGAAAAAACCCTGCGAGTAACTATGACAACAATGCGAGTAACTGAACGAGTACTACGAGTAACTCAAATAGCAATTAGAGTAATTGTAAAAACAATACGAGTAACTGAAAACGCACTATGAGTAACTGTGACAACCCTGCAAGTAACTGAACGGGCACTACGAGTAACTATTGATATATATAAGAGCATTATGGGTAACTATAAGAACACTATGGGTAACTATTGATATATATTGATGAAGAACCATTGTGGACGCTTAGACATGTTTGTTTCTCTTTGTATTTGAAAATTGGGTGTATGTAGGCATCTGAAAGGAACCCTTTCAAGTGTATCCCTCTCCATTGCTTCCTGTATTGGATATCTAGGCAATGTCTAATTGGTATCCATGTTTTTGAGAGAGAAAAAAATGTACTATGCAAATTGTCTACAAAACGTCAATATATGCATTCCAAAAAAATGGATCTGACCCTTCTTCCTCTAACACCCAGCTCAACCGTGCTCCATCAGATGTTTCTGGATCTGACCCTTCTTCCTGGCTTTTAGCTTTCACCTTTGCTGCCGTCTCTTACTCCTCAGCCCTTGTATACAGTGCAGCTCCAAAATTGACAGCCTATATGCATCCGTCTCTTCCACCCCAATGTTTTCTGCTTGTACTCAGGTAGGTAGGTGAGTCCAAGTAAGGCAAAGGATGACTCCATGATAATGACGGCGGTTTCCTGATGCCAAGATTGTATGGGGATGCTTCTAATCAATTTGTCGTGGGTTAAGAAAGTGATAAAACTAAGAACAGTTGTGATCCATGTCTGTACGGGGCACTGCTCTTGTGCCAGAAACAGGGTGCCGCCTAGAGTAGGTTTTTCGACGAGCTCCCCTAGGCTTGCCATGGCACAATATTGAGGTATAACCCTCTCATCAGATGCACAGACATGCCCACCAAACTTCCTACCAAACGACCAGATGACATGGCCAGCAATGGGGAAACCACTTCTCGATGCAATTAAAGGACTGAAACAGCCAGTAACATGCCTACCCAATATAAAAGATGTATGCATTTCTCAAATTTGAATTATACTAGTGACAAATTACAGAAAATAGAGTGTGTTCGTGAGTGCAAGATAACATTTGACTATTACTATATTCTGATCAAAAGTATGGTATTATGAGGCAAAACTTGTGTCAATAGATTAAAAAGACAAGTGGTATCGATTAGTAATTAATGAATAGATGTGTCTGAGGATATTTGATGATAGGCGTGCCCATACATTTGGCCATTGAAGAGAAACAATACATAATGAAAAGGGGCTGGAAGAAAAAGAAACATTGTAGAAGGCACATTGAGCGAGATTCGTGCATCAATTTGTGGGAGCTGACGTTGATCATGTACCGCTAGCTAAATACTACATCATATTATTACAGTAAACTCTCAGCACCGACTGGCCACATTTCATCATTTCAGAAGGAAAAATATATATAAAATCTGATTGGTTGGTCATCGGTGTTTCAGTGTTGTATTTTAGAACCTCCTCGGCATTGAGTTTTACATTCATACTCTGCCAGACGTTCACTGTATGCATTGCAAAATGGATCGAAAATCTACCAGTGATCTTGTAAAATTCTGGAACGTTATTATTACAGAATTACATTGAAAGTCTGTAGTTTTCTTAGGCAACATAACAAACAGTTAAAGTATAACAGTAGAGACGCCTCCTTCATGGACGAATGTGTTTTTCTTCTTCATGATGAACATTATACATTTGACCAAACCACAAGAAGCATCCAAAAATCCACATGCATCTCAAACTAATTCTCAACCTCGCGATTCTACCCCCTACATCCTCTATGTTTGTTGGTTCCTTCATCCTCTTTTCCCAATACGACCTACTCAACGGCATTAGTAGAAGGCAAAATGCTGAGCCATTCTACTAAGATCGCCTCATGGTCATCTGTGGGCAAAACATGGATTAGCACAATTCTCCCAACATAGCTCAACAACGACAGCAATCAGCTGTATCCCTGCTTCTCTACCAACTTATCAAGACTCTTAATCCTTGGGAAAAATGAACGTCACCATCACAATAGGCCCCTGTACTCTCCGATGCCCACTTGCCGCCAAATCAGAGAAGCTCAGGGTTATGATTTCGTTGTTTGATCTAATGTATCCCGCCATTCTTTTCACGATTCCGGTGTTCATGTGCTATCTTCTCCGCCTACACACACTTGCCCCTGCCCATGGCTAGCAGTCCAGTCGCAGCTTCCTCCGATCTGAGGTCTGTGAGATTGGCGGCACCGTCGGCTGCCACGAGGACGTTTCCAGGCTTCACGTTGTAGTGGGCGACACCACAGGAGTGGAGGTGGGAGAGTCCCATAAGTATGCCCCATGTGTATCCCCTGATCTCAGACTCGAGAAGGCCCATCCTGTTGCGCCTAATCTTGTAGGCAAGGCTGCCGCCGGGGGCGAATTTGAGTAATAGGTTGTAGGAAGCCGGCATGGCATGGAAGCCGAGATAGGAAATAATGTGCAGGGACCTGGGGACGGAGCTAAGGAAACTCTACTCCAGTCGGTGAGGAGCGGAGCAGGATAGGTCGGCAGACTTGATTGCTAAGACATCCCCAGTGATAGGCGAGGTTGCCAGAGAGACCGTCGTCGTAGAACCCTTACCACACCCTAGGGCTTCTTGTTGTGGACTCCCTACACCACATGTGGCCATGGCAACCACCGTCAGCCTGAGATTGGGCGTTTTTGGCCCAGGGCACCATCGCCCATGATAGAGCCGACCCCGACTCCGGGGGAACAAGTCGTGGCTGGGAGGCACCCTTGAAGACACTGTCGGAGCCCTGATTTTGGGAAGCTTCTTGCTCCAGCGAGGGCCAAGCCGCTGCGGGCGGACGACGAGGAGGATATGTCCCGCATGCGCCGGGTAGCGATGCTAAAATACCCGCGCGGGTAATGAATAAATAGTCATATATATATATATATATATATATATATATATATATATATATATATATATATATATAGAGAGAGAGAGAGAGAGAGAGAGAGAGAAAGATTGTTTTTAATACCCGGCGGGAAACTTAAGTTAACTACCTAGCTCTAAAGACACGGTGGCACGGTTTGTAAATATTAACTTACCTGTTTGATTCTTAAAATGTTCGCGTCCCGAATCTAAGTTCCACTGCAAATTTGTTTTCCGGAGAGAAATCCTCCTGAGATGACGGCCCATCCCCATCCTCCCCTCGCACGCCACCACCCCTCCTCATTATAGGGCTCCCTGGCACCGACCTAGACGACGGCAATTTGAGTCTCCTCCTCAGTAGCTGCACGACCGCTGATATAAGATCGTCCCCGCCAGACCCAACCGGAGTCGCCGGAAACGGAGGCGACGTGGACCGGAACTACAAGCAAAACTCGAAGTGGCGTAGCACGGCCTTCTCGGTAGATATGGTTGGGCTCTGGTCTTGTTGTACCCCGCGTTGGGGACGGAAAAGCTCCTCCTCGACTGCCTCAGCGCAAAGGCCGCAGATCCACCTCCCGGCGTGTCGGTCACGGACGCGTGAGAGGTATTCCGGCGTGCAATCACAGATGCGTGAGAGGTATTCCGGCGTGCAATCCTCCGTGAGGCCGCAACACTCACACTGGGCCAAGACGAGCTGGATGGTGAAGGAGGGTTCTGGCGGCACCGGTGACAGGTGGGTGTCGGTTATTGGAGTGCCTGCGTCTGTAGTTGGGATGGGTGTAAGGGGCTCGACTCATTTTTTGTTCACTGAGGAAGAACGCCTCCTCCTGTAGTGAGCAGTAGTTTCCCACCGTCGCACCTCCGTAGGCCATGGAGACTTAATTCCAGAAACGAAAATAGCAGGATAGAAGAAGGAAGAGTTTTGTATGTGTAGATATAGAACTGAAAGAACAGGGGTGAGAGGGTAAACTCATAGCAGAGGAGAACGAGCAATATACCCGCTTTGCTGGGTTAGGAAGCAACCAAGACATGACGCAGTACAGACACATGCCGCTGGACACTAGATATGACTCAATGATACTACCTTTATTTTTCTATATAGCTGGACACCTGATCCATTGGAGTCCTACTTGAATTTACTGATTCATAGTCAACCGATTTGGAAATGGTTTCCTTGATATTTGCGTAATATTGAAAATGAGTTTGCAAATTCATATGAAGTGGCTGGTAATATAACTGATAGGAATAGACCAGTTCGGACCTACATATCAGAAAAGAACTGCCATATAAAATGATGAAAAAGTTTCTACTTGTGGCATTGGAACAATTTGGGCGTTAGCTAAAACTTCTTATGCTTACTCACTGGGTTGAAAGAATGTGCAGTGCCCAACCACAATGCTTACTCAAGGTCCCCACCCAGTCCGCTTCGTCGGGGTTGTCTGTCTCTGGAGGGACCCACGTTGGAGGAGGAGGAAGACAACAACAACCACAACAACAACACGTCAGTCACACGTTGCAGGTTGTTGATGTGGCGGCTTCGGCGGGTGGGAAGAAGCGTAACACTGAGAGTAACTGTGAGAACACTGAGAGTATTCGTGAAAGCACTAAGGAGTAACTGAGAGAACACTAAGAGTAGCTCTGATAGCACTGAGAGTAACTATGATAATACTGAGAGTAACTGCGAGAACACTGAGAGTATCTATGACAGCACTAAGGAGTAACTGAGAGAACACTAAGAGTAACTCTGATAGCACTGAGAGTAACTATGATAACACTGAGAGTAACTACGAGAACACTGAGAGTATTTGTGACAACACTAAGGAGTAACTGAGAGAACACCAAGAGTAACTCTGATAGCACTGAGAGTAACTATGATAACACTGAGAGTAACTGTGAGAACACTGAGAGTATCTGTGACAGCACTAAGGAGTGACTGAGAGAACACTAAGAGTAACTCTGATAGCACTGAGAGTAACTATGATAACACTGAGAGTAACTGCAAGAACACTGAGAGTATCTGTGACAGCACTAAGGAGTAACTGAGAGAACACTAAGAGTAACTCTGATAGCACTGAGAGTAACTATGATAACACTGAGAGTAACTGCGAGAACACTGAGAGTATCTGTGACAGCACTAAGGAGTAACTGAGAGAACACTAAGAGTAACTCTGATAGCACTGAGAGTAACTATGATAACACTGAGAGTAACTACGAGAACACTGAGAGTATCTGTGACGATATAAAAAGTAACTCCAACGACCAGAAAGTAACTCTTAAGGCTGAAGGTTTGTCAAAAACACGAAACAAGTGTATGTGACAAATACCCTTTGTAACTTATAAACCATGTAACCAAACACAAGAAATCGTTGTATGAGCAGAAAATGAAATCTTATAATGACAAATACAACAGAAGCACAAAGTTTGTGAAGTTGTTGTACATAGTTGTTGCCCCGACGCTGCAGTGGTAGAATATATATAGATATAAATTTCAATTGACAATTGGCATCATTTCTGACTCACAAATCTATGTGAGGAAATTAGTTATGTCTGACATTGAATTCTGTGTGATCGTGAGCAAAACAAATAATTATGACACACGCACAAGTAGATCATTACAAGTCGATACAATTTCAACACAGTGAGTTACAACAGAAATTGTGGTGAGAACATGAAGTGTAGATCATTGTTTATTCATTTTCTATACCAATTTGCAATGCTATGGCCAGCGGGGAAACAAATCCCTTGAAAACTAGCTAGCTAGCACTTTGAATATATAAAAACAATATCGTCTTAGTGGAAGATAGCTAGCATATTGGCCAATGGTGCTTCATAAATAAATAATGAGTCAGTACATCTGCATATCCCACCAATCTAATCGACCCCTTTTTGAACCAGAGGTATGTTGTTGAAGAGATGAACTGAAATCTAGTGGAAAATTATCCTACTTGATACGACCAGTACAGAGGATTGAGCAGATCAGACACCAAACTCGCTCTCCACGGTAACAGCAGTCCATGACCTTGTATTAATACTATAATAAACAATAATGAATGAAGAACTATTGTTGTATTCTAACATGCCATCAGCTATTTCATCAAGCAGTTGATGTGCGTAACTTTGAATCACGTCACTGGAGCATATTCAAACCAATTTATTCTACAGAAAGGGAGAGAAAAGGGGAAGCTCGTCGGAGTCATAGTAGTAAAAGAATTCATCTAGACAAGATCTTTCCTGAAACATCCTACATGGATTATATAAACAATATTCTTCTTGGCAACGGCCTTGTCATCAGACTTGAGAAACCATACAATTAACTAATAATGCGACATTCTTGGAGCCGGCCAGTTCCGACTTGTTCCATCGCCTCCAACACCAAACAGAAGTCTAACGCCTCAGCCCTAGGGTGGCTCAAGAACAAGGACTTGCCATATATTCTCTCCTTTCCCATAAAATCTTCCTCTCTCATTTCCATCCGGAGACACCTCTATATCTCTGACCACCGACTAGTTTGCTTATTTCCTCACCAAACTTGCCCAATTCGCACCCCACCTTCGCGTTACCCTGTGTATAAATAACGTATCAACACGTCGGCAATCATGGTGGATTTGGATTGCAGTGTTGGCGCCAGGAAGACCCGCGGAATCATCATGCCCAACCTTGTGATCCGCATCCCATCTTCTTGCTCTTCTGCCTCTTCAACTTGTTCCTCACCGAGCCGCCTCATGTCCTCAAGACCCAATGTCCCGACGTCTACAGCTGTCAGGGCCAAACCAAGCGTAGCGGATGTAGCCGTGTACAAACATTACCTCCATCTCCGAGAACTATCTATGATGTGGCCTGTGGGTCGACTCCGACTTCCCCAAATGGACCGATGTGGGCATCCTCAGGCTCGTGCCTTAAAGATCGCTAACGACGCCGAACGAGGTACCTCAATACAGATGCCGCCCTCCCGTCCTCCGTTCCGACCCCTCGATTTGATTAATCAATTTTGATAGGTCGGGCAGGACAGACAACCGCGCGCATAGCCAAGCAATCCGCCGTGATGAACAGCATCCACGCGCCCGGATTTAAAGTCCCGTCAGCTTGTTTTGTCCCGAGCATCGCCGTCGTCATTCCCATCCCGCCCCACCTCGCCGCCAATCTCTACCGACGTGTTCTACCTCCTACGGCTGCAGAGTTCGTCCGGACGACCTGGTGGACGTCCTATGCGGCCCGCTTACCCTTGGAAATTTACGTCCTCTACTGTATCGAAGGTGTTGAGCCACACCCCGGCGTTGAAGCAGATGATATCGGGAGAAGGGACTACCGAAGACTGGCATTGACATTGGGTTTATCTACAGAAAGCAACACCGCTATTCAGAAGACGGGAGTACGAGCTTAATATTTACAAGTGTGCCACCGTGTTTTCAAGCATGGGTAGCCTAATAAAATACCCGGTGGGCATTGAAAAACAACCAATATATATATATATATATATATATATATATATATATATATATATATATATATATATACACACTAGAATACACCTGATTGTACATATTACACCGTACACTCAAGTGGTGTTTGTATATCTAGATAATTTTTTTGACAAATCCAAACCATTGATATTCATTGTTATAAGAAATATGGCCCATATGCAAAATTTGAGCTCATTCAAAATTTTCTAAGTCATTCTTTTATGGCCAACAAAATTGATGCACAAAATTAATTTGAATTGTATAATTTTTTTTCGCCTTTAGTTACACGGCATGTAAGTGTCCCAATGAGCTTAAATTTTATATGTAGTACGTCCATATGATAATTAAGAAGAGCAATGTTTTGGATTTTCAAAATACACTTTACATGATAAAAATGACTTGAGTGTATTCAGTCTTCGGTTACTCGAGTGTATTCTAGCCTGACTCTCTCTCTCTCTTTCTATTTATACATATATATATATATATATATATATATATATATATATATATATATATATATATATATATATATATATATATATATATAAAGAGTGAGAGAGAGATGCACTTGGCCCAAGAAAGGGCCACAACACACATCATGAGGAGTATTCCCATATAGTGATTTTAAGATTTCCCAAGTAATCTTGTCCTTCTACATCTCTGGTAATCACCTAATTATTAACAAGCAATAATCATTTATCTATGGGTATCATCATTCTTTGTATTTAGGTCCAAGTTAGGGTTTTAAACAAACTCATATTCAAACTAACCTTAAACCTATATTTTTACTTTCCTACTTATCTGGAAGTCATAATTAGAGTGGGATTCAATTTTATATTTTCCATGTTTGTTCTATTTTCTACAATCAATATGAGCTTTAAATCATTTAAATGACTTTTTGAAAGAAGATCTAATATTGGGAAATATGTTTAAGCTCAAAATTCATCCATGTTTTTTATATTGAAGCCATGGTTCTAATTACATTTATGGGAATATATCTCAATTAGATATCAAATATTACATATAATTTATTCTAAAAAAAATTGTCTTGCTAATGAAAAATATAGTAATTGAACCTCAAAGCTTATTTCTAAGGGTCTTATGAGGAACTAGTAACTTGTTTGAGTAATCAAACATGGGAGATATTTTTAACTCAATTGGTAAGGTAAAGAATATACTCAAAAATAGGGAATTAATTTACTAGGACATGAATTAAATAGGACATTGGATCTTGAGACCATGTGACTCAGGAGAAGCCATGTACTCCTTAAGGGGGAGGGGGCATTCCTTTATCTGGTCAATAATGAGCTGGCCCTTTGCATACATTCTTGAACCAATCTACACCATTCCCTTCCACTTTATATTTTGTTCTTTATTGTGATATGTATGTGGGAAACATCATATGACTGAGTATGGTAAAAGATATACCACCATCTCATCCTCTCCACAAACTCCCAATCTCAAAATTGAGAATGTCATCCTCCAAGTTTTTTGCATATATTCTTGCATGTGGTTTCCCATCCTTATGTACTTAAGGAGCTCGACAAGACAATGGGTTGATACATAACCATAAAAGGACAAAACCCTTTGAATAATGAAAATCAAGCCCAATGCATCCAAGGTTGATCTCGACCTCGATGAATAATTTTTTAGATTCCATATAGGTTCTACCAAGCTATCTAGTCACGGAAATAATCTCCCAAAGTCTTGACTATGGCAGCTGAATAAGACCCTTTTCTCAATGTAATAAGAACATATCTGGCTCCGCCAAGATGTGGGGATTCTGGTTTTGGCTTCATGTTTTCTACGACCACTACCTCTCTAAAGCTCTCCTTTCCCATTAACTTCTATTTTGAGAATAGAGATGTAATGGATTCTAAGGAGGCTGAGATCCAAACACATGCCACTACACACCCCTTATAAGGGATCACTAGGATCATGAAAGTTTGGAGGATTGAACAAACCCACCCATCCCCCATATGTTCCATATGACAACTCCTTCCTCATGAGTCCAAATCTTAGCCTTTTCCTAAATAATGGAACTATGGGATGGAAGAGTTCCAAGTAAGAAATAGTTATCGATTCTACTACAGAGGCTGAGTATATTGCTGCTTCACATGCAACAAAGGAGGTTGTGTGGATCAGGAAGTTCATCTCTAAACTTGGTGTAGTTCCCAGTAGTTGTGATGCAATTGAGCTTTATTGTGACAATAATGGAGCTATTGCTCAAGCTAAGGAGCCCAGATCACATCAGCGGTCCAAGCACATACTGCGGCGCTTCCATCTCATACGAGAGATCATATAGCAAGGAGATGTGAAGATTTGCAGAGTACCAACTGAAGACAACATAGTTGATCCACTAACTGAGGCCCTTTCTCAGCAGAAGCATGATGGTCATGCTAGGTCACAAGGACTGAGGTTCCTAGGTGACTAGATCTAAGTGCAAGTGGGAGTCTGTTGGTATGTATGCCCATAGAGCAAGTGATGTGATGATTGTAATGGGATACTTTGTAAATGATTTGAATAATAATAAAGGCAATTTCCGATCTATATGTTCTAACTATTTTTGAGATGATAGTGTAACATGATAGATGTCTAAAGAATTGTTTTACTCGATGACGTATGCTTTTGGGTTGAGGACTTGAACGCTGAGATCATATGAATGTTAAGAGTATACATTCTTGTTTAGTCCCTAGTCAGTTGTTATTATGGAAATAACCATAGACATCAATAACACTAAAGACTAGATTGTGTGTTGGATGATGATAGAATCTCATTAGTCATGATATAGTTACATCAAACCAAGCACATAGGTACTTGTTAGAGAACAAGTGTGCCAGACAGACCCACCGTGAGAATGACACATGGAACCATGATTTGGTAGTCTCATATTTTAGAGTAGGAAGACAATGGATCCAAGCCCAATGTAATTATTATCTTAAATAATTGAGTAATATTATCAGTTTCAATTAGTCAACTAATTCAAGATCTTAAAACACAAACAAATTTTTATAGGAAGCTCAACTAGATCTAGAACATTCCACAGACTCATATGAGCTAACAAAATGTGTTGGTATGTATGCCATAGATCCAATCATACAATGATTGCAATGAAGCATTAGGCACTCGATTTGATAATAATAAAGGTAGTTGTGTCTATTATGTTTGTCTCAATCATGAGATGATGACACAAATGTTGGGTTTTAGGGGAGACAGAGAAGGCAGTAGAAACTAAACTTTTCTTCTCCCAAACCCAGAATAAAGGAATTGTGTCAACATCTATACAATAGGAAGGATGGTTTGTAGAGGCATACCTTGTCCCAAGGCTTGCTCGGCAATATTACCTCGTAGCTTGTGTGGTCTTCACCTCTGGTCTTGGACGGTATCTGAGTAGCTCCTGGTCTCACCAGGACTGTCAAGATTGACAACTGTCCTCCAAGTGGCAGAAGTCTCTTGCCTCTACAGTAGTCCACACGGACCACCTGGAACTCCGATCTCCTTGTCTCACAAGGAATCGGAAGGAGTCGCACCCTCCTATCGGCGTACTAGTCACTGACACACTCTCCTGTAACCAGTTGCCTTTCTGCAGTTGTCTTTCCCTCATTGTGCCTCCCTTATCGGGTAGCACTTGCTCGGGCTCTCTCAGTTACCACAACCAGAGAGAACGACAACTTTGCAGAGCAATTGGTGTTCTGAGTTGTACTTTGAGAAGCCCCCAATACCCCTATATATATGAGGGTCATGGGATAGGGTTCTCTACCCCGGGCAATGCAGGACTAAAGCAGGAGTAGAAGGGTTCGAGATTGTCTACAAAACAACCAACTGCGTCAGCTGAACCAATCGTTTCAACCCTGAAACGATCGTTTGGTGACGTCAATCGATCGGTTCACACCTGAACCAATCGTTTGGGATACCTGAGCCGATCGGTTCACTTATGAGCCAATCGGTTTGTGGTCCTGGTCCAACTCAAATTGACTTTCATATTTATTTCTGATTAATCAAATATTAATCCTTGTTCAAATCGAATTTGTACAAGTGAAACAAATTGTATTTGCAAATTTGACTTTCCAAACGATCTTCGTTGGTCACATGAATCGATCGGTTCAACAATTGAGTCGATCGTCTCATTGGTACATGAGTCGGTCATCTCACCAGTTGAGCCGATCGGTTCACCAACCTGAGTCAATCGGTTCATCACATGAGCCGACCGGTTAGAGGTGCAGACTGTGCAAAATCAGTCAATTACAGTTTCAATCAATCTGATACTCTAATCAATTGCTCCAACACCTTGAACACTATGATATTGAGCTATCAATTGATCGAGTATTTAATTGAACTAATAAACTCCTTTAGTAATCAATCTAAACATCATTTGTGGATAAACTCCTCTTCCAGGTTAAATCCTATGTGTGTGACCCTGCATGTCCATTTCATGTTGGCAGTGAAATTCCATAACACTTATGACTTCACAAGCAAAGAGCGGTGCCTAGTCACACATAAATGCTACCCAAGTGAAATAGAAAGTTGGAGAACAACTTTCAATCCTAAAATATGTGAATGGTGTTACAACGAATGTATAATTCCTTTGTCACTAATGTCCTGAATGAACTCAAGGCATGGTACAGTCATCCTTTCAACGTTCATCCATTTCCTTGATCTCATAGCATACTGGGTGAGATGTGTGTGACATCAATATCTCATATTGATTCACACATGCATGTGCATGCCTTTCTCAATCCTACTCATCAAGTGGCCATGGACATTAAACTCCCTTAGGAGGGAAAAATCCCATATCTATCACTCACCCCTCAAAAGCCCCATGTGTCAAAGTCACCCAATCATCACCTTTATAACAACCCATGTTTCAGGACTGCCTTTCATGATGCAGCTGTCCAGTGAGCATCCCCAGGATCTGACTGGTACCTGCTTGTCATGCTGAGGGCATACGAGACATCTAGGCGTGTGCACAACATAGCGTACATGATGGATCTGATGGCTGATGCATATGAGATTCCATTCATATGCTCCCTCTCTTCATAAGATTGGGGACATTGAGCTCTAAAGATGGTGACTCCATGTAGCATGGGGATGTTGCCTCTCTTTGAGTTCTCCATGTTGAACCGCTTCAGCACTTTGTCAATGTACGTGCTTTGACTTAGTTTGAGAAGCCTTTTAGATCTATCTCTATAGATCTTAATTCCTAGAATGTATGATGCTTCTCCTAAACCCTTCATTGAGAAAGTATTCCCAAGCCAAGTCTTTACCTTCTCTAAGGCTGAGACATCATTCCCCATCAATAGTATGTCATCCTCATACAATATGAGGAATGTGGTCGTGCTCCCACTAACCTTCTTGTACACATTAGTTTCATCTTCATTTTGAGTAAAGCCAAACATTTTGACTTCCTCATTAAATCAAAGATTCCAACTCCGAGATGCTTGTTTCAATCCACAGATTGACCTTTGCATCTTACAAACTTTATTAGCATTCTTTGGATCCACAAAACCTTCAGGTTGTGTCATGTACACATCCTTAATGCTATTCCCATTAAGAAATGTGGTTTTAACATCCATTTGCCAAATCTCATAGTCATATTAAGCCGCAAATGCAAGCATGATCCTGATGGACTTAATCATGGCAACTGGAGAAAAAGTTTCGTCATAGTCAACACCTTGAACTTGTAGGAAACTCTTTGCAACCAATTTGCCTTTATAAGTTTGCAAATTGCCATCCGTTCCAGTCTATTTCTTGAAGACCCACTTGCACCCTATGGGTTTTACCCCTTCAGATGGTTCCACTAAAGTCCATACTTTATTGGAGTACATGGATTCCGTCTTGGATTTCATGGCCTCAAGCCATTTCTCAGAATATGGTCCTTCCATAGCCTCTAGATAGGTAGTTGGATCATCATCTATGATCAACTCACCACCTTCCTGAGTCACAAGGTATTCAAACCTCTCAGGTTCAAGGTGTGTCCTACTAGATCTATGAGGTCCTTGTGTTACTTGAGGAGACTGAGATTCCACAACACCTTGTGAATCTCTATGTTCCTCTTATACATCTACTGGTTCAATGTTTTCTTGTTCAGCTTGAACCTCTTCAAGATCTATTTTCCTCCCACTATTTCCTATGGAAATAAATTCATTTTCTAGGAACACAGCTGTCCTAGCAACAAACACTTTGTTGTCAGTAGGGTGGTATAAATAGTATCCCCTCATTTCCTTGGGGTATCCAACAAAATAACATTTATCGGACTTGGTTCCAAACTTATCAGGAAATATTTTCTTGATGTAAGCCTCACAACCCCAAATCTTCATAAAAGATAAATCGGGACGCTTCCTATGCCATATCACATATGGTGTCTTTTGAACTGATTTAGATGGTACTCAGTTAAGTGTAAACGCGGCGGTTTCAAGAGCATAACCCCAGAAGGAAATTGGAAGATCAACAAAACTCATCATTGATCGCACCATATCTAGTAAAGTATGATTCCTTCTTTCAGACACACTGTTATGTTGTGGTGTTTCAGGCGGAGTCTATTGTGATACAATACCACAGGCTCGCAGAAGGTCCTCAAACTCTTGGCTTAAGTATTCTCCATCTCAATCGGATCGAAGTGCTTTAATACTTTTACTAAGTTGGTTCTGTACTTCATTCATGAAATCCTTAAACCTTTCAAGGGTTTCTGACTTATGTTTCATCAGGTACACATAGCCATACCTACTGAAGTCATCAATGAAGGTAATGAAGTACTGATACCCACCTCTAGAATTAGTTCTAAAAGGCCCACATACATCAGTATGTATGAGTCCTAATAGATCACTAGCTCTCTCACCTTTACCTAAAAAGGGAGTCTTGGTCATCTTGCCCATCAAATAAGATTCACATGTCTCTATTGATTCATAATCAAAAGAGTCTAGATAACCATCTTTATGGAGTCTAGAAATGCACTTCTCATTTATGTACCCTAGACGACAATGCCAAAGATATGTTTTGTTTGAGTTTTTGCCTTTTGGTATTTACGTTGTATACACTTGTCTCTAGATCTATCAAGTATAGACCATAAGACATTGGGGCACTACCATAAAAGATCCCATCTTTTGAAATGGAACACTTTCCATTCTTAATAAGAAATTCAAAACCATCCTTGTCCAAACAAGAGACGGAAATGATGTTCCTATTTATGGTAGGTACATAATAGTAGTTCTTCAACTCTATTATTAGCCCACTAGGTAGAGTTAACTCATAGGTTCCTACGGCACTGGAGGCAACTCTTGCCCCATTAGCAACACGTAGTTCAACCTCACCTTTCCCCGAAGGCCTACTTCTCTTAAGATCCTTCACATTTGAACAAATGTGAGATCCACATCCGGTATCAAGTACCCATGACAAAGAAGAGTAGTAAAGTTAATCTCTATTACGTATACACCAGAAGTAGATATCTCTATCTCTCGCTTCTTCTTCCAACGTTCCTTCCATCCTCTCCATGTTTTGAGTGCAAAAGATTCTGACATTGGTTTGGCGAGAGAACCCTTCTCTCTCTCACCTTTGTCCTTAGACTTTGTTCCGTTGATCTCCATCAATGAACTATCCTTCTTCTTAAGCACACATAGAGTGGATTCAAAGGCTACCGGTATTTCTGGATTATGCAGAACACTTCTCACAATCCCCAACCAGTTATGGAATTTATTCTCAATTAATTTGCCCATTTAAAAGATGATTCTTTTGTCATTCTACAAGAGAAAATTGCATTTGTCAAAACTCCTTTTGATTTGATTTGATTTGAATAAAATTTAACAGTAGTTAATTAGGCCTTTAATTAATTACCGCTCCCACTATTTTGATTCAAATTGACAGTCCTCACTGTCAATTCGGAAGATCGCAACGTACAATCTTCTAGTGGGTCAAGATCCTAAAATCCTTTGAGTCTTGGACCAGCTAGGGCTGTCACCCACAACTCAGATCTTCTAGTTAGGCAACTTTTGCCAATTGCATCATATGTAACTCTTGAAAGATGTCATGCGCAACTCCTTGCCATGATCACCTCCATTCCTCAAGGTGCTAGATCCTATCTAGGTCACCTTGTTAAGTTTGACCCAAAGCCAACACGATGAATATGCACCCTGCTAGGGCAGACCCACATATCCATCCTTCACACTTCCACGAGATAGACGGTGTACCACGCTATGGTGTGCCCACACTTGGCCGATCAAGTTTTTCACGTGTGTCACATTTGGAATGCATCTAAAACTTTAATATTTAATGAGAGATTTGATTTTTATAGGTACATATACATATCCAATCACCACAATATAGTAAGTATCATATATATGCTATATCCCACAGAAAACATGTGAAATGATAAAAGTAATGATTATGGCCATCTTAATGTGATTCCTCGAGCCAAGAGGAATCACGACAATCTAGGTCCACATCACATGCAACATGTACAAGATGAACTTTGTTCTTTGCCTTTCTAGGTTTGATCAACTCATCTCCATGATTGATCTGCTCGCCATTAGGCATGTCAGTTGGGTGCCACCAGTCAATCGACTGGCGCCTCCAGCCGAGCGGTTCACTGGTTGTCGTGCATCTCCTCAGACCGCCACCCGCTCGTCTAGCTCCTCGAACCGGTCGTCAAAAGTCCGTCGTTCTTTGACATAATAGAAAATTAAAATATATCCTATTTTACATTTGAAAAAGGAAACCCCGAGTTACATTCGGGGGGAGTAAATGTAGGAAAGAAATCCCAAGTTATCTCGAGTTACATCAGGAATAGGAGATAGGGAATCAGTGCGCAGACTGAGATGCAAGCAACCACATACAACCAAGCACACATACATAGGGTTTATTGGCCATAACCATGTTATACATCCACCACAAAACTCAATTAAGAGTGACGTGTATCGAGTGCATTCATATTACATATCATATATGTATATTGGGATTTGTGGATTTTAGGATTGGACATGCATAAAGCCAATTTTATTTGCACCGTATGCCATAAATAAAGGCGACAAACTAAAATCGATCATATCGATAATCCTAAAGAATAGAGCAGTTGATGTGGTTCTGATACCACTGTTGGGTTTTAGGGGAGACAGAGAAGGTAGCGGAAACAAAAATTTTCTTCTCCCAAACCCAAAATAAAGGAATCGATTCAACGTCTATACAATAGGAAGGATGGTTTGTAGAGGTGTACCTTGTCCCGAGGCTTGCTCAGTGACGTACCTCGCGGCTTGCGCGGTCTTCACCTCTGGTCTTGGACAGTGTTTGAGCAGCTCCTGGTCTCACTGGGACTATCAGGATTGACAGCTATCCTTCGAGCGACAGAAGTCTCCCGCCTCTGCATTAGTCCACACGAACCACCTGGAACTCCGACCTCCTTGTCCCACAAGGAATCGGAAGGAGTCGCACCCTCCTATCGGCGTACTAGTCATCGATACACTGTTCTACAACCAATTGCCTTTCTGTAGTTGTCTTTCCCTCGTTGTGCCTCCCTTATTGGGTAGCACTTGCTTGGGCTCTCTCGGTTACCACAACCAAAGAGAATGACAACTTTGCAGAGCAACTGGTGTTCTGAGTTGTACTTTGAGAAGCCCCCAATACCCTTATATATAGGAGGGTCATGGGAGAGGGTTCTCTAGCCCGGGCAATGTGGGACTAAAGCAGGAGTAGAAGGGTTCGATATCTTCCACAAAACAACCAATTGTGTCAGCTGAACCGATCGTTTCAACCCTGAAACGATCGTCTGGTGACCTCAACCGATCGGTTCACACCTGAACTGATCGTTTGGGACACCTGAGCCGATCGGTTCACTTCTGAGATGATCGCTTCGTAGTCCTGGTCCAACTCAAATTGACTTTCATATTCGTTTCCGATTAATCAAATATTAATCCTTGTTCAAATCGAATTTGTACAAGTGAAACAAATTGTATTTGCAAATTTGACTTTCCAAACGATCTTCGTTGGTCACATGCATCGATCGGTTCAACAATTGAGTTGATCGTCTCATTGGTACATGAGTCGATCATCTCACCAGTTGAACCGATTGGTTCACCAACCTAAGTTGATTGGTTCATCACATGAACCGATCGGTTGGAAGTGTAGACGGTGCAAAATCAGTCAATTGCAGTTTCAATCAATCTGATACTCAAATCAATTGGTCCAACACCTTGAACACTATGATATTGAGCTATCAATTGATTGAGTGTTTAATTGAACTACTAAACTCCTTTAGTAATCAATCTAAACATCATTTGTGGATAAACTCCTCTTCCAGGTTAAATCCTATGTGTGTGTGACCCTGCAGGTCCATTTCACATTGGCAGTGAAAGTCCACAACACTTATGACTTCACAAGCAAAGAGCGGTGCCTAGTCACACATCAGTGTTATCCAAGTGAAATAGAAAGTTGGAGAACAACTTTCAATCCTACAATCTGTGAATGGTGTTACAACGAATGTATAATTCCTTTGTCACTAATGTCCTGAATGATATCAAGGCATGGTATAGTCATCCTTTCAACGTTCATCCATTTCCTTGATCTCAGAGCAGACTGGGTGAGATGTGTGTGACATCAATATCTCATATTGATTCACACATGCATGTGCATGCCTTTCTCAATCCTACTCATCAAGTGGCCATGGACATTAAACTCCCTTAGGAGGGACAAATCCCATATCTATCACTCACCCCTCAAAAGCACCATGTGTCAAAGTCACCCAATCATCATCTTTATAACAACCCATGTTTCAGGACTGCGTTTGATGATGTCAAAGTGTACCCAAAGTCATGTGTTGAGTGTAGTGATTTCAGGTCGAAGAATCACATTCACCACCATCACAGTGAGAGCTGACTGTGACTACCAAATCATGGTTCCATGTGTCACTCTCACATTGGGTCAGTTTGATACACTTGTTCTCTAACAAGTACCTATGTACTTGGTTTGATATCACGATATCATGACTAATGAGATTCAGTCATCAACCAACACACAATCTAGTCTTTAGTGGTATTGATGTCTATGGTTATTTCCCCAATAACAACCAACTAGGGACTAAGCATGAATGTATACTCTTAACATCTGTATGATCTCATCATTCATGTCTTCAACCCAAAAGCATATGTCATCGAGTAAAACAATTCTTTAGACATCTATCATGTTACACTATCATCTCAGAAATAGTTAAAACATATAGATCGGAAATTGCCTTTATTATTATTCAAATCATTTACAAAGTATCCCATTACAATCATCACATGACTTGCTCTATGGGCATACATACCAACAACAAATGTAATAGATGTCTAGAGAATGATGTTACTCAATGACATATGTCTTTAGGTTGAGGACCTGAATAATGAGATCATATGTATGATAAGAGTATGTGTGCTCTTGTTATGTCCCTAGTTGGATATTACTGTGGAAGAAAAATAGATAATAGTAATACATAAGACTATAGTGTGTTTTGAATGATGATAGAGTCTCATTAATCATGATATGTGATATCAAGTCAAACACTCAGGTGCATGTTAGAGAATAGTGTATCAAACAAACCCACCTTGACAATGATGCATGGATACCATGGAATGGTAATTAGATTCGGGCTCTCATAGTGATAGTCATGACTTTGGTTCTTAGACCTGAAGTCACTACACTCATCACATATTGTTCAATGTATTTAGACATCATACAACATCGCCTTGAATAAGATTTTCTATAAAGATGGTGCTCAGGTGCATTGTAACACATGGGGATTGAGTGTGAGTGATGTAGATGGGATTTGTCCCTCCTACAAGAGATTGATATCCAAGACACTTGATAAGTGAGACTGAGAAATGTATGACCATACACATGGGATTTAGTATATGATATGTAAACCAACATGAATCTCATACAATCTTCTCTATTTTAAGGAATATGGATTGAACGTTGAGAGGATGATGATTCCATACCTCGAGTTTAATCCAAATATCAGAGATAAAGGAACTATATGATCGGGATAACACTAATCACAAATTGTAGGTTGTAGGTGTTCTCCAACTTTTTGAATTACTTACATAGCAATGATGTGATGCTATATACTGCTCATTGCTTATGATGCCATAAATTGGTTATGGACATCCACTGCAATGTAATTTAGGACCAATAGGGTCAGATAGGATTTTATTCATGAATGTTGTTTAATTTTATTACTAAAGTGTTTAGGTATTCAGTTTAAACAACAATGGTTGGAAACTGACTGTGAACCGATCAACTCAAGTGTTAAAGTGATTAATTCAAGTGCCAAGTTAATTGAAAACAATATTTGTTGAACAATACCTGAGGACATGAACTGACCGATTTACTAAGTGAACTGACCGGTTCAAGAGTTGAACCGCTCGGTTTAATGATCGATTCAATTGGATCAAAGATTGATGTTGAGATCATGGTTTGCATTAATTGAATATCGAATGCCAATGTAATTCAAAATAGGAAAGCATGTGAACCGACCAGTTCAACACATGAATTGACTAAATTACCTATGAACTGATCAGTTCAATGGTGAACCGATGGGTTCACCATTCATAGCTTCCAGAAAATTCATAAAATTTCATCTCTTCGACTCCTAGATCGACTGAAAACCTTGACCCTGGAACTCCTATAAATAGAGGTGTACGGGGGGCTTCTCAAAAGTAACAATAAGCTCTAACAATTGTTGTCCTCATTGATTGTGGTAAACAAGAGAGGCTGATCAAGTCCTACCTATAAAGGGGAGGGATAGCAAGAGAGAGACAATTGGGAAAGCAAATCAGCACTAGCATCCTGACGTTAGAATGGACAACTCCTTCCCATTGTCTCTAGTAGGGCAACGTCGAGTTCTCGGTGGTCTGTGTAGATTACTCTAGAGGTGAGGAGGCATTTGCCCTACTGGGAGGATGCAATCAACCGACGTCTGTGGTGATCAACTAGGAGGTTGTTGTCGACTGTCGTACAAGTGCGACTTGAGAAAGAAGCATGTTGTGACAAGAGTTGTCACTAGACTTACTCCAGGACCATGTATATCTCTTGTTACCTTCCTTCCTAGATATATTGTTGTTTATGTGATCTGTTGGTTTGGGAATCGGGCATAAAATGTTTTTTCCATTGCCTTATCTATTGTTCCTATTTCCCAACAGTGGTATCAAAGTCACATCAATTTATGATGTATCTGGATCTAAAGTGATATGATGGGATGTATTTTATTATATACAATGTGAATATTAAATAGGATTAATGCGCATATATGATTAAATACCACATATGATTATTCAAATAATTACATATGATATGAATATATGCAATCTACACACATCGCTCTAAAATATATTTTGATGGTGGATGCGAGCATGGTTATGGCCAATAACCCCTAGATATGTGTGCTTGGTTAGATGGTTGTTATCCTATTTATATATCAATTTGCGTATTGAAACTCTCTTTTCTTTTCCATATGTAAAATTATTTATTATTTCCTTCATATGCTCCCCTATAATGTAACTCGAGGTTTCCCTATTACTGTGTAATATGTTGAATAGGATTAGGACAATTTTAGTTCTTATTATGAAAAAAAAAAGATGTTATGCACCAGACGAGACACCTATTTCAGAAGGTGAAACGATTAACTAGAGGATCAAAGAAGCCAGGCGATAGGAGGATCTGACCGGTCGGCTGGTGACCCAAACCGATCGATTGGAGGTATCCAGACGATGCTTGAATCAGAGATCAGAAGATCGATCTAATAGACCGACCGACCGAACAGGAGGCGAGTCGATCGGTTCAAGTGTTGAACTGATCATACTAGTTTGGTTTCAGAATAGAGCTTCACCAATAACATTTTGTAGCATGTGATGTAGACCTTAGGTGGTATTAATTCCTTTTTGACTCCAAGGAATTATAATAGTAAAGCCATAACCATCACTTGTGTTTATATTTGCATGTTTTTATTTGTGGATATAGCATATATATGATACGTACTACAAGTATGTGGTAGTTGGATATGTATATGTATTTACATAAATATTAAACCTCTCAATTAAACATATTAAGTCTTAGACTCTTCCCATAACAAATACACACGAAAATCTTGATCGACTAAGCTCGGCATGCCAGGCGTGGTGTGTTGTCCATCTCATGGAAATGTGATGGTAGTTATATGGGTCTGCCAAGAAGGGTGCATGACAATTGTGTTGGTTTTTGGGTCATACTTAACTAGGTGACCTTAATGATATTAAGTTCCTAGAAACATGCAGATGACTATGGCAAAGAGTTGTGCATACCATCTATTATAGGATTGCATGAGATACAATTGTAAAAGGTTGCCTACCTTAATTGGTTATAGATCCTGGCGTTGGTCGGGTAATAATCCAATTATTTTGGGTCTTAGCTCGCTAGAAGGTTGTACACTGCAATCTTCCAAATTTATAGGTGAGGGTTATCAATTCAAATAAAATAGTGGGAGTGATAATTAATTACTAGCCTAATTAACACTGTTAAACTTTTGACTAAATATGTAAATGTTTTTTGTAGAATCTAATGAAAATCACTAACACACTTTCTTTGTGATTGGTCCTCGAGAAGGACAAGCTAAATGGATACAACTTCCATGACTTGTTCCAAATTGGAGAATCATTCTCACATAGGAGCACAAGCTCTATGTCTTAGAGATACCAGAGCCAGATGAACCTCCTCCCACTATGCCTAAGGCTGATTGGATGCTTGCTGGAAGCACTCTAAAGATGTTTTAAATGTCAAGTGTCTCATGTTGTCCTCAATGAACTATGAGTTGTAGAGACAATATGAAAACATGGATGTTATTGAAATAGTTACACATCTTAGGAACATGTACCCAGATCAGACAAGACAAGGGAGATATGATACCTCAAAGGTGTTGTTTAAGTGCAAGATGGAAGAAGGAGATCTAGTAGGTCCCTACACACTCAAGTTGATTGGGTATATGGAGAACCTTGCTAGAATGGGATTTCCCTTAGATCAAGAGCTGGCCACACTTGTGATTCTGTAGTTATGACCGAAATCATACTACCACTTTGTCATGAACTACAACATGAATAATTTTGACAATTCATTGTCATAATTTCTTGGTATGTTGAGGACAGTTGAAGCACAGATGAAGAATGACAAACCCAAATCTGTGATGATAATCGGTAGAGGACAGTCCAAGGGCAAAGGCAATGCTAAGAAGAGTTCTAAAGCTAGCCAGAAACTAAAGTCTTCTATAATGATAGCTAATGGAGGAGTGACTAAGGAAGGAAAGTGCCACCACTGTCACCAGCCTAGACACTAGAAAATGAACTACCCTCTTTATATAGAGGATCTCAGGAAGAAGAAGGAAATAGAAATCTCTACTTTATGACTCAAGAAGAAGTAAGCTAGAATGTGCAGAGCAAGAGTTGTTTCCACTATAGTTGAAATCTATCATTCATGTAATGGGAATGTAATAGAATTAGTGAATTTCTATTATGAGCATTCCTTCATGAAAAACATCATGTATCTTGTACACACAAATATATTATGAATATATTTTATATTTTACTTTCAAAGATATGATATTTTATGACAATGGACCTAATGTCTCATAGTTTATATTTGATAGTTCTAGATACAGTTATATATACTAAATGACTCAATGACTTAAATAATGATACCTATAGCATTGTCATCTAGAGAACATAAATGAGATATTCATTTCTAGAATTCATAATCATGGTAGTCTAGATTATATTAGTTATTGAACCAATAGAGACATGCAAGTCTTATATTGGGGAATATGACAAAATAACTTTTCACTAGATGTAGTGGGAGAGTGAGTATTTGTAACGACCCCACCTTCCGGTAACCCCCAATTAAGGGAGACCGAGAGGTTGGTGCCACTATCAATTTCCGGATCAAGATTCAGCAATTAATTGATAGCAATTATTAAATTCTACTAGACTAAGCTAAAAAGTTGTAATAAATAAATTTTTTGCATACCTTTGGAAATTTTGGATTTCTAAACTTCTATCCAGAACTGGGACTAACTAACTAATCCTCCTTTGGATTTTAGTTCATGTACTTCACAATATGACAGTTTACTATTTGTCCTTTTTGTTTGTACCTAAAACGCCGAAAAACAAAACGTCGGTCAGCCAAAGCTGGTATGTGGGGGATTCACTAATCATTCAATTATCTATAACAATGTATTGCATTCAATTATTATTTAACAAACAATTTACATTTTAAGTATAACTACGCGATCCATGTATACCCTGTTCCCATTATACCCATCATGACTTCACCTAACAGGTGAATCAATTTCTAGGGCGAAGTCACATGGCACTACCCGTAAGTAGTCCACTCCTTAACTCATGGTAGGCTAGAGTCTCATGACACTACACATGGGTAGCCCAATTTCTAACTCATGATACCCTAGACCTTGCTCTAGGTTATCCTTAGCCTTTGCATAGCCACAGAGGTGGACTCGGATCTAGCTAGTTATACATGTATACTCATAGTGATAGTCATAGTCACTTTATAGTTGCATGAATTGAAACATCCAACAGTTATTTCAAGCATTGAGGGAAACGTCGATAAAATCCTCAGAAAACTAATCGATATAGTCATAAGCGTAACCACATACCTCTTATTGCAGATTTGGTTACAAAATTAAGTATGAAGAGAGAGAATGTCCAAGAAATCAAGAAAATTGCACAGAAACCCTGAAATAAACATTCCAACTTCTTTTTATCACAATTTATCCAATTCCATTTTATTCCTTAGGGTTCCTATTCCAATTTTAGGGTTTCCTTAAAAATTAGGGTTTTGCCTCCATTCTTGATTGTCATGAACCCTAATTCCTCAAAATTACTTAAAACCTTTAAATCCTCTCCTTTTAATAATTCCTAACAGTTTTAGGATCATTATTTAGCAATTTACTTCCTTGAAATAACATGGGTTTCTTTTTCCTTTTCCCTAAATTAGGGTTTCCATGTACCTTATCTTTCATTTATAGATTTAAACCCTAAATTAACCGTATTTGTACTCAAAATGGATGAAAACTCCATGTTATCCATGAACAGGTTGATAATCATCAAATTAACCTATTAAGTTACAAAGAATCATCCTTTATGTACCATTAGGGTTTCTAATTAACTTGAAATGCATTTTACTAGCAAATTAAAGTACTTTTGCAAAACGAACTAGAATCAGGTTCTTAAATCATTTTTATCATATTCCTCAAATTTTCCTACCCAACTTTCATATATAAAGTTTCTTCATTAGACAATCCTAGCGTTTTCTATTAATTTTGCAAGGAAAAGCTATTTTCTTGATTATTTGGCAGAGAGAGATATTTACCAGATTTATCTAGATCGTCGGATCAGTGCACCTATAGACCACTTTTGAATCTGACGCTCTGTGTCAAACGCCCCTACTAACTAAGTGGTGCACCCCGTTGCTCGCCCTCAGTCGTTGGATCTCGATCAAACGCTAAGAGTCGCGAGCGTCTCCACTTAACCGGCCGCTTCTAACGTCGTTAGATCCTTGCCTGGATCAAGATGCTCCTTGATCGAATGACGGTTGTACGTCATCTTCTTCCTTCTTTCGTTCTTTAGAATGCGGCGGTGCCGCGGCGGCAACCTCGCCTGAGCAAGGGCAATCGAGGAAGGGAGATGGCTCTGAGGTGTAATAGGTGGCCACTCGAGATCGCTAGGGAACAAGGACTCGAGTGGTGGCCTATTTATAGGACGTGGAGGGTCCCCTCTAGGGTTTATGATCCCTCTACCAAAGTTGGCTTCAGCCCAATTGGGCGTTTAGCCTAGAAGCTTCCAACGAACACAAAAATAGGGTTGCGATGGTTCGGGGTCCCCTCCCGAACCCAATGGGAGAGTTTCCAAGATTGCACATTCAATAGATCGCGAGAAAATGATGGGGGGAAATTCCCTGTGGTCGTGCTACAGTTCGTGTCCCTCTGGGACTCTGTACGATGAGCCAGGTCAGTTGGATCAAGATCCAACGGTCCCTATTATCCGCGCTCAACCAAAAAAAGGAAAGATTTCCCAAATTGCAAGGAAAAATCCCATTATAAGGATAATCTTGAAAAATCGATAACTCCCAATTCTTGAATCCTTTTTGCCTCAAATTTTAAAGGAAAGCCGTTCATACTTTTATCTCTCACTATGCAAAAATTGGGATCATTATCTCAATTAAATAGTCCCTTTTTATTTAGTTGCAAGAAAACACCTTTTTATTCACATTTTCCACATATTTTTTATTTCCCTTGCTATTATTTAATTATCTTGAGTTCCCTGAACCCCAAGGAACCTTTATAACACGAAATCCTATTTTAGGAAATTATCTTTTAGCCTTTTAATTATCCTTTATCCATTTTCTTATATTTCCATTATCCCATTGAATTCCTTTTTCCTTTCTTTTTCTTTTTCTTTCAATTGGGCTTAATGGCCAGTAAGGCCCATCAAAGAGCATGCAACACTATTATTCATGAATAATCATTCAAAACAAACCATGACATCAAACATTGATCTTATTTTTCTTTTAAAGGAGATTCACAAATCTCATTACATGTTTTGGAAAATGAGGTTATAACATCCTCCCCTCCTTATAGGAATTTTGCCCTCAAAATTCAACAATCAAGAAAACAAATCAGGATATGCTTTTTCCATGTCCGTCTTCAGCTCCCATGTGGCCTCATCCTCTCCATGGTGCTTCCAAAGAACCTTTACCATCTCTATATTCTTATTTATGAGCTCTTTTACCTTGGTATCTAGAATCCGCTAAGGCAACTCAGGATAAGACAGCTTTCCTTGAAGCTCAATAGGTTCAATGCATAACACATGGCTTGAATCTTGCACATATCACTTCATATTGGACACGTGAAACACATCATGCATCATACTGTATTGAGGGGGTAACGGCAAATGATATGCGGCTTCACCAATCCGTTCTAACACTTCAAACGGACCCACGTATCGGGGACTCAACTTTCCCCTATTCTTAGGTATAGCTCGGAGCGGTCAGATTTTTAGAAAAACATGTTCTCCCACAGCGAAATGCACATCAGTCTGCTTCGCATCAGCATACGACTTTTTTTGGTCCTGGGCTCTCTTTAGCCTTTGCCTGATCAAAGCGACTTTATCAGCATACACTTGGAGTTCATCTGACCTCAATAAGGTCCTTTCACCAACATCATCCCAATGACGTGGTGACTGACACGGTCTCCCATATAGAGCTTCATATGGAGGCATCCCGATACTGGCTTGGTAACTGTTGTTGTAAGCAAACTCAGCTAAAGGTAAGTACTGCTCCCATGATCCACCCCAATCGAGCACACAAGCTCACAGCAGATCTTCTAAGGTTTGAATTGTCCTTTCTGACTGTCCATCTGTCTGGGGGTGATAAGCGGTACTAAACTTCAACCTTGTACCTAGTTCCTCTTGAACCTGCTTCCACAACTTGGAAGTAAACTTTGGGTCTCTGTCCGAGATAATGGAACCGGGTACGCCATGCTAGCGCACTATCTCTCTGATATACAACTCAGCTAACTCTGACACCTTGGCAGTGGTCTTTAAGGCAAGGAAGTGTGTTGACTTAGTAAGGTGATCTACCACAACCCATATCGCATCATGACCTCTCTTGGTCCGGGGTAGTCCCACCACGAAATCCATGGTAATATGTTCCCATTTCCACTCTGGAATCTCTATAGACTGTAAAAGTATGTCGGGTCATTGGTGTTCAGCCTTCACCATCTGGCACGTAAGACAACTGGCTACATAAGCTGCAATGTCTCTCTTCATCCCTGGCCACTTGAAAAACCTCTGCATGTCCTTAAACATCTTAGTAGTTCCTGGGTGTACCGTGTACTTGGAAACATGAGCCTCTTGTAGGATACGTTCCTTCAATGGTGAATCTTCAGGAACCCATATGTGATTCTCAAAATGTATCCCTCCGTCAATTCCCAATGAAAGGCGGGTCTGAGGCTTCTACATTAAGCCTTTCATCTTGTCGAGTCCTCCACTAGCCAACTGTGCTATGACAATCTCACTCAATAACTCAGACTGTATCTAGATATTGGCTAATCTAACTCGATCATCTAACGGTTGAGGTGACCATTCCACCAACTCTTCTAAGCTCTTCCACTGTCTGGACAACACAACTGCACACCTGAGCTGTTTTCGACTTAAAGCATCAGCTACGACATTCGCTTTTCCTGGATGATAGGCAATGGTGAAGTCATAATCCTTCATGTATTCCATCCATCGTCGTTGTCGTAGGTTCAAGTCTTTTTGCGTCAGAAGATACTTCAGGCTCTTATGGTCGGTGAAGATCTCAAAAGTGGCACCATACAGGTAATGCCGCCAAATCTTCAAGGCATGGATGATAGCAGCTAACTCCAGGTTGTGGGTTGGGTAATTCACCTCGTTAGGCTTGAGCTTTCGGGAGGCATATGCAACCACATGTCGATTCTGTTCCAACACACAGCCTAGTCCCATCTTGGACGCATCGGTGAAAATCATGATACCCTCATTGCCTGATGGTAGAGTCAAAATTGGTGCAGTGGTCAGCTTCTCTTTCAGCTCCTAGAAACAAGCCTGACAAACATCAGACCACACAAACTTCACATCTTTCTGAGTCAACATAGTCAAAGGCAAGGCGGTCTTTGAGAAATCTGCGATGAAGCGCTGATAGTATCCTGCTAACCCCAAGAAGCTTTGAATCTCGGAGGGGTTCTTCAGTGCTGGCCAGTCTCGAACTGCTGACACTTTAGCAGGATCTACGATGATCGTTCCTCCTAAGATGATGTGTCCAAGGAACATGACTCAGTCTATCCAAAACTCACATTTAGAGAATTTCTCATAGAACTTATGCTTTCTCAAGATATCAAGGACCTTACTTAGGTGGTCTCGGTGTTGATCTACGTCATCAGAATAAACCAGTATGTCATCTATGAACACTATAACAAATGAGTCAAGGAAGGGTTGAAACACACTGTTCATAAGGTTCATGAACACACTAGGTGCATTGGACAACCCAAAAGGCATAACCACGAACTCATAGTGGCCATACCGGGTTCTAAAAGCTGTTTTCGGGATGTCCTCACTCTTGACCCTCAACTGGTGGTAACCTGATCTCAAGTCGATCTTGGAAAAGACTCGAGCTGACTTCAACTGGTCAAACAAGTCATCTATCCGGGGTAAAGGGTATTTGTTCTTAATGGTAGCCTGGTTGATCATCCGGTAGTCTATACACATACGGAGTGAACCATCCTTTTTCTTTACAAAAAGAACTGGTGCTCCCCAAGGTGATGTGCTAGGGTGGATAAAACCCTTATCCAACAATTCCTGCAATTGCTTCTTTAACTCAAGCAACTCGGTAGGGGCCATCCTATAAGGTGCTCGGGAAATAGGGTTTGTACCAGGGGCTAGCTCTATGGAGAAATCTACCTCTCTCTCGGGAGGAATCCCAGGTAGATCATCTGGAAAAACATCTTCATAGCCCCTAACTACCTCTATTTCTTCTAAGGGTTGCACTTTGGATTCTGGCTCGGTGACTACTGCTAGGAAAGCTCGACACCCTTTACTCATCATCTGCTCTGCTTTAACGGCTGACACATATGGGCTGTTAGTGGCATCCTTCCTACCCCTAATGACAAAAGGTGGTTGACCTGGTCTCTTGATGATCACTTTCTTCTCTCTACAGTCGATATTGGCCCTATACGTATAAAGCCAATCCATGCCAATGATTACGTCAAAATCATTCATGTCAAGAAGGATAAAGTCTGTAGGAAAATCACGATCTCGATATTTCACAGATACCACCGGGGTTTTCAAAAGGGAAGTAAAGATTCGACCACTCAGGGTTGTAACATCTAAGGCATACCCTAAATCCTTGATATCTAAACATAGCACAGTTGCAATATTTCTCAAAATGAAAGTATTCATAGATCTAGAGTCAAACAAAGATTTCACATTATGTCCCATAACTTCAAGCATGCCTACATTATCGTTCACCATGCATTAGACCATTACATGCTTAACTTTAAAACATAAAAGAAAACTCTAAGGGTTATCATCCTCTCTGCTTTAACGGCTGACACATATGGGCTGGTAGTGGCATCCTTCCTACCCCTAATGACAAAAGGTGGTTGACCTGGTCTCTTGATGATCACTTTCTTCTCTCTACAGTCGATATTGGCCCTATACGTATAAAGTCAATCCATGCCAATGATTACGTCAAAATCATTCATGTCAAGAAGGATAAAGTCTGTAGGAAAATCACGATATCGATATTTCACAGATACCACCGGGGTTTTCAAAAGGGAAGTAAAGATTCGACCACTCAGGGTTGTAACATCTAAGGCATACCCTAAATCCTTGATATCTAAACATAGCACAGTTGCAAGATTTCTCGAAATGAAAGTATTCATAGATCCATAGTCAAACAAAGCTTTCACATTATGTCCCATAACTTCAAGCATGCCTACATTATCGTTCACCATGCATTAGACCATTACATGCTTAACTTTAAAACATAAAAGAAAACTCTAAGGGTTATTACCCTCGATCAACCGATTAGCATTAACTTGAGCCTCCTCATTGTCAATGGCAAACACCCGAGCTTGTCTTCTCTCTCCAGCAGGTGGGGCTACAACTGGTGGAGCTGTTGCTAGTGGAGCTGCCGCATGTCCTGGTCCCCTAGGTTCTGGCATAGGACAGACATATTGTAGATGTCCCTCTTGGTGGCATCGAAAGCACGTCTTCTTCGTATAGCGGCATTCACCGGCGTGCCCCTTTCCGCAGGTGTGGCAAGGAGGTCGGTTGTTCTCTTGATGGGGTTTCCCTTTTCCTCCATGTTTTCCTTTAGCTTGATGACGTCCTCGACCCTTCTTGTGGTGGTTTCTCGGGCCTTGGGTTCCTTAAGTGAAACCTAAATACCCCTTGGGTGGAACCTGGGCCGGCATCACAGTCCTCTCCATGTCTAAAGCAGTGTTGTAAGCCTCAGCGAAGGTCTTGGGTTTACTTGCCATCACATGGGGCTTGATGGCAGGGTGAAGACATTCCATGAAGTGGTCCAGCCTCCTCTCTTCATCCAACATATGTCCAAAACGTTCCAGGAGGTGGAACCTACGACCAAAGTTTGCAACTGAAGAGCTTTCCTGAGTCATGCTGGTGAACTCTCTTTCTTTCTCCTTCTTTGCTGAGACGGGGAGGAATCTGGCGGTGAAGATGGTCTTGAAGTCAGTCCATGCCATTGGTTCCTCACTTAGGTCTCTTCCCATGATATGGTTCTCCCACCATATCTTGGCTGCACCTTCCAAAAGGTGAGTAGAAAATAGAGCCTTCTTATTCGGCTACACCTCGAGCATACAGAACCCATTCTCGACTACAAGCAGCCAAGCTTCGGCCTTGTCGACTACTTCAGACTTGTCTTCTCCCCAGAACTTCTCGACGTTCAGCTTGACGAAGTCTAGGATGGTGGCTCCCAATCGAGGATGGACTGGAAGTGGCTCACCATTCTCATCCCTAGCTATGTCCCTAAGGGACAGGGCACGAATAGCCTCAGTCAGTTGCTTTTGTTGTTCCATCCAAACTGCATCTGTGGTGTGAATCACCATGGCTGGTTCCGGACCACCAGACTGGTCCTCCTCCATTCGAGCTTCCTCTTCATACACCTGGTGTTCTTCGTATTCTGGTCCTTCTCCTTGCTCTAGGTTAATGGCGGGCATTGGTTCAGGGTTGGGGGCCTCGTGCACAACTTCTTAAGGCCTCTTTCTCTTCTTAGAGGTCTCTCCACCATGATTCCGCTTCCTCTTCTCAAAAGACCCATTCTCTTTACGGGGTGGCCCACCTCCGCTGGTGGAGAAAGGGATTGCCACAACCTTTGTATGAGCCATCTACATAAGCATAACAAACAGATCTTTAGTTTATCATTAAACTAATTATACTTATGTCAGTGATATCTCATTACGTATCTTTTATTAATTTGATGGAGTATTCCTTAATCCTTAACTTACTTGCCCATACCACATGAGGGTGAGGAAGAGAGAGAAAACCCTAACTCTTAAAGTCCTTAATAGAATTTGTGATGAGAAGGGATGAATAAGATGAGGAAGTCCTAAATGTATCTTATTTCGATTCAAATCCTAGGACATCGGCCAGGCAGTCACACATTCCAGGAGTCCTCGTATTCCAACTAGCGGTGCGGAGGAAAATTTTACCAGCCCCCATAAGTGATCCTTTTCTTGACACCTGTGTATTTCGGAAAATCCTCTAATAGCTCCCCTGTGTTCTACAGAGTTTGTAAAATTTAATAATTATTAACAATTAAGTGGAGAACCTTGGCTCTGATACCAAATGTAACGACCCCACCTTCCGGTAACCCCCAATTAAGGGAGACCGAGAGGTTGGTGCTGCTATCAATTTTTGGATCAAGACTCAGTAATTAATTGATAGCAATTATTAATTTCTACTAGACTAAGCTGAAAAGCTATAATAAATAAATTTTTGCATACCTTTGGAAATTTTGGATTTCTAAACTTCTATCCAGAACTGGGACTAACTAACTAATCCTCCTTTGGATTTTAATTCATGTACTTCACAATATGACAGTTTACTGTTTGTCCTTTTAGTTTGTACCTAAAATGCCAACAAACAAAATGTCGGTCAGCCAAAGCTGGTATGTGGGGGATTCACTAATCATTCAATTATCTATAACAATGTATTGCATTTAATTATTATTTAACAAATGATTTTACGTTTTAAGTATAACTACGCGATCCATGTATACCCTGTTCCCATTATACCCCTCATGACTTCACCTAATAGGTGAATCAATTTCTAGGGTGGAGTCACATGGCACTACCTGTAAGTAGTCCACTCCTTAACTCATGGTAGGCTAGAGTCTCATGGAACTACACATGGGTAGCCTAGTTTCTAACTCATGATACCCTAGACCTTGCTCTAGGTTATCCTTAGCCTTTGCATAGCCACAGGGGTGGACTCGAATCTAGTTAGTTATACATGTATACTGATAGTGATAGTCATAGTCACTTTATAGTTGCATGAATTGAAACATCCAATAGTTATTTCAAGCATTGAGGGAAACGTCGATAAAATCCTCAGAAAACTAATCGATATAGTCATAAGCGTAACCACATACCTCTTATTGCAGATTTGGTTACAGAATTAAGTATGAAGAGAGAGAATGTCCAAGCAAGTAAGCAAATTGCACAGAAACCCTGAAATAAACATTCCAACTTCATTTTATCACAATTTATCCAATTCCATTTTATTCCTTAGGGTTCCTATTCCAATTTTACGGTTTCCTTGAAAATTAGGGTTTTGCCTCCATTCTTGATTGTCATGAACCCTAATTCATCAAAATTACTTAAAACCTTTAAATCCTCTCATTTTAATAATTCCTAACAGTTTTAGGATCATTATTTAGCAATTTACTTCCTTGAAATAACATGGATTTCTTTTTCCTTTTCCCTAAATTAGGGTTTCCATGTACCTTATCTTTCATTTATAGATCTAAACCCTAAATTAACCATATTTGTACTCAAAACAGATGCAAACTCCATGTTATCAATTAACAGGTTGATAATCATCAAATTAACCTATTAAGTTACAAAGAATCATCCTTTATGTACCATTAGGGTTTCTAATTAACTTGAAATTCATTTTACTAGCAAATTAAAGTACTTTTGCAAAAAGAACTAGAATCAGATTCTTAAATCATTTTTATCATATTCCTCGAATTTTCCTACCCAACTTTCATATATAAAGTTTCTTCATTAGACAATCCTAGCGTTTTATATTAATTTTGCAAGGAAAAGTTATTTTCTTGATTATTTGGCAGAGAGAGAGATTTACCGAATTTTTCTAGATCGTCGGATCTGTGTGCCTATGGACCACCTTTGAATCTGACACTCTGCATCAAACGCCCCCACTAACTAAGTGGTGCGCCCCGCTGCTCGCCCTCAGTCGCTGGATCTCGATCAAACGCTCAGAGTCGTGAGCGTCTCCACTTAACCGGCCGCTTCTAATGCCGTTAGATCCTTGCCTGGATCACGATGCTCCCTGATCGAACGACGGTTGTACGTCGTCTTTCTCCTTCTTTTGTTCTTTAGAATGCGGCAGCGCCGCGGCGGCAACCTCGCCTGAGCAAGGGCAATCGAGGAAGGGAGATGGCTCTGAGGTGTAATAGGTGGCCGCTCGAGATCGCTAGGGAATAAGGACTCGAGTGGTGACCTATTTATAGGAGGTGGAGTGTCCCCTCTAGGGTTTCTGATCCCACCGCCAAAGCTGGCTTCAACCCAATGGGGCGTTTAGCCTAGAAGCTTCCAACGATCACAAAACTAGGGTTGCGATGGTTCGGGGTCCCCTCCCGAACCCAATGGGAGAGTTTCCAAGATTGCACATTCAATAGATCACGAGAAAATGATGGGGGAAAATTCTCTGTGGCCGTGCTACAGTATGTGTCCCTCTGGGACTCTAGACGATGAGCTGGGTCAGTTGGATCAAGATCCAACGGCCCCTATTATCCGCGCTCAACCAAAAAAAGGAAAGATTTCCCAAATTGCAAGGGAAAATCCCATTATAAAGATAATCTTGAAAAATCGATAACTCCCAATTCTTGAATCCTTTTTGCCTCAAATTTTAAAGGAAAGTCGTTCATACTTTTATCTCTCACTATGCAAAAATTGGGATCATTATCTCAATTAAACGGTCCCTTTTTCTTTAGTTGCAAGAAAACACCTTTTTATTCACATTTTCCACATATTCTTTATTTCCCTTGCTATTATTTAATTATCCTGAGTTCCCTAAACCCCAAGGAACCTTTATAACACGAAATCCTATTTTAGAAAATTATCTTTTAGCCTTTTAATTATCCTTTATCCATTTTCTTATATTTCCATTATCCCATTGAATTCCTTTTTCCTTTCTTTTTCTTTTTCTTTCAATTGGGCTTAATGGTCAGTAAGGCCGATCAAAGAGCATGCAAGACTATTATTCACGAATAATCATTCAAAACAAACCATGACATCAAACATTGATCTTATTTTTTCTTTTAAAGGAGATTCACAAATCTCATTACATGTTTTGGAAAATGAGGTTATAATAGTATTCTATTAGTGCTCGTACATATTAATGTATGTAGAACTTTTAGAATAAATGCTAGAGGTGGTTAAAAAGTACCTCATTATATTTACGGATGATCTTAGTAGATATGATATTTTGTATTTGATGAAATACAAGTATGAATCTCTTGAAGTATTCAAGAAGATAATGAATAAAGTACATAAATGGTTTGGTATAAATATTAAAACATTTCTATATGATCCATATGAAATATACTTTGAAGAAGAGTTTGAGAACCTTCTTGGAGACCATGATAGTGTATCACGATGAACTCTACCTGAAACATAATGATAGTGTATCATGATAGTGTATCAGAAAGAAGGAATCACATCTGGTAGTCTTTGTGCAATTATCAATAAATCTAGCTAATCTTCCAATTTTCTTTTTGGATACATATTTTATGCTAAATAATGCATCAAATAGAATTGTTCAAAAGATACCATATAAGATATGGCATGAGAAGTGTCCCAATATGTCTTTTATAAAGATTAAGGATGAAATTTTCTATAAGAATATAGTTTCTTGAAAGCTTTGTCTACAAATCACATAAATATTATTTTGTTGAATACTACTTAATATTCCAATCCGACAATAAAGGTGTTTGTTGTCTGGATGTATGAATTCCTAAAGAGGAATTTAATTCCAAAGGAATCATTGGAAGTAAAGTATAACTCAAAAAGTTCAAGACAAATAAGAAAATGTTGAACCTAAAGATGTACAATAGGAACAATGAGAATCACAAGTTGTTGTGGAAACTCAAGTTCCTAATGTAACACACAAAAACATGTACTTCTAATTGAACACGCCTTGAGTTTTGAAGATTATGATATCTTATGACTCAAGAAGGTGGTGAGTTGATTATAGATGATGAGTTAACAACCTACGTAGAAGTTATTGAGGTACTAGAGTATGAGAAATGTCTTGTGGTGATGTGATCTAAGATGGATTCCATGTCCGACAAGGTATGACCTTGGTGGATCCACCTGAAAGGATAAATAGTAGTATACAAACTAATAAGGACTTAATGGTTGTACAAATTTCAAACAAGTTCAAGATGTTGAACATGAAGAAATCTTCACCAATTGCCATGGCTAAATCCATTAGGACCATGCTTGCCATTGCAACTTAATAAGACTATGAGATTAGGAAAAATAGATTTCAAAACTACAGTCCTTAATAGGAATAATGTAGAGGATGTGTACGTGACATAGCCTGAAGGTTTTATAAATCAATATTACAAATAAAGTCTATAAGCTACAAGTAGACCTGTCAAATTGGGTCAAAATCCGTGGGTGCCCATGGGTCGACCCGTTTAAGTTGGGTTTGGGTCCTAAAATTTACCACCCGCTAGAAAACACCCAGACACATACCCACCCGTTTAACTAGCGGGTTTCATGGGCAATCCGTGGGTGACCCGCTTTATTACACTGATTAGTTATCAGTAAAAAAATATACACATGTTGCTCTGGCACCTGTTTTGGGGGGGGGACAATAGTCCTCCACGACTCAAAAAAAAAACTTGCCGCTTGCGTGCGTTTGCGTCCAAGCCACTACCACTTGGTAGTAATAGATAATATATATAATTTTTTTTGAAGTCTAGTAATAGGTAATATTAAATATGTCTTGTACTCTTATCTCAAATTTTAAACCACAACCAAGTTAACAAAACACATAGATTGGTTTATAATATTTTTTACTCATTAAATAGTTTGTAAAATTTATTCTTTTGTATTATTTTGTGAGAATGGGAGGCATACATAAGGTTGTGTCATCATCATACTACAAATTAAAAGGGTGTGGAGTTGTTGGTTGTATCATCTTCATATTGAAAATTAAAAAGGGCGTCGAGTTATTGGTTGTCATCTTCATACTGCATAATAAAAGAATGTGGAGTTGTTGTTTGGAACATGCCAAAGTTTTAGTCTTTTTTCAGTTCTCCGATTTATACCCCATCTCATTTGGATGCCTCCTTCATAATATACGTTGTTCAATTAATGTTTAGTTGTTTGGTATAGGTGGTCCTCGCTATTTAAAAGATGTATGCTTTTGAGTTAAACTTCTAAAATCTGTATTATATTTGTTGTTCTAGCATCTATACAATACTGGTAATTAATTCAGCCAGTCAGAGGTTTTTCTTTACTAGCATGTAGCATCTCTGCCCATGGGTGTATTGTTGTTTGATGCTCTTCTTATAGAAAAATTTTGGACAAATGAAAAAGGTTTACATGTCAATGTGATTGTTTTGTGCCATATCTTATGTAAACAAACATTAGCATGGTAATTTTTTTAAATTTTATATGGGCACCCACGGGCAACCCGCAACCCGCTGGGTCGGGTTTGGATTTATCTTTCTTCCACCCGTTTAGAACTGGGTCTTTTTGACCCGCACCCGCGAGACCCAAACCCACAACGACCCAACCCAAACCCAACCCACCCACCCGTTTGACAGGTCTAGCTACAAGAGTTAATCTATGAATTGAAGCAAGCATCTCAAAGCTGGAATCTTCTATTTGAAAAAACATCTAAAGAGTTTAACTTTAGTCAAAATGAAGATGATTATAAAAGATTTAGTGGGAGCATATTTGAATTCCACATAATAATGAGTAATAACATCCTTATATTGTAAATATTAAAATCTGGCAAGAAAGTACCTTCTCTATGTGGAGTTTAGGTGAATCATCTTATGAGATAGGAATTAAGATCTATAGATATATATCTAGAAAGTCTCTTGTCCTAATTGAGAGAACATATTCATTGGCAAAATACTAAAGGGGTTCAACATGCATGACTGAATGAGAGAGAAGTTGTCATATTCCATGGAGTTCAACGTGCATGACTCGCCAAACATCGTGTCTTGGAGCAACAAAATTCGGACCATTGTAACTCGTATCGGTCCCAGTAAATCACTAATATTGAACTTTCTTTGTAGATTTTGGTACATAGTAGTCAGTAGCGTACGTCTACCACTTCCGTAATGATTAATTGTAATGCCAGTTGGATCCTAAATTAAACACGAGGCAGATATAGGTGATCACATGCAGCTGATGGGGTGCGTGGAGGAGCCAGCTGGTTTTGATTTTGAGGTGAGGGTTTCTTGTCATGTTCTGCTCGGCGGCGGGCGCGGCATGCACCACCAGTACCCGCCTCACCCATCCCCCAATGAACGATGGAAACTGTTGTTACCTGGAGTCAATGGAGGATCAGCGATCGAGCCACCACCGAGCAAAGACTGGTACTCAATCACTCCCTGTTCCTGTTACTATGCATACTACCGAGGAAGGGAGGGGAAGTTTAAACCAAAGGGAGATGTGAACTGCCGAGGTGCGTACGCACAACTGGGTGTTGCCTGCGGACTACACATACTACAGTGTATACTCTACTTCGGTCCACAGCCCGCCCTTCGAGCTGGCGTTTCTGACTGGATTGTATAGTATATAATTAAGCAATCACGATTGATACATGTGTATTGTTTATGTACTGGAGGGCGGTATCACCCGTTAATCGAGCTGAAGTGCCCGTCGGAACAACCGATCGAGTGTTTCCAACGCTTCAGGCAGTATATAGTCTGCCGCCTCTATCGACCTCTTGCTTGTTGCCTTCTTTTGACGACGATATCACTCTCGGGTCTCTTCAACATATACAACATATTAAAATATTATGATCGACAGAGTGATAGATGGTGGACTGGTGAAGTTGGCTGGCTATGTGGGGTTTTGAGGCTTGTCTAGACGCCGGTTGGGTATGACTCGGGTCTCGTACACTCGTTGTTTTGACGTCTTTCCCTTGGCGCTTTGATGCCTTCACTTCACTAGCTAGAGAGAGCCCTCGCTCCTCGCGAGACATTTAACCGTGTTTATTAGGTTAGAATCCCGTCCGTTTCCTCTCGTGTTTATTCACCGCGATTCTCCTCTCCGTGAACCAAAGACCAAACCTCCGTCTTGTCCGCCTCAAAAGTCGTTAGGGTATCTAGCGGTTTAACTTGGGCATAAACATTGACCTTCGATAATTAAGCAGGGGCATCGGCCGTCAAGACAACCGGCGTATGTACAACACCCGTGCTGATTCCTATAAATGCTCCCCACTAGCTTACTTGCCCGCTCGCTCGCCCGAAAGAGGTCAACCGGCAAGCTGCCGGAGCCGGCCCAACCACCGCCTCGTCTCCTTCCTTCCCGTCGCCGGCAATGCGTACGTGATGTCCTCCATGGGGATACCCTCCAAAAAGGCCGAGTCATAGTCATCACTTGTGACCTTTTCACGAACCCGTTGATAGCAGCAGCAGAACAGCGGGGCCACCGGCCATGGCAACATACAGTGTACGTAGCCCCCGTTGGAGGATTGTCTAGCTCCATCCACGCCAAGTATATATGCATGGGTGAAAAAGAAAACGAGGGACTCGGGTCGGGGGGAATTTTAACCCCGTTGAAAGACGACGTGCGTAAACTGGGGATGGAAACCACCTAATACTAGCAACACGTGATTATACATTGGACATTTGGAGTAGCAAACAAGTGAACCAGGACAAAACAAGTTACATCCGCAATTTGGCCTTTTTACTGATGTTGCATTTGAAACAACGATGGTTTACATACTTACCGTGGTCTGGCAAACATTTTTTTTACACAGGAAGCACATGGATTACATCGTCCACAGAAGCTGATTTCGTAAGTGGTTATCTGGGAATATTTCATTTACTAATTGTGCGATGGAGTTTCCTTCACCATGCTCCGGTTGGCTTGTCATAAATAGTCCGAAAAACTTATGAGCTGGACTATTTTATGAAGTTTTTCACAATTGATCTTATGCAGCTAGGAAACTTGAGCTCCAATGATTTCTGAAGAGTTATATATTTACATATAAAATACAGTTCCTAAACTTCCTCCTAAAGATATTGAAAACAAGTTTCAAACTAACTAATAACACTTCTTAGATAACTATATTCTTCATTCTTCATACATGACAAATATAAAATACTTATTACATATATGATCTATTGTCAAAATATAACCACACTACTATAAAATAGTATACATGATAGTTGTAATATTTATAAAACATTACATACCATAGTTACACGTACCAATATAATTTTAATATATGTGCAATATGAAAACATAATAGTACCACACAAAAATTGATCTATGAAATATACTTTTTTGATCTTTAGGTTCAGGTAACATGAACGATAAAATGATAATTAACTATATTGTTGCGCGGAGAATATAACAATCATTAATACCGTACATGAACAACGTAATTTTATACAGACAAACACACAATGTAGATATCACTATAATATTTTATTCATATAAAGCGGCCGAAAAATGTCATAATGTAAATATTTAAATACTATGTTTTTATTAAGTTATAATTGTACTCTACATAAATATTTTTTAAAGGAGAAACATCCGCACTATAATCGGTTGATGATTATGTTACAATTGAATAGGCATTATCGTTATCCATGGTATTATAATTTTTCTAATTCTTCCATCCTTATTTATCATATACTACACAACAAATATCAACAAAATTTATTGGGAAAAAATCACAATCACATTTACAACAAACCAATCATATAGAAGTGAACGAAACCTAAGAGTTGTCAAAAAATAAATTTCATAGAATTTATGACTTACATCAAACCAACCGCAACATATTTGAGCTACCCTCTACTCCACAATATATATTCATCTCTATCAGTCTCATTTTTCTTCAACATTAAATGTTAGGATTTCAATTACTCTTCTACAGACCATATGGTCGAGAAGATAACCTATGAAAATTGGTTTCAATAACCATCTTGACATTAATATAAACTCTTGAAGTTAGAGAAGGATATGGGGTAGAACAACATCAAACCCAGAACCATGTTGAATCCCTTGTTATGTGATTATGAATGATTGGTTGGTTTGTTGACCTATAATGACTTTAAGCTTGTTACTTTTTGGAATGTTTGTGGAGCAGTCTCCTATAAATATACAAAGATCCTTAAAATTTTCATTATGAATAATAGAATTCAACTTATCGTTGTTCAAAAATTATGGTATGTCTAATTTTCACCTTTACACTAATGGTGGGAACATTATTGCTAATTGGATCCAAAATGTAACTGTTAGAAATCCAAATCAGTTGGAACACACAATTTCTCACACATGTTTCTATCACTTGGAGGAATTTATCTTTTTTCCTTACAACTGTGTTTCACCTTTGCACTATTAATGGGAAAATTATGTTGGTATTTATGCCCAGAAAGCCAATCATATGATGATTGTGATGGGGCATCATATACTTGATTTGATGATAATAATAATAAGCTAATTCCTTTGATTATTTTTGTCTCGGTCATGAGATGATGACACAAACATGGTATATGTATAAAGAATGATGTTACTCGGTGACATATGTCTTCAGGTTGAGGACCTAAACAATGAGATCACATGTATGATAAGAGTACATACATTCTTGATATGTCCCTAGTCAGATAATATCGTAGAAGAAAAATAGACGACAATAATACATAAGAGTAGAATGCATGCTTACTGATGATTGAGTTTCATCAGTAATGATATGAGATATCAAGTCAAACACATAAGTACTTGTTAAAGAATAGTGTATCAGATAGACCCATCTTGAGAGTGATACATGTAAACCACAAAATGGTAGTAAAAATCAACTCTCATAGTGAATGTGGTGATTGTGGCTCTTAGACCTGAAGTCACTACCCTCATCAAATGTTGTTCGATATACATTGACACCATCTAATATGACCTTGAATAAGGGTTACCATACATGTGATGTTTGGGTATGTTGTGACACATGGGGATTAATTGTGAGTGATGTAGATGTGATTTGTCTCTTCTATCGGAGTTTGACATCCTGACTACTTGATAAGAGAGACTGAGAAATATATGGCCATACTCATGTGAATCAATATGTGATATGTGAGATGACATGCATCCCAGATAGTCTTCTCTAGTTCAAGGAACATAGATTGAATATTAAGAGGATAGTGATTCTATGCCTCGAGTTCAATCTAGATATCAGAGACAAAGGAACAATCCGATCATTGTAACATTGATTACAATTGTAGGTTGAAGTTGTTCTCCAACTTTTTAGTTACTTGGGTAGCAATGATGTGTTGCTAGATACCGTTCATTGGTTGTGATATCATAAGTTAGTTATGGACATTCACTACCAACGTAACTTGGGACCTCTAAGGTTACACACATAGGATGCACCTAGAATAGAAGTTTACCCATGAATAAGGTTTGGCTTGATTACTAAAGTGTTTAGGTAATCAATTTAAACAACATTGGCTGAAAATTTGCTGACTTGGAATGTGAATTGACCGACTCAAGTGTTGATTTGACTGATTCAAGTGTTGATTCAACCAATTCATGTTTCATGATTACTAAAGTGTTTAGGATTTCAATTTAAACAACAATTGCTTAAAAATTGACTGATAGGGAAAGTAAGTCGACCGACTCAAGTGTTGAGTTGATCGATTCATGTGTCGAGTCAATCGATTCAAGTGTCTAATCGAAAGACTGGATGATCAATAAGTCTAAATCAAAAATTGACATTGACGTCATGTTGTTCATTGATTGTTGCATTGAAAGTCAATATGTTTGTGAATAGGCAAGCATTCTAATCAGCTAATTGGATGTTCAAATCAACAAAAGGTGTAACAACCTCATTCTTCAACAACCCCCAATTAAGGAAGGACAAAAAGATGAGAGCCATAACCTACAACTTTTTCCCAAGATCCATATTTAGCAAACAATAAATAATAGAAATTAATTTCATTAATTCACAAATATTATTTACAAAATTCTTACATGAAGTTTCTATCCTAAGAACTGTACATTTGAGAAGAAATACTAAATATCTAATCCTCTTGCATAGCTTTATTACCTTCCATAAATTTCATCTTTATCTTCATGTTTGTATCTTGTGTATCAACTACCTAAAATGTTGACAAACAAAACACGGTCAACATATTTCTATATTAGTATGTGGGTTCATCAAATAATCACAAATGCATATATTCAATCATCATTTACTTGCACATAAGAACTTGTATTTTCTTTTATGTTCTGATCCATACTTGGTCTATTATCTCAGGTGTAACCACTATCCATCATTGGACTTATGTGCATTACCCTTTGATCAATGTAACCTAGGGTTCATAATATCATTATTTACTTCATGTGATACTCATAGGGGCTTTATAATTTGCATGAAATAAATAAACATCCAATAAATATCATTCATTCAATCTTCGATAAACCTCAACAAACTTTGAAAGTCGATACATATAATCATAAGCATAACCACGTGCCTTTTCCATGCAGATTTGATGTAGAATATTTGAAGTTCTTTTTTTATGATATCCAATCATCGAGGCGATCCACAATCAATCAATCAACCAAGCAAGTTATCTAAAAGTTAAAGCAATACACCCATGTATTATGAGCCTTAGCCACTTCCTTGAGGTCTCTAGGGGTACAAGTCATTTTGTAGGGATTTCATACTTATGCATCTAGGGAGTTCCCCTCACATTCACTCCTTGGACCACATGAACATCATGAAGGTGGCCAACCTCCTGAGACATAGGCCTCGGGTAAATGTAGTTGTTACCTCCCGATCACATGGTCTTATGCATTCAGGGCACAATCAACTCCTAATCCCATCAGTCCTATGTACCTTTAATACACCCTACTTGACCTTAGGATTGACTTAAGACTCTACCCTTCCCAAAGGTTTCTTAGAGATGTCACAACTTTAACCATGGCATTTCCAATCTTGACTAGATAATAATCATATAATTATCTAAAACATTATGTACCTTATTTTCTCTTGAAAACTTTATAATTATCTTCATCATATAAAAAAGCCTTTATTGTTTATTTGTGTACGAATTCCTTCTATTTAATTAACTTGTGCTACAAGAACCCATGTCACAAAGATGATTAACATTATTATTTCCACCGATAAAACCATTTTATCAAAACATGCTTTATATATATTATTCAATTTTACAAAAAATGAGGATATAACATTCACCCCTCCTTAAAAAGAATTTTGTCCCCAAAATTTGACTAATCATAGAAACAATTCAACATAGTGTGAGACTTTTCCATGTCCATCTTTAGCTCCCGTGTAGCTTCATCCTCTTCATGATGCCTCTAAAGAAACTTCAGTCTCTTTCTTTTTATTCCTGAGCTCTCTTTCACCTTGGTATCCAATACCCTCACAGGTGACTCAGGATATGTCAACCTCCCTTGGAGTTTAATAGGCTCAATGCTCAACGCATGGCTAGGATGCTTCACATGGCACTTCAGATCGGACACATGGAACAAATAATGCATCATAGCATACTACGAGGGTAAGGTTATCCATTCTAAAATCTCAAACGGATCCACGTATCGGGGACTCAAATTTTCCTCTGTTCTTAGCTATAGCTTGGAGGGGTCACATTTTTAAAAATAGTTATTCACCCACAGTGAAGTGCAAGTCAGTCTGCTTCACATAAAGATATGACTTCTATTGATCCTAGACCCTCTTTAGCCTTTTCTTGATCAAAGTGACTTTATCAGCATACAACTGAAGTTCTTCTGATCTCAACAAGGTTCTTTCACTGACATCATCCCAATGAAGCAATGGCTGACACTTCCTCCCATAAAGAGCTTCGTACGGAGGCATTCAGATACTAGCTTGGTAACTATTATTATAAGCAAACTCATCTAAGGGCAAGTACTACTCCCATGGTCCACCCCAATCGAGCACACATGCTCTCAAAAAATCCTTTAAAGTCTGGATTGTTCTTTTTGACTTTCCATCAGTCTTGGGGTGATAATTTGTGTTAATCTTCAATCTAATACTGAGTTCTTCATGCACTTGCTTCCACAACTTAGAGGTGAAATTAGGGTCATGATCCAAAATAATTGAACTGGGAACACCATGCAGTCAAACTATCTCTCTAATATATAGTTCATCTAGGTCTGTCACCTTGGTAGTAATCCTTAAGGCTAGGAAATGTGTTGATTTAGTAAGGCAGTCTACCACAACCCATATTGCATCATGTCCTTTCTTTGTTTTGGGGAGACCCACCACAACATCCATGGTGATCTGTTCCCATTTTCACTTAAGAATCTCAATTGATTGCAGTAATCCACCAGGTCGTTGGTGTTCAGCCTTCACCATATGGAATGTGAGATAATTGGCCACATAAGTTGCTATATCTTGCTTCATTTCAGACCACCAAAATTATCATTGCAAGTCTTTAAACATCTTGGTAGTGACAGGGTGTACCGTATACTTTGGAGTAGCAAACAAGTGAACCAGGACAAAACAAGTTACATCCACAATTTGGCCTTTTTACTGATGTTGCATTTGAAACAATGATGGTTTACATACTTACCGTGGTCTGGCCAACATTTTTTTTACACAAGAAGCACATGGATTAAATCGTCCAGAGAAGCTGATTTCGTAAGTGGTTGTCTAGGAATATTTCATTTACTAATTGTGTGATGGAGTTTACTTCACCATGCTCTGGTTGGCTTGTCATAAATAGTCTGAAAAACTTATGAGCTGGACTATTTTATAAAGTTTTTCACAATTGATCTTATGCAGCTGGGAAACGTGAGCTCCAATGATTTCTGTAGACTTACATATTTACATATAAAATACAATTCCTAGACTTCCTTCTAAAAGATATTGAAAACAAGTTTCAAACTAACTAATAACACTTCTTAGATAACTATATTCTTCATTCTTCATACATGACAAATATAAAATACTTATTACATATATGATGTATTGTCAAAATATAACCACACTACTATAAAATAGTATACATGATAGTTGTAATATTTATAAAATATTATATACCATAGTTACACGTACCAATATAATTTTAATATATGTTCAATATGAAAACATAATAGTACCACACAAAAATTGATCTAAGTAATATACTTTTTTGATCTTTAGGTTCAGGTAACATGAACGATAAAGTGATAATTAACTATATTGTTGCACGGAGAATATAACAATAATTAATATTGTACATGAACAACATAATTTTATACAGACAAACACACAATGTAGATATCACTATAATGTTTTATTCATATAAAGTGGCCCCAAAATGGCGTAATGTAAATATTTAAATACTATGTATTTATTAAGTTATAATTGTACCCTACATAAATATTTTTAAAGGAGAAACATCCACACTATAATCGGTTGATGATTATGTTACAATTGAATAGGCATTATCGTTATCCATGGTATCATAATTTTTCCACATCTTCCATCCTTATTTATCACATACTACACAACAAATATCAACAATATTTATTGGAAAAAAATCACAATCACACTTACAACAAACTAATCATATAGAAGTGAACGAAACCTAAGAGTTTTCAGAAAATAAATTTCACAAAATTTATGACTTACATCAAACCAACCACAACATATTTAAGCTACCCTCTACTCCACAATATCTATTCATCTCTATCATTCGCATTTTTCTTCAACATTAAATGTTAGGATTTCAATTACTCTTCTACAGACCTTATGGTCGAGAAGATAACCTATGAAAATTGGTTTCAATAACCATCTTGACATTAATATAGACTCTTGAAGTTAGAGAAGGATATGGGGTAGAACAACATCAAACTAGAACCATATTGAATCCCTTGTTATGTGATTATGAAAGATTGGTTGGTTTGTTGACCTATAATGACTTTAAGCTTGCTACTTTTTGGAATGTTTGTTGAGCAGTCTCCTATAAATATACAAAGATCCTTAAAAATTTCATTATAAATAATAGAATTCAACTTATCATTGTTTAGAAATTATGATATACTTTGACACCATCCAATGTGACCTTGAATAAGGGTTACCATACATGTGATGTTCGGGTATGTTGTGACACATGGGGATTGATTGTGAGTGATGTAGATGTGATTTGTCTCTTCTATCAAAGTTGACATCCTGACCACTTGATAAGAGAGACTGTGAAATATATGGTCATACTCATGTGAATCAATATGTGATATGCGAGCTGACGTGCATCTCAGACAGTTTGCTCTAGTTCAAGGAACATAGATTGAATATTAAGAGGATAGTGATTCTATGCCTCGAGTTCAATCTAGATATCATAGACAAAGGGACAATACGATCACTGTAACACTGATCAAAATTATAGGTTGAAGTTGTTCTCCAACTTTTTAATTACTTGGGTAGCAATGATGTGTTGCTAGATATCATTCATTGGTTGTGATATCATAAGTTAGTTATGGACATTCACTACCAACGTAACTTGGGACATCTAAGGTCACACACATAGGATGAACCTGGAATAGAAGTTTACCCATGAATAAGGTTTGGCTTGATTACTAAAGTGTTTAGGTAATCAATTCAAACAACATTGGCTGAAAATTGGCTGACTTGGAATGTGAGTCAACCGACTCAAGTGTTGATTCGACTTATTCATGTTTCATGATTACTAAAGTGTTTAGGCAATCAATTTAAACAACAATTGCTCAAAAATTAACTGATAGGGAAATTAAGTCGACCGACTCAAGTGTTGAGTTGACTTATTCATGTGTCGAGTCAATCGATTCAAGTGTCTAATTGACGGACAGGATGATCAATAAGTTTGGATCAAAAATTGATGTTGACGTCATGTTGTTCATTGATTGTTGCATTGAAAGTCAATATGTTCGTAAATAGGCAAGTATTCTATTCAGCTGATTGGATGTTCCAATCAACGAAAGGTGTAACGACTTCACTCTTCAGCAACCCCCAATTAAGGAAGGACAAAAAGATGAGAGCCATAACCTATAATGTTTTTCCAAGATCCAGATTTAGCAAACAATAAATAATAGAAACTAATTTCATTAATTCACAAATATTATTTACAAAATGCTTACATGAAGTTTCTATCCTCAAAACTGTACATTTGAGAAGAAATATTAAATATCTAATCCTCTTGCATAACTTTATTACCTTCTATGGATTTCATCTTTATCTTCATGTTTGTATCTTGTGTATCAACTGCCTAAATTGTTGATAAACAAATTGTGGTCAACATATTTCTATATTAGTATGTGGGCTCATCCAATAATCACAAATGTATATATTCAATCATCATTTACTTGCACATAAGAACATGTGTTTTCTTTTATGTTCAGATCCATACTTGGTCTACTATCTCAGGTGTAACCACTATCCATCATTGGACTTATGTGAATTACCCTTTGATCAGTGTAACCTAGGGTTCAAAATATCATTATTTATTTTATGTGATACTTATAGGGGCTTTATAATTTGCATGAAATAAATAAACATCCAATAAATATCATTCATTCAATCTTCGATAAACCTCGGCAAACTCCAATGTCGATACATATAATCATAAGTGTAACCATGTACCTTTGCCATACAGATTTGATGTAGAATATTTGAAGTTCATTTTTTATGATATCTAATCGTCGAGGAGATCTACAATCAATCAATCAACCAAGCAAGTTATCTAAAAGTTAAAGCAATACACCCATGTATTATGCACCTTAGCCACTTCCTTGAGGTCTCTAGGGGTACAAGTCCTTTTGGAGAGATTTCATACTTATGCATCTAGGGAGTGCCCCTCACATTCACCCCTTGGACCACATGAACATCATGAAGGTGGCCAACCTCCTGAGACATAGGCCTTGGGAAAACATAGTTGTTACCTCCCGACCACATGGTGTATGCATTCAGGGCACAATCAACTCTTAATCCCATCAGTCCTATGTACCTTTTATACACCATACTTGACCTGATTGACTTAAGATTCTACCCTTCCGAAAGGTTTCTTGGAGATGTCACAACTTTAACCATTGCATTGCCAATCTTGACTAGATACTTATCTTTTAATTATCTAAAACACCATGTACCTTACTTTCTCTTATAAACTTTATAATTATCTTCATCATATAAAAAAGCTTTTATTATTTATTCATGTATGGATTCCTTCTATTTAATTAACTTGTGCCACAAGAACCCATGCCACAAAGACGATTAACATTATTATTTCCACCAATAAAACCATTTTATCAAATCATACTTTATATTTATATTATTTAATTTTACAAAAAATGAGGATATAACATTCACCCCTCCTTAAAAAGAATTTGTTTCCAAAATTCAATTAATCATACAAACAATTCAGCATAGTGTGAGACTTTTCCATGTCCATCTTTAGCTCCTGTGTGGCTTCATCCTCTTCATGATACCTTTAAATAAACTTCACCATCTCTTTCTTTTTATTCCTGGGCTCTCTCTCACCTTGGTATCCACTACCCCCACATGTGACTCAGTGTATGTCAACCTCCCTTGGAGTTCAATAGGCTCAATGCTCAGCGTAAGTCTAGGATCCTTCACATCACACTTCAGATCAAACACACAGAACACATAATGCATCATACCATACTACGAGGGTATGGCTATCCGTTCTAAAATCTCAAACGGCTCCGCATATAGAGAACTCAAAATTTCCTCTATTCTTAGCTATAGCTTGGAGGGGTCACATTTTTAAAAACACTTATTCACCCATAGTGAAGTGCAAGTCAGTTTGCTTTACATCAGCATACGACTTCTGTTGATCCTAGACCCTCTTTAGCCTTTGCTTGATAAAAGCAACTTTATCAGCATACAACTAAAGTTCTTCTGATCTCAGCTAGGTCCTCTCACTGACATCATCCCAACAAAGTGGTGGCCGACACTTCCTCCCATAAAGAGCTTCATACGGAGGCATCCATATACTAGCTTGGTAACTATTATTATAAGTAAACTTAGGAAAGGGCAAGTACTTCTCCCATGATCTACACCAATCAAGCACACATGCTCTCAATAAATCCTCTAAAGTTTAGATTGTTCTTTCTGACTATCCATCAGTCTCGCGGTGATAAGTTGTGTTAATCTTTAATCTAGTATTGAGTTTTTCATGCACTTGCTTCCACAACTTGGAGGTGACATTAGGGTCATGATCAGAAATAATTGAACTGAGAACATGACACAACTAAACTTTACATGTAAAATGCAAGCGTACGCGTTGAAGGAATACAGGCCAAAGAGGCCCATATATCAAACATAGGGAAACATAATTCAAGAAACTACTACTAACTGGTTTTCGATCAACTAAGCTGAAGAAAACTTTGATTTAAGAGTTATTAAACTAATTGCAAGAAAGAAAACTAATTTAATGGGTTGTGATCACAATGAGAAGAAATTCTCTAGGACTATGGTTTCACCACGATTAACACTGCAATTTTAATCTAAGATTAATATATTTTCCTCCCACTCGTAGATAAAGAGCATGTAGCAAGAACTACCTACTCTCACAGCGTAGTTCACTACCTATGCTAATGTCAATCCCGTTTCTATAGTAATTGGTTGATTAGCTAGGTGCTTTATGAATAATCTCTGGGTAATTTCTTCACATTCGTAAGCCACCTTTCCCAAAGGGCGATATAAAACGTGTGTTACTATGGGTTTCTAATCTTTAATCCTCCTATCAAAGTTATTAAAGACCTAATTAATCACCTATGGTGCGCAACATAGAGCATTCAATATGATTTCATAGCAACATGCCCAAGAATAAGGAGAAAACAATATATTAATACAAAAGATCCATATACAGTGTACAATCGGGCTACTGCCGGATCCTAAAGAATACATGGATTAGCCCCTCATGATTTACATGGAAAAAAATATATTAGGATGAAGGAAAAACATGGAGAACATAGAAAAATGATGAACCCCTAGAGAAATGTGATTAGGACGCTCCACGTCGATGAACGGATATGCAATTTCTACCCACCGAACGTGCCCAAAACCTCCCAAATGTGTGGTTCTCCTCTCCCGTGCCATCGTCGTCTTGTAATGGAATAGAACGTGATTACTTAGGTCTGGTTGAACTCCCCTGAAGTCAAAGGGGACTTAGGGAGAAATAAATCCTCAATCGTTGGATTAAACTTTATTTATTAGACTACCTGATCGTGCAGTCTCAATAGTACTGACTTTTGAACTCAGTAGTATGGAGTCTGGAATTCAAATCTGCTCTGTCTCTGGTGTAAAGTTGGTAGTATTGACTTTTGGACTCGGTAGCACTGAGCGCTTCCTGGAGTCTTCTATAGATGTGATTTCATTAGTACTAACTTTTAAAGTTGGTAGTATTGAGTCTGTGAGACTCTTGTGGTACCTGAAATTGTACAAAAATATACATAAGTACTTGAAATATAATAATTCATTCAAAAACATTAAAATTATGCATATTTTATGCAATTGAGTAACACGTGATCATATTAATAAATCATGCACAAATTAATATAAAAAATTGAATAGTAAGTGCACAAAAAGCAATATAAAAATAGCCTATAAAAACAACAAATATACAGTGCATCAAACTACCCTAAGCTTAAATGTTGCTCGTCCTCTAGCAACACACTCTCGGATCTATTTGATACAAGTCAGCAAAAGGACAAGGAACATGAACTTCATTTCTCAACTATCCCCACTTGGAGGTCCCAAACCGGCCTTCATTGATCACTAAACAATCAACTGCTCATAGCGACCAAAAGTTTCTATAAAAGTTGTCCACCCTTAGATCAATGAACACTATCAAGAGAGCAGTTAACATCATAATCAAGTAGGTATTTGCTTGGTCCATTATGTGATTCCCTATTATACATTGCTCTTTTCCTAACTACCAACTAATTGGAAGCAGTTCTCCGTATAAAAATGATTGAGGAGAATAATCATATAAGTGGCTTACCAATAAGAGCAGTGAATGGTATGAAATGGGTGGTAACTGAAGAATCACAAGTACATTCAAATCATTTATGCAAAATAAAGCGTGATGAACCTATATGGTGAAAAGAATGAGAAATACATGAGTCCTAATGCCTACTTTATTAGTAGAATGATGCATGAGTCAAAAAATGTTGTCAATTTAACGAACAAAAATTCAAATAAAAGAATGCATCATGTGTATGTTTCCCTCATTTTTGTGAAGAGTTGAGGGCATTCTTTCTCCCTCTTAACTTGAAACATAAACAAACTCTTTTTTTCTTTTCTTTTTTTTCATTTTTTGGCCCATTGTTTTAGCATGATGGAACGTTATGTTTGGGCTTTACTACATATCATTATTTTTTTTCCTTTTTAATGAGGGTATGGATGTGTATCCCTGCACTCAAATTTCAAAGGAAATTGATATCCACATGATATAGCAATGAATGATGAAAAATGCATGCAATCTACATGTAATTGTTTATGCAACTAGAATGATGTGTATATAAATTGTTGAAGTACACAACGTGGTCTTTTTTTCATTTTTTGTAACTAATGCAATAAAAGCAAACTAGCTTATCATGCCACCTATTATGCCATGCAATACAAATAAGAGAAAATAATTCAAAGTACTTGTTCATCTTAAGGTGGTGAGTCAATAATGAGTGGAGGATGGGTGGAATCACATAACTAAGAGACAAATCCTTTCATGAATTTATGATATGTCCCTCTCTAATGACTTGTGTACATGGTAACCTTAGGGTTTCTTTCTTAAACTTCAATTTAAGGTCTTTTTAACTATTTGATCAATTCAAGCTCAAACCCCATCTTCATCCACATTTCATGAATAATTAAGATGTTTATTCATATCAAATGTCCTTAAGATGACTAACCCATACACTTCATTTAAGTGAGATTACTCAAGTACTCACAACTAAGCCCACAAAAAGATTTTCAATTTCCATTGCAAACTTGAAAAGCACGCATGATAATTGTGAGGAACAAACAAAATTTAAGCTCCACTTTATGCTAGATAGATTGTAGATCCTACAAATTTCAAAAATAAAAACTAAAAGCAAAATAAAAAGGGACGATAAAGTTGTTCCAACACCTACCTCCTCTAAGCTTGAATTTGACCATGTCCTCATAGTTAAAAATCCAAACCTAGAGGTGGAACGGGTATACCAGATTCTCTGAAGGGTGGTGGAGGTGGATGATTAGTGGCTCTTTGGATCAAGTTGTGCAAGCATATATCCCTCTTGTTGGTGCCACTAATTTGTATCTTTTTGGAATCAAGACATGGCATTCTCTCTACTTCTTTGAGATTTGAAAATATGTGCCCATCGGCATGTGTATCGGTGGTGCCGATAGCTTCTTTTTCTAGCTTTTGTCACCTTTTTGCTGAAAAATTTTGGTAGTACCGAGTTTGGACTCGGTAGTACCGACTTTGGTTTAGGGTTTAGGTGATTTTTTGGGAAAAATTTCTGTAGTATCGACCTTGAAAGTCAATAGTACCGACTTTCTGCAGAGAGTGCAAAATTTTAACTGATAAGGAGTCAGTAGTACTGAGTATGGACTCGGTAGTACCAACTTTGGCCCTGTCTGCACACGAAACAAAAGCATCAAGGTACCTTCTTTACAGCAAATAAAAATCAAACAAAATAAGATGAAATGTAACTAAGAGAAACACCTAAACAAATAGTAAATGACAAAAATAAAATTGGGTTGCCTCCCATAAGTTCCCTTGTTTAATGTCCTAGGCTCGACATGAATGATCCTTCTCATCCTGGTTTGTCCTGTGATGGTAGTGAAGATTCATCTGGAAGTTTAAACTCTACTCTATCATCATCTATCCCGAGTTTCAAATAGCCTATACCAATGGCAGAGATCACATCTGCAATAGCTTAGAACGGCCTCCCTAGCAACATCTCAGACCCTTTCATTTCCTTCATATCCATCACCACAAAGTCAACCAGATAGATAAACTTTTCGACTTTAACCAACACGTCCTCGCATATCCTGTATGGCCTCACAATAGAGCCATCCACCAACTCGATTGCCATGGATGTTCTTGTTGGTTCCTTCAATCCTAACTTTTGGAAGGTGGTTAGAGGCATGAGATTAATACTCGCTCCCGAATCACATAGTGCCTACTTGAAACGGTTTCCTCCTATAGAACATGGGATCTAGAAGCATATGTGATCCTTCCTCTTCCTTGGCAGCTTCCCCTTAATCAGTGCACTCATCACCTCATCAACCTATACAATATATGTGTCTTTAATCTGCCGCTTTTTGTTGATGATATCTTTCAAAAATCTCCTGTAAGCAGGAATTTGCTCTATCGCCTCCACCAATGGAAAATTGATGTGGATCTTTCAAAAGATGTCCATGAGCTTTTTGAATTGTGCTTCCTTTTTCGTCGACTTTAGACTATCCGGGTATGGTACATCTGACTTTTCTTCTCGCTTCTGTGGGGGAATATATGGCCCTTTATGAACTTCCTCCCCTAACCTTGCTTCAGCACCACTGTGTGGAGTAGAAATAGGCACATCCTCTATGGGTGGTGTTACTGGTGGCTTTTCCTTATGAATTGTGGGTTCCCCTTTATTGACTATGATTGTTCCATTACATAGTAAGACCTTCACCTGCTCTTGTTGAATTGGTACCCTCTCAAGAATTGTAGTTGGTGATTTAATAGGAATGGGACCTTAAAGTTCACTGTCCACTGGTGTTCTGCATCCTCCTGGTAATCCAAATAGACTACGAGAAAATGGGACTTTAGGCACATACTCCCAATTAGACTCTTGAGTGTGTTGCTTGGGTGCCTCCTCGGTATGATGTTCTCTCTCTTCGACAACAGAGATGAATTTTGCTTGGTGATGTTGTTGGGCTACAACTACATTCCTAGGTGCTCCTTGCTGAATGGACTCCTTCAAGGAAGCTACTTGTGCTGCCAACTGATAAATTTGATATTCAATGTTGTGGATTCGGGAAACTTAAGTTTTGTAGCTCCCTCTGTGTCTGATCCATAAGTGATTTATTTTGGCTCACCAGCTTTCCTAACATGTTCTCTATTTTGTCAATCTTTCTAGGTCCCCTAACCTGCTTGTATTGTTGGTGCATATATTTACAATTCTCTTCTTCACCCCCAGATGATGTTACATCCTTCTAGCACTACTTCATGGCAATGGGGTCAAGCTTCTCATTCAATGTCAATATGACTTTAGATTCTTTAACACTTTTAATGGTTATCGGACATTCTCTTTCTTCACCCCACGACTGATTCTTAGCTATGTTATTCAGGATCTCATGGCATCTAGAAGGTTTGTTGTTTAAGAAAAATCTAGCCCCCACACTGTCCAGAGTGGTCCTCTCACCCTAATGTAGGCCATAATAGAAGGTCTTGTTGGATCAAGAGATCTAGAAGGGAGGTGAATAGAGCTTCAAAATCTCACAAAATGAATTAGACCACCAAATTATATTAAGTGTAGAAACTTAAACATTCATCCAATTTGAAATCCTAACTAACATGCATAGTAAGGGTGAGAGACAAGGAAGAACATACACTTGGACAAAGTGGTTTAGAATGGTTCCAAACTTCAAACTAGAAGTGAGTCAGTCTATTACCTAGAGGTGGTTAAGCTCTAGGACTTTGCAATCTTGATGCTCTTATATTCATTCATAAGATTACAAGAGAACAACCACATTCATCCAAGGACTTAATACCTCAAGCAAGGATCTTCAACCTATCGAAGGAACTTACCCACTAGAACCATGGAGTCTTCAGCCTTCAACAAGGACTTACCCACTCCTTCTTCAAGTCTTTAGCCTTCAAGGAATTACCTATCCTTTTTTAACATCTTCCTTGTCTATCTCCTTCACTTGGAGATCTATAACACCTTACTTTCTTCAACCTTGAAGAATAGCAACTCCTCCTTCACTCGAAGAAGATCTTCAGCTTTTTCTTCAATAGGAAAGGGGGTAGGAAGATGGAGGTGGAGAGATTTACATGGATACAAGAGGTAGCTCTCTTACAACAGAACCTATCTCACTCATACTCACAGATTTGACTTGAAGGTAGAGAGAGAAAGGGGCTCAAAGGTGTACAACACTCTCAACTAAGTAAGAACCAAGCATATATGGAATGAGCAACCTTGGAATGAACTCCAAGTGGTCCTATTTATAGATGAGGGTTCCCCTTTGAGTTGGGGAACACTTAGGGTCGAATTGTAGCCTTTTTTGCCCAAGGAAACAGATCTATTTTCATCCAAATAAGTCACCAACGGTCACAATCACTTTTTCTGCAATTTCCGTACAGTGCATTCGGTCGAGTTTCAATAAAAGTAACTCGACCGATTGGGTAAAAGACAAACCCAAATTTTAAACCATCGGTCGAGTTTGTCCTGAGGAAACTTGACTGACCAATGAAAGTTGTGTTTGGTCAATAACCCCATCGGTTGAGTTCTGTGAGTGCACAACTCGACCGATGCACTCTTCATAGAATTGATCCAGTAGATCGGTCGAGATTGTAACTCGACCGATTGACTTCCTGTGATAAATTTTCTAAAGTGCATCAAAAGTGATTAAAACTTGGTGCTAAGTGTCCCAATCAATTTTCTCATTTTAGTTACAAGCCATATCATCAATACAAGTGATTACAAAAATATTCTAAGGTTATTTACATGGATTTCTTAAATTGTACACTTGTATAGCTTTTGATTTGAACTTGAGCAAATTAGGGCTTGTGAATTTGGATCCTTTTTAGGTACCTAACACCTGAAATCAATCTTGAATACACATATTAGATACATATGAATGGAATGGCTAAGTCATTATCAAAATATGGACAATGTATAACCTCTAGGTCAACATTCTCCCCCTTTTTGACAATGACAAACCATTCCTCAATCATCTTGAAAAGGATATAGAAATTATACCTTTGCCTTATGAATTTAGGGGATTCAAGATGTGAACAATGTGAATTGATCCCCCTCAATCTATGCTTCATCTAACCTACATAGTTAGTCTATCTACACAAAGCAATTATAGCATATATGTACTATATGGTCATTTGCAAGTCACATGATAAAACAGTAAATGAACAAGAAAATGATCTCATAAGCAATAAATAATAGTATGACAAAGAATAGCAATATGATTGAGTTTCTAGACATTGAAATTCTCTCCCCCTTTTGACATTATCAAAAAGTAGGGGGGGTAGAAGAGCATATATCAGGTCTTCTCCAAACACAATCAAACAGACAACCATACATGCAATCTCATAGCATATGTCAACCAGAGACGAAAGAAAATACAATCTTAGTCATAATCAAAATATGGTGAAATATGGCACCAACTCATAAGATATATCATAGCAAAGAGCTAGAGTGCATGTAACATGTATTACAACTCAGAAGCATGTTCTTATAAAAGCAACTACAAGCCAGAATCAATGAAAACTGAAGAGAAAAAATAGTACATCTCAGATAATGTGTCCAGATATTTCTGATACAAAATAGCCTAGAAATATGTATATGATCATCATACTAGACTAAAAACTAAGAAACAAACTAGACATCTAGATTATCTATGTCCACAACATCATCGTCATCAGCTCTAGGCTCGTAGACCTCGTCTCCATCTGAAGGTGCAGCTGTAGTGCCTTCATCACCAGAATCAGCACCAGAACCATCACCAACATCAGAAGCATCATCACCATCACCATCGTCATCATTAGTAGTCTTAGCATCATCCTGGTCAGGCATCTCCTCATCAACAGGAGGACCAAAACCCCAACTGGGCCAACGGGCATTCTGCTCATTCCAAGTCATACCAAGAGCATAGAGCTCATTGGCTTGAGAAAAGGATGGAGTAGAATCACCAAGACTGGCAAGCAAGGTGGCCAAGGGGCCAGTAGGAAACGGTAGATAGGAGGGAGCAGAACCACCAGCAGTAAAGGGTGGAGGAGTAGCAGCGGAAGGCTCGGGGGTAGGGTAGTAATGATTATATGCAAAAGAAGCATAATCACTACCGGGGAAAGGCTGGTAGGTGGGGTAGGGGTGTGCACATGACATGTTCATGGTAGACATGATGGAATATAGATCCTGATGCAGGTGCTCCTGAACCTGTTGGTTGTATGCTTGTTGGTACATCATGTAGCCCATAAGAGTTTTATTGGATACACGAAATGAAGCACGACTAGGTCGAGGTGGCTAAGGAGGTGGAGCTCAGGCAGAGGAGGCAGGGGCTACAGAGGCTGAGGGTGAAGAACCAGGTGTGGTGGAGCAAAAAATAGGCACGGGCTTCTGAATCGTGGTTTCACTAATACATACACCCTTTTTGGCTAGCTTGTAATGAAAGTAAAAAAAGAGTGATTTCTCAGTAGCAAATTGAAACAGACCACAGATCAGGGTAGGATAGGGTGGATGGGTGCCTCAGGTGTTCTTACCGGAATCAAAACAGGTCATATGATGTAGAATGTATCTTGACCACTTGACTCTAATATTCTCAAGGAGGCAATACATGATAACCGCAGTGTTCTCTGCAATATCCGTTTGATTTTTCTTCGGATGGATGTTGCAGTTGATCACTAAGGCTAAGATGTGCTTCCTGAGATTAAGGGAGGAGGAGGGTAGAGTGCTCTTCTTCTTATATGGAACGTCAGATTTCTTCAAGTAGCGATGAATGTTAGGGAGAGTAAGTTCATGCTGCTTGTAGAAACCTTTAGGATCCAAAAGATCGAAATACTTGTCGTAATCCTTGCGCCAAGAGTCATTCTCATTATCTCTGAAAAAGAAGACATTTAAATTATCCTCAGAGATTTGAAAATGCTTTCCGGCAATCATGGAAGTCAGAATTACTTGAGCATTCGACGGGGGTACAAGGGTGTCATAATTCCAACACAAATTAGCATAGAATTCATGAACTGCTTTAGTGCTTGTCATCAAATTATGAAAGCAGTCACGCTTGACAGCCAGGGCAGAAAGGTGGTGGACGGCTAACAACTTAGCTATTTGGTTGATGACCTCTTGATGCCTAGGGCTAGGCTCAAACAAAGCTCTAAAAGGGAAAGGACTCCTAGGAAGAAGGTCCTTATATCTATTTACAACTTCTATTGAGACAAACGAGGTGTCATCAAAAGGAATCAAGCATTTAGACGAAGAAGACGATGGAGCATTGCTTGGGGCGGGTCTCTTTCTCCTATGGGAAGCCATGGAGGCAGAAAGAAGGAGGAGAAGAGATCAAACGCATAAAACAAGCCACCAAAAACATCCAAACACCAACAAAGAGCAAAAGGGGAGGTCTAGGTCCGCCTCTCTAGGTCAGAAAAGGGATAGTATAGGGAAGGTAAGGGTTTGGGTAGAGAGCTTAGGGCTAGAAGAAGGGGAATCGATCGGCTATTCTCTAGTTGAGAGGGAGAATAGTCGGTCGAACCCAACTTAAGTTGGCTTCAGCCCGCTGATCAGTCAAGTTTTGAGAGAGGGAAACTCGACTGATTGGTCCATTTTAGAATAGCTCTCGGCCACAGATCGGTCGAGTTTGTCCTGGGGGAAATTCGACCAATGGTCAATCTGACCTAAAACCATCAAACTTAATTTCTAGCCATATGAATGTGAATTAAATTCATTTTTCAAGTCTATTATGTATTTTAAACATACTTAGGCACATATCACTCATCATTGGGTACTATTTAGCAATAAAACCAAGAAATTTTAGAAAAGCCCAAAAATAAGTGAAACTAAGCATGTCAACAAACAAATTAAGTAATTTTAGGCAAGCAAGGTGAGTAAAGCATGAGTAAGACATATAGGATAAAAGCAACTAGCTAGATAACATGTCAATGTCATCCAAAGCAACAATGAGCAGTTTAGATCTAATAAAATTAAATTGCTCTCTAGCTAGAAGTTTAGTGAAAATGTCCGCCAATTGATTTTTTGTGTCCACATGCGTGATATAAATATCCTTTTTGACAATGTGATCATGAAGAAAGTGACGGTGAACCTCTATGTGTTTAGCTCTACTATGCAATATAGGATTATAAGAAAGATTGATTGTACCAGTATTATCACAATAGATAGGAGAAGCATCAAAATGTATGTTAAAGTCTTTGAGCATTTGCTTCATCTATAGGACATGGGCACAACAACTCCCAGATACAATGTATTCAACCTCGGTAGTTGATAATGCCATGGTGCTCTATTTCTTAGAAAACCAAGACACCAATCATGGTCCTAGAAGGAAGCAATGCCACTTGTGCACTTTCTATCAACCAAACATAATGTGTAATCTGCATCACTATATGCTATAAGAGTAAAGTCCCTTGACTTAGGGTACCAAAGATTAAAGTTTTGAGTTTTGACTAAGTAGCTTAAAATCCTCTTGACAGCAATAAGATGTGCTTTTCTAGGACTTGATTGAAAGCGAGCACACAAGCCAACACTAAACATAATATCAAGTCTAGAGGTAATTAAATAAAGTAAACTTCCAATCATACCTCTATAGAGCTTCTCATCTACCTTCTCACCTTCTTCATCTCTATCAAGTTTGGTGGTGTTTGACATGGGTGTGTCCATCGACTTCATGTTCTCCATTCCAAAGCATTTGAGTAGTTCATTGTTGTACTTACCTTGGTTGATGAAGTTTCCATCTTTGGTTTGCTTGATTTGGAAGCCGAGGAAGAAAGTCAACTCACTCATCATGCTCATCTCAAACTCACTCTGCATAAGAGAACTAAACTCCTTGCAAAGATCAAGATCAGTTCCGCCAAAAATGATATCATCAACATAAATTTGAATGATAAGAAAATTGCTAGAAGTATGTTTTAGAAATAGAGTAGAAACAACTTTGCCCATGACATAGCCATTGTCTAACAAAATGTTCTTTAATTTCTCATACCAAGCTCGAGGTGCGTGTTTGAGTCCATAGGGAGCTTTTTGTAGCAAATAGACATGATTAAGTAGCTTGTCATTTTTAAAGCCTGGAGGTTGAGCAACAAATACTTCCTCCTCAATTGTACCATTCAAAAACACACTTTTAACATCCATTTGATATACCAAGAAATTTTTATAACTAGCATAGGAAAGTAGCATTCTAATAGATTCAAGTCTAGCAACATGAGCATAAGTTTCATCAAAATTAATACCTTCTTGTTGATTGTAGCCTTGTGTCACTAACCTTGCTTTGTTCCTTACCACCTTTCCTTTTTATCAAGCTTGTTGCGGTAGACCCACTTAGTGCCAATGATTTTTCTGTCACTTGGTCTTGGCACTAGAGTCCACACACGATTCTTCTCGAATTGCTCTAGTTCCTCTTGCATGGCTAGGATCCACTTGTCATCTCCAAGAGCTTCCTTGATGTTCTTTGGCTCTAGTTGTGAGATGAAGGCATTGTCTGCTTGTTCTTTGTTGTAGGCAGCTCATGTCTTCACTCTCTCAAATGGGTTGCCAATGATTAGCTCTTTTGGATGATTGTTTGCGAAACGAGGAGTGGGATCCTTCTTCTCTTCATCTTCTGCTTTAACCACCTACTTACCTTTGTTGTCGACATTGAGATCTTTCAAGATGGGAATTAAGTCATCTGCAACATCATTATCAACAACATTCTTACCAACAACATGGTTAGTTTCAATAAACTTAACATTAATAGATTCTTCAATTTTAGACAATTCAATATTAAAAACTCTATAAGCCCTGCTTGTAGTGCTATAGCTTAGGAAGAAAGCCTTGTACGATTTCAGATCAAACTTATCGAGAGAATCGTTTGTGTTTAAAAAAAACAAGGACATCTGAAAATGTGAAAGAAACCAATGGATGGCTTTCTACCACGCCATAACTCATAGGGGGTTTTCTTCAAAGAAGGATGCGTGAAAACTCGATTATGCACAAAGCAAGAGGTGCTAATGGCTTCAACCCAAAACTTCTTAGGAATGTCATATTCTAGAAGTATGCTCCTAGACATCTCCTGTAGCGACCTATTCTTTCTCTCTACTACCCCATTTTTTTGAGGTGCACAAGGAAAAGAGAAATTGTGTGAGTAACCAGATTTTTCACAAAAACGCTCAAAAAGATCATTTTCAAACTCTCCCCCATGGTCACAGCGGATAGAAACAATCTGGCAAGAAGCTTCATTTTCAACTCATTTACAAAAGCTCGAGAAAACATCAAGAGTATCATTTTTAGAAACGAGAAAGAAGGTCCAAGTATAGCGAGAGAAATCATCGATAATCACAAGACAATACTTGGAACCACAAAGCGTTTGAGTTCTCATAGGTCCAAATAGTTCAATATGAAGAATCTCAACAGCTCTTTTGGTACTAAGGACTCCTTTGGATTTGAAGGAGGACTTGGTTTGCTTATCTTTTGTACAAGGTTGACATTCCTCATCTTTTTCAAAATCCAATTTGGGAAGTCCCCAAACCAATTCCTTTTTGCTCAATTTCTTCATTTGATGCATATTCACATGACCCAACCGGCGATGCCAAAGAGAAATATCATTTTTATCCACAACCAAGCATCTATAAAGTACGACCTTTAGAGCATCACACACAATAACATAAAGATTACCATTTCTAGTTCCCTTATATATGATAGTATAAGTGAGGGAATCTAGAAGCAAACATTCTAAAGAAGTAAATAAAACAAGATATCCATTATCACAAAGTTGGCATACACTTGTCAAGTTGTGATGTAGGCTATCAACAAGCAAATTTTTTTTAATACTTAGCTCATTGCCTACATCACCCTCACCTATTACCTTACCATTTTTATTGTCCTCGAAGGTCACAGATCCTCGTTTCTTTTTTATAAATTTGTTGAAATGGCTGATTTCACCTGTCATATGTTTTGAGCAGCCACTATCAACAATCCACCTTCTTTTGACCTGCATGAAAGAAGGATGTCGGTACCCAACTCAAACTTTGGGATCCGTGGTTAGCTTGGGGACCCATTTCATCTTTGGGTTGGTCCCCTTTGGCTTGTGAGGACAATGAGTAGAGTAATGATCATCACATTTACAATGAACACATACCATTGGGTTCTTAGAGCCAGAAGTCTCTCAATGGAAGATAGGAAGTTCCACACTCTTCTTCTTATCCTTACTCTTGTTCTCGTTCTTACCCTTGGGAGCAGTCTCATCATATCCTAAACTACTAGTACCAATTTGTTTGGTAGAGTGTTCTAGGACAAAATTAAGGAATTTCTTTCCCGGTAAGAAACTTTTGCAAAGAAGTTCTTAACTTAGCATTATCATCTCTGATGAGACTTATTGAGATACCGGTGTGCGGGCACACGGGTCTCCTGGGTTTACCATCCCTGCTATCTGGGCCTTCTCCTAGGGGGGTGGGTTTCCCCTAGAAATAAAAAAAAAGGTTAATGACAGTAGAAGATAAACTAGCAAGATCATCTCTAGCTTGCAATAGGTTGGCCTCTAAACAGAGGGCTTTAGTATGAAAAGAATCACGTTCTAAAGCAGTGCTAGCTACCTCATTACTTTGCAAAATAGGTCTAGATGATAGATCATTAACTTGAGCAAGCAACTTAGCATTTTCATATTTAAACAAAAGACTTTCCTTTTGATAAGCATGTGTTTCTTACTTCCTATCTTCATCAATGAGATTACGTTCTACATTTTCAATTTTAAGAACATCTATCTCATCTTGGCATATTTGGTTATCTTCCTTAATAGCAACAATGGTCTTAAGGTAGACACCATTCTCAACCTCTACTCTATTGTATTTGAGCTCAAGATCAAGAAATTCCCCTTGCAAAGAATCTATGCTATCAAGGTGCAGCTTTTCATTTTGATCAAGAATCTCAATTTTAGCATAAAGATCATCTATTGTCTTTCCTAACCTTTTCTTTTTAGATTTGCAATTAGTAAAAGATGACCAACAAGCATTAAGCATATAAATAAGAGTTTCCTTAGACAACTCATGCAAATTGACTTCACTTACCTCACTTGCCTCACTTACCCCACCTACATCTTCATTTGTAGAGGCCATCAGAGCAAGGTGACATTCTCCATCTTCAGATCTAGAAGAACTTGAGGAAGACTCCTCCCAAGCTGCATGAGCTGCATCTTGCTTCTTCTTTCCTTCTTCTCCTTTCTCTTGTATTTGCCTTCTCTCTTATACTCCTTATCCTTCTTGTGGCTGCTCTTATGGTGGCTCTTCTTGGCCTTTGGGCAGTCACTCTTGTAAAGGCCTTTTTGGCCACATTCATAGCATCTATGAGTTGATGAAGAAGGCTTCCCCTTGAAGTGTTTGCCCTTGGAGTAGTTAGCTTCATGCTCATTTGGGCCTTCATCTTCACTTGAGGAAGGAGTAGGGGACTTGAAAGCAAGTTGTTGCTGCCAAACCATCTCTTCAATTTGAGCTTTGAAGGCTGTGTCCTTGATCTTCTTAGACTCCTTCTCTTCTATCTTTTCTTCTTCTTCTTGTTTATTAAGCCTTGGTTTATGGGCTTGAAGGTTTCCAACCAGCTCCTCAGTTGACAATTCACTAAGCTTGTACACTTCTTTAATGGATGTAACCTTGGGCTCCCATCTTTTTGGAAGAGATCTTAAGATCTTGGAGTTAATAATGCCTTTGTCCATCACACTACCAAGGGATGCCAATCCATTGATGATCACATTGAGCCTTGTGTACATATCCGCCACTCTTTCATTCTTGCCCATCTTGAAGTTCTCAAGTAGACCACCAAGCATGTAGATCTTAGCTTCCTTCACTTGCTCTGTTCCTTCATAGGTGACACATAGCTTGTTCCAGATTTCATGTGCGGTGTCTCAAAAAGAGATTTGATTGAACTCATATGGGGAGAGGGATACATAGATGATGCTCATGACTTTGGAATTGAGCTGAGCTTGTTTCATTTGGGCTTCCATCTATGTGGAGATTTCCCCCTTTGGATCTTCATACTTTAGATGCACCACATTCCACATCTCATAGCTTACTCCTTGAAGATAGAAGTGCATCATTCTCTTCCAATAGAGGAAGTTAGTGTCGTCGAAGACCAGAGGTCGCATGGAGAAGCTTCCCTCCAAGTTGAGAGATCCAAGTGCTGAATTGCCCATCTTCTCCTACTTGTAGAAGTAGCTTGGAGAAGACCTGCACTGATACTACTTGTTGGATCAAGGGCTCTAGAGGGGGGTGAATAGAGCTTCACAAATCTCACAAAAAGAATTATACGACCAAATTATATTAAGTGCAGAAACTTAAACATTTAGCTAATTTGAAATCCTAACTAACATGCATAGCAAGGGTGAGAGACAAGAAATAACATACACTTAGACAAAGTATTTTAGAGTGGTTCCACACTTCAAACTAGAAGTAAGTCAGTCCACTACCTAGAGGTGGTTAGGCCTAGGACTTTACAATCTTGATGCTCTTATATTCATTCATAAGATTACAAAACAAAAACCACATTCATCCAAGGACTTAATACCTCAAGCAAGGATCTTCAACCTACCAAAGGAACTTACCCACTTGAACCATAGAGTTTTCAGCCTTCAACAAGGACTTACCCACTCCTTCTTCAAGTCTTTGGTCTTCAAGGAATTACCTATCCTTCTTGAACGTCCGCCTTGGCTATCTCCTTCACTTGGAGATCTAGAACACCTTGCTTTCTTCAACTTTGATGAACAACAACTCCTTCTCCTTCACTCGGAGAAGATCTTCAGTCTTTTCTTCAATAGGAAAGGGGGTAGGAAGATGGAGGTGGAGAGCTTTACATGGATACAAGAGGTAGCTCTCTTATAACAGAACCTATCTCACTCATACTCACAGATTTAACTTGAAGGTAGAGAGATAAAGGGGCTCAAAGGTGTACAACACTCTCAACTAAGTAAGAACCAAGCATATATGGAATGAGAAACCTTGGAATGAACTCCAAGTGGTCCTATTTATAGATGAGGGTGCCCCTTTGAGTTGGGGAACACTTAGGGTCGAATTATAACCATTTGTACCCAAGGTAAAAGATCTATTTTCATCTAAATAAGTCACCAACGGTCACAATCACTTTTTCTACAATTTCCGTACAGTGCATTCAGTCGAGTTTCAATAAAGGTAACTCGACCGATTGGGTAAAAGACAAACCCAAATTTCAAACCATCGGTTGAGTTGGTCCAGAGAAAACTCGACCGACCAATGAAAGTTGTGTTTGGTCAGTAACCCCATCGGTCGAGTTATGTGAGTGCACAAATCGACTGATGCACTCTTCAGAGAATTGATCCAGTGGATCGGTTGAGATTGTAACTCGACTGGTTGACTATCTATGATCAATTTTCTAAAGTGCATCAAAAGTGATTAAAACTTGGTGCTAAGTGTCCCAATCAATTTTCTCATCTTAGTTACAAGCCATCATCAATACAAGTGATTACAAAAATATTCTAAGGTCATTTACATGGATTTCCTAAATTGTACACTTATATAGCTTTTGTCTTGAACTTGAGAAAATTAGGGCTTGTGAATTTTGATCCTTTTAATGTACCTAACACCTGAAATCAATCTTGAATACACATATTAGATACATATGAATGGAATGGTTAAGTCATTATCAAAATATGGACAATGTATAACCTCTAGGTCAATAGGTCTTTGCTTGACCATATAAATATATACCATGTGAGGCACCTTCCGCAACATATTCTGAAATCGCTACCAAGCCTCTGAGTATGACTCTTCAACCTGTTGCTTGAAGTTATAAATCTTCTGCATCAATTCATTTGTTTTCTGCGGAGGGAAGTAACGTTCAAAGAAAGTATCGATCATTTGGTCCCATGTCTCTATAGATTCCAGCTTGAGGTTATAGAACTAGGACTTAGCATGGTCTGCCAAGAACAATGGAAACATCTTCATGTATCACGGTGGCGGGAACCTTGTCTATCTTCACCATGTCATAGCTCTCAAAAAAATTGCTAATGTGAGTCATTGGGTCTTGAGTACTGTGGCCAAGGAAGCTTGTTTCTTAACCAATGCCACCAGCCCAGGATCAATTTTGTAGCTTCCCTCATTTATCCCTTGTCGCTTGATTGTCCCAAGCTGAGTTGTTGAGGATGACGCCTTGATCTTCTCCCAGATAGTTTGTTCTTCTTCTGCAACACCCATACCTTCCGGTTGTGTATTTTTTTTGGGAGTGTATTTAGTGGTTCATGTTTGAACCATGTACTAGTACCTAAAATTTGTAAATTCAATGCGAGAATAAGATACTAGTGATTGAATTAAGAAAATATTTACAATTCATCTTTGGAAAGAATAAAAAAAAATAAAGAAGGTGGCCTAGAGTGGCCGATTACATCACTTGTAGTGCTTGAATATGTTGTTTATCTGGAAACGGTACCAAAAACTTGACACAACTAAATTATACGTGTAAAATGCAAACGTACACGTCGAAGTAATACATGCCAAAGAGGCCCAGATATTGAACATAGGGAAACATAATTAGAAACTACTACTAACTTCTTTTCAATCAGTTAAGCCGAAGAAAACTTTGATTTAAGAGTTATTAAACTAATTGTAAGAAAGAAAACTAATTTAATGGGTTGTGATCACAATGAGAAGAAATTATCTAGGACTATAGTTTCACCACAATTAACACTGCAATTTCAATCTAAGATTAATGTATTTTCCTCCCACTCTTGGATAAAGAGCATGTAGAAAGAACTACCCACTCCCGCAACATAATTGACTACCTATGTTAATGTCAATCTCATTTCTATAGTAATTGGTTGATTAGTTAGGTACTTTACGAATTATCTCTGGGTAATCTCTTCATGTTCGTAAGTCACCTTTCCCAAAGGGCGCTATAAAACATGTGTTACTATAGATTTCCAATCCTTAATCCTCCTCTGGAAGTTATTAAGGAACTAATTAATCACTTATGGTAAGCAACATAGACAATTCAATATGATTTGATAGCAACATACCCAATAATAAGGAGAAGATAATATATTAATACAAAATATCCACATATAATGTACAAATGGGCTACTCCCAGATCCTAAAGAACACGGGGATTAGCCCCTCATAGTTTCCATTGACAAAAACATGCTAGGAAGAAGGAACAACATGGAAAACATATAAAACCAATGAACCCCATGGAGAAATGTGATTAGGACGCTCCACGACGATGAATAGATCTGCAATCCGCAATTTCTGCCCACCGAACGTGCTCAGAACCTCCCGAACTTGCAGTTCTCCTCCTCGTTCTCCTCTCCCGTTCTGTCACCATCTTGCAATGGAATAGAACATGATTACTTAGGTCTGGCCAAACTCCCCTTAAGTCATAGAAGTGACTTAGGGAAAAATAAATCCTCAACCTTTGGATTAAACTTGATTTTCTGGACTGCCTGATCAGGTAGACTCAGTAGTACCGACTTTTGAACTCGGTAATACTGAGTCTGGTAGTCTAATATGCTTTGTCTCTAATGCAAAGTTGGTAGTACAGACTTTTGGACTCGGTAGTACCAAGTATGTGTGCTTCCTAGAGTCTTCTACTGATGTGATTTTGGTAGTACCGACTTTTTGAAGTTGATAGTACCAAGTCTGTGAGACTCTTGTGGTACCTAAGCTTTGCACAAAAATGTATATAAGTACTTGAAATATAATAGTTCTTTAAAAGCATTAAAATTATGCTTATTTGATGCAATTGAGTAACACAAGCTAATATTAATAAATCATGCACAAATTAATATGAAAATGAATAGTAAGTGCATAAAAAGCAATATAAAAATAGCTTGTGAAAATGACAAATATACAGTGCATTAGAACACCATGCAGTTGAACTATCTCTCTAATATATAGTTCATATATACCTTGGAAGTAATCCTTAAGGCTAGGAAATGTGATGATTTAGTAAGGCGATCTACCACAACCCATATTGTATCATGACCTTTCTTTGTTTTGGGGATACCCACCACAACGTCCATGGTGATATGTTCCCATTTCCACTCAAGATCTAAATTGATTGCAGTAATCCACTAGGTCGCTAGTGTTCAACCTTCACCATATGGAATGTGAGATAATTGGCCACATATGTTGCTATGTCTCGCTTCATTTCAGGCCACCAAAAGTATCATTGTAAGTCTTTAAACATCTTGGTAGTGTCAGGGTGTACCGTATACTTAGAACCATGAGCTACTTGCAAGATATGATTCTTCAAGGGAGAATATTCAGGAACCCAAATACGACTCTTGTAGAGGATTCCACCATCTATTCCCATTGAGAGATGTGTATGAGGTTTCTTCAATTAACCTTTCATCTTATCAAGCTCTGGGCTGGCTAACTGGGAAGCTACCCACTCACTCAACATGTCTGACTTTATCTGAATGTTATCTACATGGTTCTGATCTTCTAATGGTTGCAGAGTCCACCTAGAAAACTCTTTCAGTTCTCTCTACTCGGTAGATAAGACAACCACACACTTAAGTTGTTTCTGACTAAGAGCATCAACTACTACATTAGCTTTCCATGGGTGATAGGCAATAGTTAAATCATAATCCTTCATACTCCATCAATCATCTTTGTCTCAGGTTAAAGTCCTTATGAGTCAGGAGTTACATCAAGCTCTTCATCTTGTTACAAAAGGGTGCGAGTCAACCAACTCAAGTGTTGACTCAACTGACTTGTGATCTGTACCAGACAGAAATTCATGAAAATACATCTCTTTGACTCGTAGTTGATCTGGAAAACTTGACCCTGACCCTCCCATAAATATAGGGGCAGTCAAAGCTTTCAGTAGACACAAATAACTCTGAAAAACATTATCCTCTCACAGTTGTGATAACATGAGAGCCTAACATCCAGGGAGAATAAGTCAACACTAGCACGTTGAAAATTGAAGGGACATACTCCTTTCTACTGGCTCTAGAAAGCAAAATGACATTGAAGGCACCCACATTCTCATACTGATCAGTAAACATGAAGAGTTTATTATATGAATGGGTTTGATATATAATCCTTAACATTTTCTTATAGGAACTCTTTGAAAGTCATGCATACTAATAATTAAAAATATTACATGACATTGATAAAGGAAACATTTATAAGCATATAATACTATAATATTAAGAGACATAAAACATCTATGATTCATTAATGTTAAAGATCAAGGAATGAACCATTTACCTTCATTGCAACAAACTAATATTGGTTCTTGAATCCTTATATCTAGAAGTTAAATCTTGGGACAATCGTGAACGTTCCATGAACATTCACTAACTAGAGACTCATACCTCCTAGCTCAAGTTAGGGTTTCCTATTCCATCTCATGTGTGTAGGAGTCAAGTATGCGTATGCTAAATTTTATTATAAATATTTATATCAAATATTTTATACAAGTTCATAACAAACTTGTTTTGATATTCAACACATTTACTTATCATCATGCTATTTCAATAAGAATTGGCAATCTTGTTTCTCATAATACTCTCTACATGACCTAATTCCTACTCTTTAAAAGAGAATAAATAATATGGAGAAACAACTTATTGTGTGTTCTCATAGGTGATAATATATTATCTCACAAGTGAATGTTGATTTGAATGATAAAATTTCTAGTTTTGAATATAATCTTATTAGTACTATATTTCTTGACTTTACAACTAAAGACTTTTTTATACTTGCCAAAGAAAATAAAGCAGTAAAGAGTTCTTTGGTAAATTCTCTAATAGTAGAAATATGGTGGATAATAACTTGCATTCTCAAAATGTTCATCTTTGTACTAGTGACCTTGGTTATGCTCCTAGAAATGAGAATCATTATGAGAAGAATAATAATGGATAGATTTTGTGAAACATAATGATATTAGTTCTTTTTCTTATTTTGATGACTATGAATCATCTTGCCCTACCAAAAGTAAGTATAACATGGTTGGGTTCCTATAACCTCATGCTAGTTGATATGTTTTGTGATCATGAATTTTATTGTTTCTTCTTGTTCTTTCATGTTGTGTATTTTTCCTATTAGTATGTTTCAATTGGTACTTTTCCAATTAGTATATGTATGTTTTTGTTTGTTGAAATCTTCAATTTTTGTTAGATAAATAAATTTCACACCACCTCTCTATCAAAATGGAACTTGACTAAGGGAAAGTTCACTCAAATTAGAACTAGACAATAATGCCAACTATAGTTGATCTTTTGGCTACATATTCATTTATTTTTTTGACTCATCTTCCTTCATGTTTTTATCATCTTTTAGATTAGGAATTATTTATCTCATTGCTTCTAGTATGGCTTTGGTTTTTTTTTTTGAGAAAAAGACGACAGGATGCCTACAAAAAATTATGAAAAACCTCAAGGTCTTTGAGGTACGCCAAGTTCAGGAAATCAGGACAGGAGTCCCATAGCTCCTCCATCTCTGGTTGCTTTAGATGACGTTTTGCGAGCTGGTCGGCCAGTTTGTTTTGGTCCCTTTTCTTGAAACATATGTCCCGCGTGCCTTGGAGTAGAAGGTGTTTAATGGAGTGAACTAGCAACATAAATTTGGGGGGCGGATGATGTTGTTCTTTGATCCACTGAACTGCATTACTTGAGTCAGTGAAGATGATGAGGTTCATGATTTGTTCTCTACTTGCAAAATGGAGTCCTTCCAGGATGGCTCTAAGTTCTCCGTCCATCGGGTCGACGCCCGGGAGCTTGTACGCCTTGCCTTTGATCCAGTGTCCAGTGGTATCCCGAAGGATCATGCTTAAAGCCTTGGTGTCCTTGCTGTTGTCGACCGCCGTGTCCACGTTCATGATGGAAGGAGAGCCAATAAGGGTTGCAGAAGAAGACCTCTTAGAGCATTGTGGGGATGACCTCCCAGCAGGTTTCTTGAAGGCTAAAAGGGTGGTAGCAAGGCAAGCCTTGCAGTTCGCTACCAGCACCTCCAATGGCATCTTCCTACCTTCAAAGATAGTAGAGTTCCGATCTTTCCAGAGCCACCAACCGGTAATAGCAAAAAGGAGCTTCCACTCCCCGTGTTGGTGTGAGCCCTTGAGATTGAGTTCCAGTCAAGCCTTGATGGAGTCAGAGTGAAACAAAAAATTCATCTCGGTAGGTCGCAGCCACGACCAGACCTCATACGCAGATGGACAGTCCCGTAAAGCATGGAGAGCTGATTCTTCTGAGTTTTGACAGCGAGAACATAGCGGAATGTCTACCATTTTACGTTTGAAATGTAGACTGTTAGTGGGCAGTTTGTCCTTGTAGATAAGCCACAATGTGGACTTCATGCGTTGTTGAATAGGAAGGTTCCAGATTGCATAATAACAGCTAGGATGATCAATATGCTGCGGCAGAGTGAGGCGGATATAAGTAGAATTGGGAGTGTATTCTCCATCAGAAGAGTGAATCCAGATCCTATGATCGACCCCTATCTCTGGGGAGGGAGTGGGCATGCTAGTGATATCTCGGACCATGGCAGGGATGAACCAGGAATGCAAGAAGTCTACATCCCAGTTTCCATTGTCGAGGACAAGACTGGAGACCATTAGGTCTGTAATATCATGAGGGACTATGAGACCGGCTCGCAGGGACGGGGCCCGACCCTCACCCACCCAATTCTCATACCAGACATTAGTCTGCGTGCCTGAAAGAGGTGTAAGTCTGGAGTTAGAGATCAGAAAAGGGATAGCAGACCTAATACTGCGCCAAACATGCGACCCAGAGGTGGTGCCTTGTGAGGTCATAAAGTATTTCGCAGACATCAATTTCGCCCAAGGGACCTTCCTGTCAACTAAATAATCCCAACCCAGCTTCATGGACAGGGCTGAGTTAAAGATTCCTGCACGTTTGACACCCAAGCCTCCTTGAGAGAGCGGCTTGGTGACATGCTTCCAAGCGACTAGATTCAATTTTCTAGAGGCGGCAGAACCTGACCATATGAAGTTTCGCACTAGTTGATCTATCCTGTCAGTGGTGGAAGCTGGCAATTGGACCATCTACATGGTGTAACAAGCCTGCAAAAGTAAGACAGAGTTGGCCAAGGTGACTCTGCCTGTGAGAGAGAGGAATCTATTCTGCCAGTTTGAGATTTGGTGATGTATCTTGTCAACCAGGTATTGAAAGTGAGCTTTCCCCTTCCTTTCGTGGATGATCGGAATACCCAGGTGGCGCCCAAGGATCTCAGTTTCAGAAATTTTCAAGGATCGACAGACTTGGTTTCTAATGGCGCTTGGTGTATGGCAGGAGAAGAAAACCAAAGATTTCTCGTGGGATAGAAATTGACCGGAGGCTTTACTAAACTTCCGGAGACAGTGATTGATAATATTGGCTTGGCGCAACGATGCCTCACCAAACAAGATGATATCATCTGCAAAGCTAACATGTGAGAAGGGGATTTTCTGTCTGGTAAGAGTGATCGGTCGCCAAGAGCCTGTAGAAACTTCTTCACCGATTAGCTGACTAAGCCTTTCCAGGCACAAGACAAAGATGTAGGGCGAAAGGGGATCCCCTTGTTTGACACCACATGAAAGTTGAAAGGATCCGATCAACTCGCCATTCCAAAGAACCAAAGTCGTGCCTGAGCGGATGAGGTTCATTATAACATTAACAATGCTGTGAGGAATGGCTGTTCTGAGAAGAGTGTCTTCAATGAAAGGCCAACTCAACTTGTCGAAGGCCTTCATAAGGTCTAGTTTAATAGCCATGGTATGATTCTTGCTTTGCCTGGATTCCATGGAATGCACTATCTCTCTTATCATTGTTTTGTGCGTTCATATTTATTTAGTTTGTGATAATTTATCTTCATTGTGTATTTAAGGGGAGCTCAACCTTTTGATTTGTCATAATTTTCTCCATGAATCATTAGTAGACTTAACATTCCTTACAATTGGTTTAGAGCATCTTTCTTTATCCTTTTTTTACTCTAATTGGGATATCTTATCACTAAGTACTTAACACCCCACTCATTAATGTCAAAACATTTTTTAAATTGTTTCTTTGATTATATTGTGTCTTTTTTGTTTTTTTATATCTTGTCCTCCTCAATTTTTTTTCTTCAAATGAGTATACTTGTTTACTTCACCATGTATTTCCTTACACATATGATTATCCTTTTGGAACGAAGCAACTCTTAGAGGGGGATTTTTTGTTCTTTCCATCTTTTTGACTTTGATGAAGGGGGGGATAATTTTTTTTAATAATTTGTTTTGTATGACAAATTAAATGTGTGATGCACCTAATTCAAATATCTCAAAGTTATTTTTTAGAAGTATTTGTCATCATCAAAAGTGGGTAAGTTGTTGGATTTTTAAAATTTTCACATTCTAATTTTGATGATGTAAGTATTTTTCATTTGTGATGTTAACATTTACATTAAGTATTTCGAGTAATTAAGGAACTTAGATAATACCCAACGAAGTCATTTATTCTATAACTTATATGGTTAGACACTTGTAATTAAATTTTACCAAGAACTATAACTTATACATGTGAAATCATACGCTTGATAAGAATTGTGACACCTCGTCATGCTAAACAAGATTATTCAAAACACAAAACATGATCAACTACTAATGAATCACATAGTAAAAAATGCAGAATAATTAAAACCAATTCCAGCAATGTAAATAAACTCTAGAACATTTACATAAAGGTCCATCATTCCATTCTCATATACTGTAACCATAGTTTTAGAAAGTGGTATTCAGTGTACGGGCAGAGATGGCACCGCACAGAGTATATGCGGTATGCGTAAGTCTATACATGAGTATATGCGGTTTTGGAATTTTTAAAAAAATTAATTATAGAGTCATTATGTGGTATAAATAAATTATATAAATTCATATATTATACACTCATAATATGCATATAAGCATAATAATATGCTTGTATGATATGTTTATAGTAACATATATATATGTCTATATATGGAATGTGTTTGTAATATATGTAAAAAATTATAATAATACGTATATAGATGTGCTAATATGTGTAATACGAGTGTATAAATGTGAATAAATCAAAACGTATACATACATGTAAAAACATATGTTTGTATATATAGTTATAAATTATATGCATGTATACATAATTTGTTAGAAGGCATTCATGTAAATGTACAAATGTTTGTGAAAATAGTTATATACATTACAATGTTACATATATATTATTGATTGTGTATATATATATGTATATTAATATAAAATGAAGTATGTGTATATGTATGCATGTATGTATGTAATACACGGACATTAGTTATGGGATTTTCAAAAAGCGGAGTTTAATCGACCGCTTATTCGGCCAAGCGGGAGTATATGCGGCCCATGACCGCTTAGTGGACTGATTAGCAATATGCGGTGCGGTAGGGTGACCGAATAGGCATAAATGGGAGTATATGCGTCCGTGCAGACCGATTTCCTGAACAATGACTGTAACAAGTATATACATATGGGTCCAAAGGCCTCAGTCACATCCTGCATACAAAAGATATTTCATATGTACATGCCATATATTTACAAACATTAGCATACTACCAAAATCTTGTGTTGATACAAGTATATCATCTAGAAAACACATCCCATACCTGGACCTGAGAGTACAAGGACAAGACTAGGACTCTACTACTAACATCTACAACTAACCAACCTTCTGAATCTATTGATTACCAAGTTGGTTCTCTTCCACAGCACGACCTCGACATCATTGCCGCGACCACCTAAAAAAATGTGGTGACCCACGGGTGAGACCCAGTCCCAGTGAGAGATATAACTCTCTCCAACATATATTGATTATAACATATTAATTAATATTAAATACATTGAGCAGTTAGGGTATTGAATAATCAATATGAATAGATTGAACAGTTTAAGAATACTAAGAAGTTAAGCAAATAAGTTGTAGCATCAAGTAAAATTACTCAATTTTCATAAGTCTGTATCATGTACGAACTACATAGTGTAAAGACAAGACACGGGTTAATCAACCAATGTGATATGTATTGAACCCTAGAAATTATACTACACGATTGGTATTATATCTTTTATTATTCCCTAAGGAGTTTGAGTCATACCACTCAAAGTCCAACTGACCATCGTTTGGTCACAATCAGTTCCATATAAGATCAAGGAAGAGCCAGACTCCAAGATCTTCTCCATACTCGGTCAGTACAAGTGTGCACTGCAGTGACATCTCAGTCTAACTGCAAAATAGCGACATATAGTCCTGTAAACAACTAGCCCACCTTGGTACATGTCATGGCATTAGAGATAAAGGTATGCAAAGAAAAACCTTTATCACATGATTATCACTGAGACATGACCATAGCCGTTCTCAAAAAGAGGGCTAGGTATGACCACAGTCATCCTCCCTAAGCACTTGGATTCATGATGACAAGCACCCCACATACTCAATAGTACGCGCTCCAAGTTTTCCTTAGGAATACTCATTTTATCATCTGGTAAGAACTGACACTTAGATGGATCTATGGCACATGGTACTACATTATTAAAATTTCACTTGATTACTCAATGTCAATTGGGTGAATTAAGGCTCCATCATACAAATGGACATACAAACCCTAATTCATTTCTATCAAGTGTATAAGAATTACAACTTTAGAAGATATAAAGCATTTGAAATATAGATCGCAATCATATTACCATATGCTATCATCCACTGCATTATCTACATTATCATCATATCATTTCAAGATATCCATTTCTTATCACAAGTTCTAGGGTTTCAACCCTTATTGGAACACGAAAATGATTTCACCTCAATCAGGGCTCAACATGCCCAAAGGTCATTTAAGACCATCATATAATTTATAGCACAGTCATCCTCATTATTCCATGCCTTAAACATGGATCAAAAGGTCATAAGCAATTATGTGTCCATAGGTATTATTATGGCAAGGCACTGTGATATTCAAATAGTATTGCATTGTGGTTTCAACAGAAGAAGAGTGTAATACATTATCACATTAATCATTCAAGAGGTCTGATTATAACCAATGAATATCATATAATTACATTAAGGTTAGGTATAACAAGCTAGATCACATGGGAGTTACACATCCACTTATTATAGTGATTTATCAAATATAACTATATGATGGCAAAGGTAAGACTACAAATTAATGGTATTGAACCATCGAATTATCATCACTAGGACCCACATATAGTACCATGGGATTCATTCTAATCCATTGGATGTTGAAGCATCCACTATTATTCATTGGATCAGGTTCATCGTTTAAGGTTATCAATTGAAGCATATGTCTAACCATTAGATCAATTGAACCAAGGAACCATGGGTTTAAGGTTTAGTCAAATCTACAATTACATTCTTAACTCATCATATATGGTGATGATCTGATCCACCATTAATTGTGATCATTAGGTCACCATTGGTTGTTAGATCAGTAATACATCCATTTAACACCATCAAATATTAAGCTAATGCCATCATGGATTGATAGCATCAATAGAATACTTAGTGGATGGTAATTAAACTTCTAATTGAGCCAAAACATGACCAAAGGGGGGGTGAACATAGGTTGTTACCACAAAATTTGACACCCTTGATCATGAACATCAATTGCCAAGATAGAAACACCATTGGTTGTTGAATGGTATGACCATCAATTGTGTGATAGGGAAGGAATTGAAAACCCTAATTTGAACCATCGATTGTTTTGTACTTAGAACCATAGGTTGTTTCTATAAACCTGTCCCAGATCATATTATACCTTAGAAAGGTCGTACACATGTTTGGAAGTTCATATATAACTGGAAAAGAATAGGGAACATGTTACAACCCCGTCTCCCGGTAACCCCCAATTAAGGGAGATCGAAAGGTCAGAGCCGTTAACCAATAACCCAGATCAAAGGTTCGACAAATAATCAATAACAATTAATAAACTTTACCAACTAAACTGAAAACTGGTATAAAACAAAACTTTACTTACCTTTTTAAAACTTGGATTACTAAACTTCTATCCATATGAGAGAGAGTACTCTAACTAATCCTCCTTGGTCATTAATCCTCATTAAATTTCACATATGCCACTTTACTGTTTGTTCTTTTCTTTGTACCTAAACGCCGACAAACAAAACGTCGGTAAGCATAAGGCTGGTATGTGGGGGAAACAATAATCATGCAAATATGTTAACAATGTAATCATTCAATTAATCATTTAACAACCAAGATTACGTTTGAAGCCAAACTACTCAATCCATACCTATCCACAACTCTGTGTTGTCCCTGTAAGGACTTGTATAATACCTCTGTAAAGGTAGAGTCGCATGTCACTACTCGAGGTATCCCAATATCTAACTCAATGTGACTTGATGGTCCTACCTCGAGGTTAGCCATGTACTAAGTCATCCATAGACATTATGGACCAACCCAATAGGTAGCCATGTACTAGGTCTTCCTCTGACCTGATGGACCTACCCATAGGTAGCCATGTACTAGGTCTTCCTCTGACCTGATGGACCTACCCATAGGTAGCCATGTACTAGGTCAACTATAATGCCACAGAGGGGACCAGGATCTGAGCTTGTAGGAATATATCCTTTGTGATAGTCATAGCCACATTATAGTTTGCATGAACTAAATTCATCCAACAGTTTATTTAAAGCAACCGGTAAAACATTCGGGAATCGCCGTGAAACTAGAACGGTTATTCATAAGCGTAACCACATACCTTTAATTGCAGTTTTCAAGACAGATTCAAGTATGTAGAGAAACCCAATTAATCAAGCAAGGTTGGACAGAAATCCTGAAATGAAAGTACCAATTTCCATTTATTAATAATTATCCAATTCCATTACACTGTTTAGAATTTCAATTCCAATTTTAGGGTTTCTATGGTAATTAGGGTTTTGCTCCAATCCTTAATCATCAAGGTTCCTAATTTCATCAAATTCACTTAAAACTTTTATTTTAACATTCCCAGTAGTTCTAAGATTATATCTTGGCATATTACTCCCTTAATCTGAAATAACTTAGCTTTTATCTCCTTTTTCCTAAATTAGGGTTTTTATTATAACTTAGCCTTCTTTTATGAACTACAACTCTAATTTAGGCATCTTTGTATTCAAAATAGATAATTAAACCACTTTCATCATTAACAGGGTTAACCTTATCAATTTGATCCATTGATTCCCCAAATTACACTCTTATCATTCATTTAGGGTTTCTCATTAATTCTTAATACACTTTACTAGCCAATTAAGAAACTTTGGCAAAACGGAGTGTAATTAGGTTCTGAAAGTATTTTTATCATATTCCTTGTATTTTTCTACACCACTTTCATATATAAAGTTTTCCCATTAGACAATCCTAGTAATTTCTATCAATTTCGCAAGAAAAACCCTTTTCCTGAATATTTGGTTAGAGAGGCGAAATTACCAAAATCTGTGAGCCATTAGATCGCTGCACCCGTGGTCCTCCTCCGGATCTGACGTTCAGCGTAGTGCGTCTCCACTAACGCTGAGGTGCGCCCCGCCTCCCAGCTTGGTCCGTTGGATTACCCTGAGTCCACGATGGACTCAGGATCTATTGGTCCGTGCCTTGACTGGACCGGCCGTCAGATCTTAATCGAATGCTTCCTGGGCGTCGTCTTCTTCTTTTTTTACTCTTCCAAAATGCAGCGGTGCCGCGGCGGCACCCTTGCCGGAGCTAACTCGATCAAGAGCGGGAGAGGGAGTTGGATCCTGGGAAAAAGCCGCCTGAAATCGCGATGAGTTGAGGGATCGTGTGATACCCTTTATATAGGGTATGGGGCCTCCCTGTGAGGAGTCCCAATCCCACACGAACTAAACAACCAGCCCAATTGGGCATTTCTCGAAATTAGATCAAAACCTGGTAAAAACAGGGTCCAGATCCTTTGCAAGGATCCCCCGAACCTACTGGGACCAGAAACCTAAGTGCATATGCACTTATTCATGAGAAATCTTATGGGGAAAATCCCCCTTTGCTGTGGTTACAGTCCTTGTCCCACTGGGACTTGGACGATGAGCAGCGCCCATTGGATTAGAATCCAAGGGCCCTCATCAGGCGTGCTAGATCAAAAGGGAAATAAATTCCCAATTAAATCGAATTACATTCCTAATTAATGATATCTTTGGAAAATTCATAACTCTCAAATGGTAACTCTTTTCCTACTCAAATTTTGAGGGAAACTCAATTATAGTTTTATCTTCCATCCTACAAAATTTGAAGTTATTATCTCAAGTGTACGATTCCTTTTCTTGGTTTGCAAGTTACCATCTCATTATTCATATTTTCCATGTCTTTTCTATTTCTTTTATCATTATCTTCCAATTCTAAGTTCCTTGAACCCCAAGGAATCCATTAAACTCGAAATTCTATTTTTTGGAATTATCCCTTAGCCTTTTGTTCTTACTTTATTTATTTTCTTATGTACTCCTTATCCAATTGAATTTCTTTTTCATTACTTTTTCTTTTTCCTTCAATTGGGCTCAATGGCCAATAAGGCCTATTAAGAAAACATACAAGGCCATCATACACGAAATCCAGTTATTTGATCTAAATTATATCATTATTTATTCAAATATCTTTAATATGAGAAATTACATTTCTCACCAAATGAACCCAAAATTTGGGGTTGTAACAGAACACCATAAAAAAATTTGTAACCTTGAACAAGCATGGTTTCCTTATGCTTAGATCATCACATTAAATCATAAACATGAACTAACAAGCTTCTAGCAAGCAATATAAGTGAAGAATGTTATATAACTCACCTCTATAGAGTAGTTCAGATCCCAAACATAAATAATCTTGAGCAAATAAGGCAAGAAAACCCTAGATTCAGATCTGAACTTGGCCAAGTCGACACTTCTCTCCACAAAGAAGCAAAACCCTAAAAGAAGAAACAAGAAGGATATAGTTTCGAGTTCTAGATCCACTTTCACCATGGAATAGCAAGTTTCAGACCTGGAGAGAGATATGAGGAAGAATGGAAAAGAAATAAAGGATGAAATAAGGTAATACTTACACTTTTAGGTCAAGATCACTAGGAAGGAGCTTTAGGAACCCCTAAAGGAAGTCAATTGCAACCCTAGATTCTTTTTCCAAGAAGATCCCCACTTTTTTATTCTTTGGATAGGCAATTTACAGCAGCATAGAGGGAAAACGAGGTTCATAGAAGGAGGGAAGTGGTGGAGAGAAAATGGCTCTTTTGGGTGCTTAGGGATAAGTATATGAAACTTTAAGATAAAGAAAAAGTTGACGTTCTACTATCTTTCCAAGTGTCCATGGCCTTAAACTATTAAGAATATACAAGCACACACATAAGAAGCTCCCCCACCATACTTATAGACCTGATTATATCTCCTTTGTCGAATTTCTAAGACAATCAAATAATTCATTAGTTGATAGCTACTAAAGGTAGCTCATCCATGAAGGGGTAAACCCTAAAATACCCTTGAGGAAAATAACTTCAAACCACGGCTCAACTAGGAACCCCATGGATAAAAATACTCACAAATGATAATATAATATCTAAGGAATAAAATGTATGTGACAAATTGCAAAGAAAACCCCTCAATTGGGTAAATTGCAGAAAAGTCTAAAATGTACATAAAAGTGCATAACTTGCTCAAACAGGGTCCAAATTGGACCAAATTTGAAACTTAAGCTTGTGTTATGATTTCAAAGCATATAAAAAGGTTAGATTAGGGTTCTAAGAATTAAAGTATGGTAGTTAAGCTTATTCAACTCATTAACCAAGTTCAGGGGCCTTACAAGAATCATGTAAGAACAAGTGATGACAAGATAAAAATCATCATAAACCTAGTTTGATACTTGTATACACCCATTAGGATATGTATGTTTTATTGCAAAAATTATTTGAGCTATTTTTTTTTAAATTTAGGTCTTCATGTGACTAACTTATATTCTGAACTTTAGGGCAATCTTGTCAGTTGAATTGTGGTTTGAGCAAGAAATATCAATGGTTTTCTCGATCAAAAAATAGTTTGATTGTGAAACTTCTTTGGTTGAGCTATAATATAATCAAGTGTAGTTAACATCCACTTTTTATTGGTGTGTGGTTAGTTATTATTTTACCACCTATTTTTCTACACTGACTAGTTTGCAACTAAACACATCCTTAAAGTTTTGACATTCATCTAGATGATTCCTAAGTATTTCCCATATATAGGAGTGTCATAGGACTCAATAAAATCACACTTTAGCTCCATGTACATGTTATCTTTGTAGGATTAGATTTTTGTTTTGCTATCTCCATTTACTTCCAAGTGGGCGTAAGCCTAAATCTAGCTCTAGTTCCCTACTTCGCCAAATATAGCCTTGTATAGACCTTACGGAGTTGAATATCACTTCTTAAATAATGATTTCAATTGTTATATATGTGATAGAGAGTTGTACTAACTATTCTCCTTTCTTGTTTACTATTTGGTTCAAACCTTTAGTACAACTTCTTGAGAGAAGGTTGTATCAAAGTGGCATATCTTAGAAAATTATATTTGGAGTGTGGGATGCATATGTAAATAAACATATGCACAAATGCCCAAAAACCAAGGGTCGGTATAATGTGTCATCCATATTAAATACAAAAATATCAGTAAATTATAGTTACAAGATGAAAATGTGATATTTTTATGAGATGACACAACTCTAACCATGTAAAGTAATAAAGTTCCTTTCTTCTGATATCTAAAATTGTAGATAATAGAATTTGTGTCAAATGACTATTAGATCTCTCTCTCTCTCTACACGTACAATGATGACTTCTGTCCTTTACACACTTGAAGTCATCTACATTTTAATCTTTATATCTATATATTGTGTGTTTAATTTTTTTTATAAGACTGATAATGCCAACAGATACAAAAATTTAGTCTTTCAATAAGTTCTATGCTATAAATGATGAGGACGTTCTTCAGTTATGGTGACTATGGAGTACAATATATATTAAACATCTACTACAATATTAATATATAGTTAGAAATTGAATAATAATGGTTGAAGGAGTCATATTATAACCAATTAATGATGAGTAATAAAACCTAAGATTTAATTCTTTATAAAAAGATTTCAACCAATTTATAATGCATATATGGCATTGTATGATAATATTTTTCCAATGTATCACACAAAAATATATGGTAAGATTTCAACTTGTTTATCTCTTTTGTCTTCCTCTATTCCATGCATTTATTATGTATATCTAGAAACATTATAAAGTATATGTCATCCACAATATTTTGTGACATGCATAAATTGAAGCATAAATTAAGGTAAAGTTTATTTGTGTTTAACATTGTATTTTCTAATTTGACTCTTTCCCCTATTTATATTCTATATCAAGAAGCATATTATAGATGTGATTGTTTACTTATTAATTTCTTGCTTTTACTTTCCTTCACATTCTTATTTCTATGTTTAGCTGTATTCATCTTTTTCTAGGAATACCAAAAAAATTAAGAAAAATACAAAGAGAATTCTTTTCTTGTTTACAAGTATTAGTATACAAACAATTCGCTAATACACAAAGACACATATGCTCATCATGATGCCAGGGTGGCTTAGCAATGTGTGGATTGTTGTCACTAAATGTGTTCACATATTTCTAGATATGACTCACGAAAAATATGATGTATCTCTCTCTCTTTGATTGTATAATGATAAAACTTAGCAAACTTCTTGTTGCAAGCTTTACAAAAAAGCAAAACACATGTTTCTATTAGTAGTTTCCACACCCAGCTTGGATTGATGTAAATCCCTCTATACTTTCTGTAAATGTAATTGCTTAATCATCATTATTTAAAATTTAGTTTTCTTTTGACATGTAGGTGTTATACTCAAAATGTAATATTGTTGTTGAAAAATGTCTTGTTGAAACTATACTCAGTTTAAACTTCATATTTATATATGTGATACACTTCCAATAAGAAATGTAAGGATCAATCAATGAGCTGCTATTATACAAAAAAATGAAACCACCTATGGATCAATCGAACGGTCGAATGATTAAGTGGTTGAGCGTGACACTTTTCTACATTTTACATTGTCAATTTGACTATATTTATTGGATAAATATCAATCAAAGAATTCAAAATTGGACATATATATGGAAAATATAGGGATCAAGAGAGACAAAGAAACAAATTATCGAGAGAATATATATATACTATTATACAAAAAGAGTGAGACTCCTGGCGGATCAATAGAACAATCGAATGATTAAGTGGTTGAGTGAGACCATTTCCTACATTCTACATTGTTGACTTAGATTACATTTATTGGATAAAGATAAATGAAAGAATTCAAAACTGGATGTATGTATGTATGTATATATATATATATATATATATATATATATATATATATATATATATATATATATATATATATATATATATATATATATATATATATATATATATATATATATATGGAAAATATAGGCATCAAGAGAGACAAAGAAATGAACTGTTGAGATACTATATATATATATGTAGAGGGAGAGGAAGTTAAGCTAAAATACACTCAAGTGTACCAGAGACTCTATACACCTCAATCATTTTCTATAGTAAAGCAATTATTTTAGAAATCTAAACTGATGTTCTTCTTAATTATCATAAGAAAATACTATCAAATAAATTTGATCTCATTCGGACACTTATATGTTATGAATCTAAAAGATGCAAAAACATATATTTCAAATTAATTATGTGCGTCGATTTTGTTGTTCTTGAATGATGTGGCTTATTCTCATCCAAATGGTCTCAAATTTGTATGTAGTCTATTATTATTATATCAATAAAGATCAACTGATTATATTCTATAAATATATACCTTATATAGGCAAACACTCTATTTGGGTGTACAGTGTGATTTGTACACTCGAATGTATTCTAACCTCTCTCTATTTATCTCTCTATCTCTGTCTCTCTTATATATATATATATATATATATATATATATATATATAAATATTCATTCTAGAATACACTCGAGTATACAAATGACACTGTACACCTGAATGATATTTTCCTATGTAGACCATTTATCTGCAAAATCTAATCCATTGATCTTCATTGTTACAATAGTAATGGTCCCCATAAAAAATTTGAGTCTGTTTGGATGAATTTAGGTCATTCATCTAAGGATATCGAAATTGACACACATAACTAATTTAAAAAGCATGATTTTTGTCTCCTTCAAATGCATGACCTATAACTGTCTAAATGAGCTCAACTTTATTATATAGAATGTTCTTAAGATAATTAAGAATATCAATGATTTCGATTTTTAAAATGATTTCTTCATCATGGAAAATAACTGAGGTGTATAGCATCTCTGGTACACTCGAGTATATTACAAATTCACTATATATATTGTGTGTGAGAGAGATAAAATGATTGTAAATAATAAATCCACACACATGACACGTGAGACATACATGCCAACATTTAAGAAAAGCAGTTACATATGTCTTAGATGATTATTTTTGTGTTGTTCTTTTGGTCTCATCAAAGGTTTACATATTCTGATCAAACCTACAAGCTGATTGGATGGTGGTGGTTAGTTGGACAAGGCAATGCAGTCCAACCCTCCGGTAGAGGTGAAAGTTGAAGGAGTTTTTTATCATTGGAATTGTAGGACGACCTTTGATTATTTTAAATTTGAAAAGGAGGTTAGCTTTACAAAAGTACATATAATTGTCATCTATTGATATAACAGAAGAGGTTTATAAAACTATGAGTTATAAATTGTAAATGACAACAAACAAATACTTTCTGTATATTATACTTACACATTCTTAGATTTTTTACTTTACTTTTCAACTAAAATATACTCTTAAAAAAAATTAAAATTGATGTCCTTGTATTTGAAATTACATAATGTGTATTCTCCTATTTCTAGTTTGCAACCATCATCGTTGTATGAATGTTACTCTAATACATTACAAGTTTGTAGATATGGTCCACGTGAAACATGACATATCTATCCCTCTCCACTATGTAACGAAACTGAACAAACTTCTTATTGTGGAACACAACTTAACTACTTTTTATTGTACAACAAAGATTCTTTTCTCATTTACAACCATTGGTGTATAAATGATACTCTGATATGTTACAAGTTTGAAGATACAATCCATAGGAAACATGATCTCTCTCTATATATATACACTATAATGAAGCTTGACAAACTTCTCATTGTGGAGTTGACAAACAAAAAAAAACATAGTATACCTATTAGTATTTCCCACACACCCCTGACATTGATCTATACCTCCATTCTAAACTATAATTATGCTTAGTCATCAATGTTTCAAAGTTAACTTTCTTTCGGATTAACCAATCAATTTTGGGATATAAGAATGAAACTCTCAATAAATCAATTGAACAATCAAAAGATTAAGTGCCTCAATCAGATAATTTTTGTGGAGTTTTTCTTTTGGTCTTATCAAAAGTTTACATATTATGATCAAACCTAAAAGTTGATTAGATAGTGAAAGTGCTTTAGACAAGGCAATAAAGTCCAATTCGGTCTAGCATGTGTTGTTATATTTTGTGGGATTATGCTGGAAATGTATGACATCCTAGATTTTCTAAAACTTAATCTAATGTGCGACGTCCAAATTGAAAGCTCACCTCAGCGAGACTATAATTTGACACCACACACTAGGCTAAGAAGAAGAAAATCAGATGAATTTAGAAGGAAACAACAGTAGCATATGCACATGAACAAGAATAAAACTAAGCATCATATGTTCACCATTCAACATATAATTACATAATGAATTGTTACATCATTTTGTTGGGTTTTAGGGGAGACAAAGAAGGCAGTGGAAACAAAAGAAATTCTTCTCCCAAACCCAGAATAAAGGAATCGCGTCAACGTCTATACAATAGGAAGAATGGATTGTAGAGGCATACCTTATCCCGAGGCTTGCTCGGTGACGTTACCTCGTGGCTTGTGCGGTCTTCACCTCTGGTCTTGGATGGTGTCTATGTATCTCCTGGTCTTACCGGGACTGTCGAGATTGACAGATGTCCTTCGAGTGACAGAAGTCTCCTGCCTCTGAAGTAGTCCACACGGACCACCTGGAACTCCGATCTCCTTGTCCCACAAGGAATCGAAAGGAGTCGCACCCTCATGTCGGCGTACTAGTCACCGACACACTCTCCTGCCACCAGTCACTTTTCTGTAGTTGTTTTTCCCTTATTGTGCCCCCCTTATCGGGTAGCACTTGCTCGGGCTCTCTCGGTTACCACAACCAAAGAGAACGACAACTTTACACAGCAACTGGTGTTCTGAGTTGTTGTTCGAGAAGCCCCCAGTACCCCTATATATATAGGAGGGTCATGGGACATGGTTCTCTACCTCGGGCAATGCGGGATTAAAGCAGGAGTAGAAGGGTTCGAGATTTTCTACAAAACAACCAATTGTGCCAGCTGAATTGATCGTTTCAAGCATGAACTGGTTGGTTGGGAACCTGAGCCGATTGGTTCACACTTCAACCGATCGGTTTGGGCACCTGAGCCGATCGGTTCACTTCTAAACCGATCGATTCACTGCCCTGGTCAGTTCCCGATTGACTTTTCCTCTTTTGTTTCGAATTGATCCAAATACCAATCCTTGTTCCAATCAAATTGGACAAGTGAAACGAAGAGAAATTTCTTGCCAACCTGACTTTGCCAACTTGCTCAGTTGGACCAGTTGAGTCGATCGGTTCAACCCTTGAATCAGTTGTCTCAACCTGTCATGAGCCGATCGGTTCAACACATGAGCCGATTGGTTCACCAACCTGAGCCGATCGGTTCATCATATGAGCCGATCGGTTGGGAGTGCAGACTGTGCAAAATCAGTCAATTGCAGTTTCAATCAATATGATACTTTAATCAATCGGCCCAACACCTTAGACACTATGATATTGAACTATCAATTGATTGAGTGTTTAATTGAACTACTAAACTCTTTTAGTAATCAATCTAAACATCATTTGTGGATAAAATACTCTTCCAGGTAAAATCCTATGTGTGTGACCCTGCAAGTCCATTTCACATTGGCAGTGAAAGTCTATAACACTTATGACTTCACAAGTAGAGAGCGGTGCCTAGTCACACATCAGTGCTACCCAAGTGAAAAGGAAAGTTGGAGAAAAACTTTCAATCCTACAATCTCTGAATGGTGTTACAACGAATGTATAATTCCTATGTCACTGATATCCCGAATGAACTCAAGGCATGGAACAATCATCCTTTCAATGTTCATTCACTTTCTTGATCTCAGAGTAGATTGGAGGAGATATGTATGACATCAATATCACATACTAATTCACACATCCGTGCATGCCTATCTCAATCCTACTCATCAAGTAGCCATGGACATCAAGCTCCCTTAGGAGGGAAAAATCCCATATCTATCACTCACCCCTCAAAATCCCCATGTGTCAAAGCCACCCAATCATCACCTTTATAACAACCCATGTTTCAGAACTATGTTTGATGATGTCAAAGTATACCCAACGACATGTGTTGAGTGTAGTGATTTCAAGTCAAAGAATCACACTCACCACCATCACTGTGAGAGCTGACTGTGACTACCAAATCATGGTTCCATGTATCACTCTCATGGTGGGTCTGTCTGGTACACTTGTTCTCTAACAAGTACCTATGTGTTTGGTTTGATATCTCCATATCATGACTAATGAGATTTTGTCATCAACCAACACCACAATCTAGTCTTGTGTGTCATTGTTGTCTATATACCTTCCACAATGACATCTGACTAGGGACATAATAAGAATGTACAAACTCTTAGCATCTGTATGATCTCATCGTTTAGGTCCTTAACCTGAAAGTATACATCATTGAGTACTGTCATTCTCTAGACATTCAATCTATTCTATCATTATCTCATATGACTGAACCAGAAAGAATTGTAAGATTGCCTTTGATGTTTATCAAATCAATATTAATGTATCTCACCAATCATCCCATGATTGGCTCTCAGGGCATACATACCAACAGACTCCCACTTGCATTGTGAGCCAATCACCCTTGAATCATATTCATAGTGATCTTCAAACATTTCCCACATGTTACTATGCTCTAGTGCTAACATAGTGAGTTATGGAAACACTTTGCCAAAGTCGGTATTAACTGCATGTCTCTCATCTCTTCGTTGTACGTCACACGTATGAGATGGAGTTGCCGTAATATGCGATCTTGTATTCCTTTGCTAACCTTTAGCCACATTGCATGACCAATCACTCCTAACTTGTCATTAATGACCAGAATAACTATAAGTTCCTCTCTATGAACTCCTAGATCCATATAGTATCCACTGATATTCTCTAACACACGGATACTCAACTTTTCCTTTTAAAATGGCTTTATTGGAACATTTTCATTTATCAATAAACATTCACTTTTATATATATCCCATATATATTTTGTGATTAATTTTTTATCCTTCTCAAAAGTTCACATCAGTGTAACTCTTTACAGTGAACCCTTCCTTATTTTCATAGAACTAGTACTTCTCAAGTATTTATCAAGTTCTTATGGTATTCCAGTAACCCTTACTGGAACTAGACAGACATCCACTCGTCATGTCCCACATACAAATTATCATGATGAGCACATCATATTGTCATATCCTACATACAAGATGATGAATGCATTTTATTCTTGCTATGTCCATACATGAAAGATAATGGGATAATTACATACATGATAGATCCATATCTACTCTTAGTTTTCCCACTCTTCATAAGAATTGGACACTTGGCCTTGGGATACTAACTCCATGTAACATGGACAAGTTTTCTCCCACTGAATATGTGCACACTGAACCCTTCAATATAGATTGCCAATGTATGCTTTCTCTTTTCAGGTTAAGAGGTTTTCGAGAACTATCTCTATAGATCTCTATTCCTATCACATAGGAAACGTCTCAATCTTCCCTAAAGATAATTTCCACTTTGGATTTCCATTCTAGAACATCTCATTCCTCATTGACATGTGGAATGCAAATACGCTCCCACTAAATCACAGATCCCTTCTTTATCTTTGACATATCAGTCAAACCCTTTGACCATATCATCAAAGTAAAGATCCAGCTCTGAGTTGCTTGTACTTAATCAATCACATTGATTAGTCTATTGTAACTTATAGACTTCATTTGCATTAATGGATTCATAAATCTTATAGGTTGTGTCACGTACACATCCTTGTTTTTATTCCTCATGGGAATGCAGTTTTAGTATCCGTATGCCAAATTTCTTAGTCATTAAGTTGCAATCAACAAGCATCATCCTTCTCAAAATGTTATCCATGTGTCTTAACGCTTAAGACTCATTTGTACTTATGGATTTCATCCCAATGGGTGCTATCATCAAGGTCATACCTTATGGTTCACATGGAAGTCATTTAGGATGTAATGGTCATAAACCATAACTCAAAATCCAGTTCCTCAATATCATCTAGATAGTTGACTCATCACATGACCAACTCATCACATAGATAATCGAGGTGTATGTGTCAAGGATATAAGAACTCACAACTCCTTGTGATTCTTAATGTCCTTTATTAGTGTGGGGTATTCTTTATTTAAGAAGAAATTAGTTATTTGATAATCATCCTCTAACTCCTTAGAGTATGACTCCTTTTGATTTAGACATCACCATGCCTTAATCATGAGCTCACTATGATACACTATAATAATCACTCATAAGGATCTCAAACATTTGGTCTAAGTATTTCATTCATTGATCTCATCAAGAATTAACACTTTACCAAATCCGTACTTCATCTATGATATTCTTGAACACTTCAAGATATTCATATTGGTATTTCTATAAACACTGTTTGAAGTACTAGCATTAACTCTAATAGGTATGTAAATACATCACATGTATTATACCTAATAGGGTAATCATTCTCCCACTACTACTAGTGAAGATTGATTGATCATGTCTAAGAGATTCATGTCTCTTACTGGTTATCTAACCAAAAGAGTCTCAATTTATCCATCATATGGAAATTAGAAATGAGTTTCTCATGATTTATGCTAATTTGATTGTTTGAGTTATCAATAACTTTTAGGTATCATTTTATCTTATGCATACCAAGTACCAAAAGATAAACAAGGCATTTCCATAAGGAAACATCAACTTTATTAATTGCCATTAGTGTCATACAATATGCAAAAATAATGTGTTTCTATCTATTGGCAATTATGAAATAGCAGTTCATAACTCTATTACATGTCTTTAAGGCTGAAAATAAACTAAAGTACTCCTATCTATGGCGGAAACATTTACCCCATTTATTGGGTGTTTTACACTTTATATCTTGGTATCATATACCTCAAAAAGTGTTACAAGTTTATTTCATGACACCTTCAGGTGGAGACGTCTGTCGCCTCCTTCTTCTTTAGTTCTTCCAGATAGAGTGGAAAATTCCTTTTATAATGTCCTAGATTTTGACAATGGTGGCAATTGCCTCTCTTGGTCATGCCTCCCTTGGCCTTTAGAGTTGAAGACGACTTGGGCTGCTAGCTAGCATCAGAACCTTTCTTAGCCTTGCCTTTGCCCTTGCACTTGGACTTGCCTTTCTTGTTGTTGATCATCATCACAGACTTAGGCTTGTCCTTCTTCATCTGTGCCTTGACTGTCCTCAACATGCCTAACAACTCTGTCAATGGCTTGTCAAAGTTGTTCATGTTGTAGTTCATCACAAACTGACTATAGGATTCTGGCAAAGATTGTAGTATCACGTCAGTAGCCAACTCTTGGCTCAGGGGAAATCCCAGTCTCATCAGGTTCTCCACATACCCAATCATCTTGAGCGTGTGAGGACCAACAAGATCTCCTTCTGTCATGACACACTTGAACAGCGCCCTGGAGACATCATATCTCTCTTACTGTGCTTGATCTTCATACATGTTCTTGAGATGCTGAATCATTTCAATGACACCCATGTTCTCATGTTGTCTCTGTAACTCGTAGTTCATGGAGCAAAACATCAAGCACTTTACATCAATGGCATCTTCAGAATGCTTCTTGTAAACATCCCTTTCTTCCTTTGTTGCAGTAGGAGCATGTTCCTCTGGTATTGGAGTATCCAGGACATAGAGCTTTCGCTCTTGAGTGAGAACAATTCTCAATGTCCTAAACCAGTCGTGGAAGTTAGTCCCATTCAGCTTGTCCTTTTCAAGGACCGATCGCAATGAAAAGTGATTGTTGTTTGTTGTCATTTGTACTACAAAAGGAAATATATGCAATTCAGTCCAAAACTCAATTTTGACTTATTTGATTGATTTGAAAGGTTGACGATATAATTAGGACTTTAATTAATTATCACTCCCACTATTTTTTGTTCAAATTGATATCCCTCACCATCAATTCAGAAGATTACAGTGTATAACCTTCTAGTGGGTCAAGGTTCGTATTTCATCAAGTCATGAGTCAGCTTTGGTTGATCGCCCATAATCTTGAGTATTTAGGTAGGCCATCATGCCAATTGCATCATATTCAACTCTTGATGAATGAACATGTACAACACCTTGCCATGAACATTCCGTGCCTCTGGGCTTAGATGCTCTAAGAATCACCAGTTAAGTCTATCCCAAAAGCCTACACGGTAAACATGCACCATGCTTTGGCAGAACCTACATGTCTACCCTTCAGACTTCCGCAAGATGGATGGCGCCCCATGCTTTGGCGTAACCTACGCTTGGTCGATCGAGTTTTTCATGTGTGTCACTAATGGAAGGCATATAAGACTTAATATTTAGATGAGGGATTTGGTTTTATAGGTACATATACATATCTAATCACCACAATACATAGTACGTATCATATACATGCTATATCCCACAGAAAACATGTGAAATGATAAAAGTGATGATTATGTCCATCCTAATGTGATTCCTCGAGCCAAGAGGAATCACGGTCATCTAGGTCCACATCACATGAAATCTGTACAAGATGAACTCTATGCTTTGCCGTTCTGGGTTTGATCAACTCATCTCCATGATTGATCGACTCGCCATCAGGCCGGTCGGTTGGGTTCCACCAGTCGATCGACTGGCGCCTCCAGCCGATCAGTTCACTGGTCGTCGTGCATCTTCTCAGGGCCACCACCCACTTGTCTCGTTCCTCAAACCAGTCGTCTAGAATGCCAACCGATCGGTTCACGCCTTGAACCAATCGTCTCAGTTGTCATCATGTTGTCCATCGTTCTTTGACATAACAAGAAAAAAAAAATCTATCATATTTACATTTGAATAGGGAAACCCCGAGTTACATTCAGGGGAGAAAAGGTAGGAAAGAAATCTCGAGTTATCTCGAGTTACATCAAGAAAAAGAGATAGGGAATCGGTACGCAGACCGAGATGCAAGCAACAACAAACAACCACACACAAATATAGGGTTTATTGGCCATAACCACGCTATACATCCACCACAATACTCATTTAAGGGTGACGTGTATCGAGTGCATTCATATTACATATCATATATGCATATTGGGATTTGTGGATTTAGGATTGGACATGTAAAAAGCCAATTTTATTCGCATCGTATGCAATAAATAAAGGCGAAAAACCAAAATCGATCACATTGATAATCCTAAAGTGTAGAGCAGTTGACGTGGCTCTGATATCACTGTTCGTTTTTAGGGGAGACAGAGAAGGCAGTGGAAATAAAAAAATTTCTTCTCCCAAAACCAGAATAAAAGAATCGCGTCAACGTCTATACAATAGGAAGGATGGTTTGTAGAGGCATACCTTGTCCCGAGGCTTGCTCGGCGACGTTACCTCACAGCCTGCACGGTCTTCACCTCCAGTCTTGGACGGTGTCTGTGCAGCTCCTGGTCTCACCGGGACTGTCGGGATTGACATATGTCCTCCGAGTGGCAGAAGTCTCCCGCCTCTGAAGTAGTCCACACAGACCACCTAGAACTCCGATCTCCTTGTCCCACAAGGAATCAGAAGGATTCGCACCCTCCTATCGGCGTACTAGTCACCAACACACTCTCCTGCCACCAATCACTTTTCTGCAGTTGTCTTTCCCTTGTTGTACCTCCCTTATCAGGTAACACTTGCTCGGGCTCTCTCAGTTACCACAACCAAAGAGAATGACAACTTTACAGAGCAACTGGTGTTCTGAATTGTTGTTCGAGAAGCCCCCAATACCCCTATATATAGGAGGTTCATGGGACATGATTCTCTATTCCGGGCAATGCGGGATTAAAGCAGGAGTAGAAGGGTTCAATATTTTCCACAAAACAACCAACTATGCCAGCTGAACCAATCGTTTAATTCAAGCATGAATCGATCGGTTGGGGACCTAAGCTGATCGGTTCACACCTCAACCGATCGGTTGGGGCACCTGAGCCGATCAGTTCACTTCTGAACCGGTCGGTTCACTGCCCTGCTCAGTTCCCGATTGACTTTTCCTCTTTAGTTTCGAATTGATCCAAATACCAATCCTTGTTCCAATGAAATTAGACAAGTGAAATGAAGAGAAATTTCTTGCCAACCTAACTTTCCCAACTTGTTCGGTTGGACCAGTTGAGCTGATCGGTTCAACCCTTGAACTGGTCGTCTCAACCTGTCATGAGCCGATCGGTTCAACACATGAGCCGATCGGTTCACCATCCTGAGCTGACCGGTTCATCATATGAGCCGATCGGTTGGGAGTGCAGACTGTGCAAAATCAGTCAATTGCAGTTTCAATCAATCTGATACTCTAATCAATCGGTCCAACACCTTGGACACTATGATATTGAGCTATCAATTGATTGAGTGTTTAATTGAACTACTAAACTCCTTTAGTAATCAATCTAAACATCATTTGTGGATAAACTCCTCTTCCAGGTTAAATCCTATGTGTGTGACCCTACAGGTCCATTTCACACTGGCAGTGAAAGTCTATAACACTTATGACTTCACAAGCAAAGAGCGGTGCCTACTCACACATCATTGCTACCCAAGTGAAAAGGAAAGTTGGAGAACAACTTTCAATCCTACAATCCATGAATGGTGTTATAGAGAATGTATAATTCCTTTGTCACTGATATCCCGAATGAACTCAAGGCATGGAACAGTCATCCTTCCAAGGTTCATTCACTTTCTTGATCTCAGAGTAGATTGGAGGAGATATGTATGACATCAATATCACATACTGATTCACACATGCGTGCACACCTATCTCAATCCTACTCATCAAGTGGCCATGGACATCAAACTCCCTTAGGAGGGACAAATCCCATATCTATCACTCACCCCTCAAAAGCCCCATGTGTCAAAGCCACCCAATCATCACCTTTATAACAACCCATGTTTCAGGACTGTGTTTGATGATGTCAAAGTGTACCCAACGACATGTGTTGAGTGTAGTGATTTCAAGTCAAAGAATCACACTCACCACCATCACTGTGAGAGCTGACTGTGACTATCAAATCATGGTTTCATGTGTCACTCTCACGGTGGGTCTGTCCGGTACACTTGTTCTCTAACAAGTACCTATGTGTTTGGTTTGATATCTCCATATCATGACTAAAGAGATTCTGTCATGAACCAACACCACAATCTAGTCATGTATGTCATTGTTGTCTATCTACCTTCCACAATGACATCTGACTAGGGACATAATAAGAATGTACAAACTCTTAGCATTCGTATGAACTCATCATTCAGGTCCTTAACCTGAAAGCATACGTCATTGAGTACTGTCATTCTCTAGACATTCAATATGTTCTATCATTATCTCATATGACTGAACCAGAAAGAATTGGAAGCTTGCCTTTGATGTTTATCAAATCAATCTTAATGTATCCCACCAATCATCCCATGATTGGCTCTCAGGGCATACATACCAACACATTTGATGTTACATATTGAATAATTTGTGTTACATATGCATGTACTACTACTAAACAACAAGATCTTAAGACAATTTGTCCACATGTACATCAGCTCGCGACACAACTCTCAACTATCAAGTTCTTTAAGAGCACATGCCCACATCATTTTTATAAATCACACCTATACAAAAGATTATATGTGATACACGTCAGCACAATATTTAAGAATATTGTACCGAATACACCTATGTGTCTTTTTATATACCTCTCATTTTTATGTTGAATGGTGAACATGTGTTGTGGTTTGTTTATTATTCATGTGCATGTGCTACCGCTGTTACCTTCTGACTTCCTCTGATTTTCTTCTTCTTAGCCTAGTGCGTGAGTTTAAATTTAGATTCTCATTGAGGTGAGAGTTTCAATTTAGACATCACACATCAAATTAAGTTTTAGAAAATCTAGGGACGTCACAAAATGTGATTCTTGTAGAGGTGAAAGTTGAAGGAATTTTTAAACATTGGAAACGTAGCATAGCCCCTTATTTTTTTAAATGGAAAAAGAGGTTACTTTTACAAAAAGTACATATAATCGTCATCTAATGATATAAAAAATGAAGTTATAAAACTAGGGGTTGAAAAATTCTAAATGGCAACAAACAAATACTTTCTATATTATATAGTTACATATTCTTATATTGTTTGCTTTACTTTTCAACTACAACACTCTTTTAAATGAATTAAAATGAACCTCCTTGTATTTGAAATTACATAAATTGTATTCTCCTATTTCTGGAGTTGTCAACTATATGAAGATAAATACAACAAAGATTTTTTTCATTTACAACCATCAATGTATAAATGATTCTCAAATACACTAAAAGTTTGTAGATATGATTCATCGAAAACATAATATCTCTCTATTTTTGTACTGTACAATGAAGTTTGACAAACTTATTATTGCAGATTTGACAGATAAACAAAACATAGTATTCTTGTTAGCATTTCCCACACCACGTGGCACTGATATAAATCTATCCCTCCTTTCTAAACTACAATTATGCTTAGTCATCAATGTTTCAAACTTAACTTTCTTTCAAAAAGTTCAATGCTATCACTGTTGATGATGTTTTTCAGTTATGGTGACTACGAAGGACGATATGTGTTAAACCTCTAAAACCATAGTAATAAGTAGTTAATAATTAAATAAAAATGGTTGAAGGAGTCATATAATAATCACTAAATGATGAGCAATGAAATTTACAGACATATTATATATATATTACGTCATATAGCAATATTTCATCCAATGGTTTTTATAATTTTTACAACTTACTGCTGATTAGAAAATATATATCCTCTTTATTTAGATGATCTATGAATGCCACATTGAGGTAATTTTTAATATACATGTTATCTAAGGGGTATAAATCACATCTATAAGGTTAGATTTATTTCTAGAGTTTTGCGAGCATCATAAATGAATATTGATATACATAAGCTACATGTACTCAGGTACACAAGTCTTTTAGCCTATATACATATATATTGTGTGTGAGAAAGAGAAAAAAATGATCATAAATAATAAAATCCACACCTATTTCACGACACATGCCAACATTTAAGATGAGTAGTTACAATTGTCTTAGACCATTATTTTTGTGTTTTCTTTTGGTCTCATCAAAGGTTTAACTATTATTAGATTGTTTATTCTCCTCTTCAAGTGTGATACTATTTTAAACGAATCAAAAAGAATCTCCATGTATTTGCAATTATATAATATGTATTCTCCTATTTGTAGAGTTCTCAGCAAGAAGAAGAAAAAGATAACAGATATTCTTTTCTCGTTTACAACCACCGGTATATGAACGTTACTCTATTACATTACAGGTTTGAAGATATGATTCACGAGAAACATGACACCTCTATCCTTCTCTACTGCATAATGAAGCCTTAACAAACTTCTCTATTGTAGAGTTGACAAACAAACGAAACATGGAACCCCTATTAGCATTTCCCAGACAGACACCTTCCACATTGATATAAATCTAATCCCTCCTTACTAAAATACAATTATGTGTAATCATTGATGTTAATTTCAAAACCTAACTTTGTTTTGTTGGACCAGTCCATCGGTTTTGGGATATAAGAATGAAACTCAGGATTGACCAACTCAACAGTCAAACGATTAAGCGGCTCAATGGGACAATTTTTTGCATTGTATACTGTCTATTTTGACTACGTTTATTTCATAAAGATCAACGAAAGGATTCAAAATTGGAAACATACATGGAAAAGATAGGCATGAAGGAGAAACAAGGAAAAAAGAAAGAAAAGGAAAGGGAATTGACGGCCGGGAGACAGTACCCACACTAGCGTCAAACATAGGCCAACGTTTGCGAATTACACATGTATCATTTATACTGTGTTTTTGTGCTTTCCTTTGGGGGTCCCATCAAAGGCTTACAGATACAGATCAATGATTGAGAATGTGCTGCTATTTCTCTGTAGGATAATTTATGAGCTATCAACAAGAAGAAGAAAAAGATATAACAAATATTCTTTTCTCATTTACAACCACAGGTGTATGAATGATAATCTACTACATTACAGGTTTGTAGATATGATCAATATTAAGCTAATGTCATCGTGGATTGATAGCATCAATAGAATACTTAGTGGATGGCAATTAAACTTCTAATTGAGCCAAAACTTGACCAAAGGGGGGTGACCATAGGTTTTTACCACAAAATTTGACACCCTTGATCACAAACATTAGTTGCCAAGGTAGCAACACCATTGGTTGTTGAATGGTATGACCATCGATTGTGTGACAGGGAAGGAATTGAAAACCCTAATTTGAACCATCAATTGTTTTGTACTTAGAACCATAGGTTGTTGCTATAAACCTGTCCCAGATCATATTATACCTTAGAAAGGTCGTACACATATTTAAAAGTTCATATAGAACTGGAAAAGAATAGGGAACACCATAAAAAAACTTGTAACCCTAAACAAGCATGGTTTATTTATGCTTAAATCATCACATTAAAGCATAAACATGAACCAACAAGTTGTAGCAAGCAATATAAGTGAAGAATGTTATATAACTCGCCTCTATAGAGTATGTAATATCCCAAACATAAATAATCTTGAGAAAATAAAGCAAGAAAACCCTAGATTCAGATCTGAACTTGGCCAAGTAGGCACTTCTCTCTACAAAGAAGAAAAACCCTAAAAGAAGAAACAAGAAGGATATATTTTTGAGTTCTAGATCCACTTTCACCATGGAATAGCAAGTTTCTGACCTTAAGATATATGAGGAAGAAGGGAAAAGAAATAAATGAATGAAATAAGGTAATACTTACACTTTTAGATCAAGATTACTAGGAAGGAGCTTTAGGAACCCCTAAAAGAAGTCAATTGCAACCATAGATTATTTTTCCAAGAAGATCCCCACTTTTTTCTTCCTTAGATAGGAAATTCATAGAAGCACAGAGGGAGAACGAGGTTCATATAAGGAGGGAAGTGGTGGAGAGAAAATGGCTTGTTTGGGTGCTTAGTGATAAGTATATGAAACTTTAAGATATAGAAAAAGAAAAGTTGACATTCTACTATCTTTCCAAGTGTCCATGGCCTTAAACTATTAAGAATATACAAACACACACACAAGAAGATCCCCCACCATTCTTATAGACATGCTTATCTCTCCTTTGTCGAATTTCCAAGACAATCAACATTAGTTGATAGCTACTAAAGGTAGATCATGTAAAGTAATAAAATTCCTTTCTTCTGATATCTAAATTTGTAGATAATAGAATTTGTGTCAAATGACTATTAGATCTCTCTCTCTCTACACGTATAATGATGACTTCAGTCCTTTACACACTTAAAGTCATCTGCATTATAATCTTTATATCTATATATTGTGTGTTTAATTTTTTTATAAGACCGGTAATACCAATGGATACAAAAATTTAGTCTTTCAATAAGTTCTATGCTATACATGATGATGATGTTCTTCAGTTATGGTGACTATGGAGTACTATATATATTAAACATCTACAACCATATTAATATATAGTTAGAAATTGAATAATAATAGTTGAAGGAGTCATATTATAACCACTTAACGATAAGTAATAAAATCGAAGATATAATTCTTTATAAAAAGATTTCAACCAATTTATAATGTGTATATGGCATTGTATGATAATATTTTTCCAATGTATGGCATAAAAATATATGGTAAGATTTCAACTTGTTTATCTCTTTTGTCTTCCTCTATTCCATGCATTTATTATGTATATCTAGAAGCATTATAAAGTATATGTCGTCCACAATATTTTGTGACATGCATAAATTTAGGTAAAGTTTATCCGTGTTTAACATTGTATTTTCTAAATTTGACTCTTTCCTTGATTTATATTCTATATCAAGAAGCATATTATAGACCTTTGTGATTGTTTACTTGTTAATTGCTTGCTTTTACTTTCCGTCACATTATTATTTCTATGTTTAGCTATATTCACCTTTTTCTAGGAATATCAAAAAAATTAAGAAAAATACAAAGATAATTCTTTTCTTATTTACAAGTATTAGTATACAAACAATTTGCTAATACATAAAGAAACATACGCTCATCATGATGCCAGGGTGGCCTAGAAATGTATGGATTGTTGTCACTAAATGTGTTCACATATTTCTAGATATGACTCATGAAAAACATGATGTATCTTTAACTTTTTCTCTCTCTTTGATTATATAATGATAAAACTTAGCAAACTTCTTGTTGCAAGCTTTACAAACAAACAAAACACGTGTTCCTATTAGTAGTTTCCATGCCCAACTTGCATTGATGTAAATCCCTCTATACTTTCTGTAAATGTAATTACTTAATCATCATTATTTAAAATTTAGTTTTCTTTTGACATGTAGGTGTTATACTCGAAATGTAATATTGTTGTTGAAAAATGTCTTGTTGAAACTGTACTCAGTCTAAACTTCGTATTTATATATGTGATACACTTCCAATAATAAATGTAAGGATCAATCAATGAGCCGCTATTATACAAAAATAAAAAATAAAACCACCAATGGATCAATCAAATGGTCGAATGATTAAGTGGTTGAGCGTGACACTTTTCTACATTTTACATTGTCAATTGGACTATATTTATTGGATAAATATCAATCAAAGAATTCAAAATTGGACATATATATGGAAAATATAGGCATCAAGAGAGACAAATAAACAAATTATCGAGAGACTATATATATATTATTATACAAAAAGAGTGAGACTCCCAACGGATCAATAGAACAATCCAATGATTAAGTGGTTGAGTGAGACCATTTCCTACATTCTACATTGTTGACTTAGATTATATTTATTGGATAAAGATCAATGAAACAATTCAAAACTGGATGTATATATATATGGAAAATATAGGCATCAAGAGAGACAAAGAAATGAACTGTCGAGATACTATATATATGTAGAGAGAGAGGAAGTTCAGCTAAAATACACTCAAGTGTACCAGAGACTCTATACACCTCAATCATTTTCTATAGTAAAGCAATTATTTTATAAATCTAAATTGATGTTCTTCTTAATTATCTTAAGAACATACTATATAATAAATTTGAGCTCATTTGGATACTTATATGTCATGAATCTAAAAGATGCAAAAACATATATTTCAAATTAATTATGTGCGTCGATTTTGTTGTCCTTGAATGGTGTGGCTTATTCTCATCCAAATGGTCTCTTGTACACTCGAATGTTTCTAACCTCTCTCTATTTCTCTCTCTCTCTCTCTCTCTATATATATATATATATATATATATATATATATATATATATTCAGGCTAGAATACACTCGAGTATACAGATGACGCTGTACACCCGAATGGTATTTTCCTATGTAGACCATTTATCTGCAAAAGCTAATCCATTGATCTTCATTGTTACAATAGTAATGGTCCCCATAAAAAAATTGAGTCTGTTTGGATAAATTTAGGCCATTCATCTAAGGATACCGAAATTGACACACATAACTAATTGAAAAAGCATGATTTTTGTCTCCTTCAAATGCATGACCTATAGTTGTATAAATGAGCTCAACTTTATTACATAGAGTGTTCTTAAGATAATTAAGAATATCAATGATTTAGATTTTTAAAATGGTTGCTTCATCATGGAAAATGACTGAGGTGTATAACATCTCTGGTACACTAGAGTATATTCCAAATTCACTATATATATTGCGTGTGAGAGAGATAAAATGATTACAAATAATAAATCCACACATATGACATGTGAGACATACATGCCAACATTTAAGAAAAGCAGTTACATATGTCTTAGATGATTATTTTTGTGTTGTTCTTTTGGTCTCATCAAAGGTTTACATATTCTGATCAAACCTACAAGCTGATTGGATGGTGGTGGTACGTTGGACAAGGCAATGCAGTCCAACCCTCTGGTAGAGGTGAAAGTTGAAGGAGTTTTTTTATCATTGGAATTGTAGGATGACCTTTGATTATTTTAAATTTGAAAAGGAGGCTAGCTTTACAAAAGTACATATAATTGTCATCTATTGATATAAAATAAGAGGTTTATAAAACTACGAGTTATAAATTGTAAATGACAACAAACAAATACTTTTTGTATATTATACTTACACATTCTTAGATTTTTTACTTTACTTTTCAACAACAATATACTCTTTAAACAAATTAAAATTGACGTCCTTGTATTTAAAATTACATAATGTGTATTCTCCTATTTCTGGTTTGCAACCATCATCGTTGTATGGATGTTACTCTAATACATTACAAGTTTGTAGATATGGTCCACGCGAAACATGACATCTCTATCCCTCTCCACTATGTAACGAAACTTAACAAACTTCTTATTGTAGAACACAACTTAACTACTTTTTATTGTACAACAAAGATTCTTTTCTCATTTACAACCATTGGTGTATAAATGATACTCCGATATGTTACAAGTTTGAAGATACAATCCATAGGAAACATGATCTCTCTCTCTCTCTATACTCTATAATGAAGCTTGACAAACTTCTCATTGTGGAGTTGACAAACAAACAAAACATAGTATACCTATTAGTATTTCCCACACACCCTTGGCATTGATCTATACCTCCTTTCTAAATTGCAATTATGCTTAGTCATCTATGTTTCAAAGTTAAATTTCTTTCAGATTAACAAACCAATTTTGGGATATAAGAATGAAACTCTCAATAAATCAATTGAACAGTCAAACAATTAAGTGCCTCAATCAGATAGTTTTTTTGGAGTTTTTTTTGGTCTTATCAAAAGTTTACATATTATGATCAAACCTACAAGTTTATTAGACAGTGACAGTGCTTTGGACAAGGCAATAAAGTCCAATCCGGTCTAGCATGTGTTGTTATATTTTGTGGGATTATGCTGGAAATGTATGACGTCCTGGATTTTCTAAAACTTAATCTAATGTGCGACGTCCAAATTGAAACCTCACCTCAGCGAGACTATTATTTGACACCACACACTAGGCTAAAAAGAAGAAAATTAGAGGAATTCAAAAGGAAACAATAGTAGCACATGCACATGAACAAGAATAAAACTATACATCACATGTTCACCATTCAACATATAATTACATAATGAATTATTACAACATTTGATGTTACATATTGAATAATTTAATTTACATATGCATGTACTACCACTGAACAACAAGATCTTAAGACAATATGTCTACCTGTACATCAGCTCGTGACACAACTCTCAACTATCAGGTTCTTTAAGAGCACATGTCCACATCACCTATACAAAAGATTATATGTGGTACACTTCAGCACAACATTTAAGAATATTGTACTGAATACACCTATGTGTCTTTTTATATACCTCATTTTTATGTTGAATGGTGAACATGTGTTGTGGTTTGTTTATTATTCATGTGCATGTGCTACCGTTGTTTCCTTATGACTTCCTCTGATTTTCTTCTTCTTAGCCTAGTGTGTGAGTTCAAAATTGAGATTCTCATTGAGGTGAGGGTTTCAATTTAGACATCACACATCAAATTAAGTTTTAAAAAATCGGGGACGTCACAAAATGTGATTTTAGTCGAGGTGAAAGTTGAAGGAATTTTTTAACATTGGAAACGTAGGACGACCCCTTATTTTTTTAAACGGAAAAAGAGGTTACTTTTACAAAAAGTACATATAATCATCATCTAATGATATAAAAATGAAGTTATAAAACTAGGGGTTGAAAAATTCTAAATGGAAAAAAACAAATACTTTGTATATTATATAGTTACATATTTTTATATTATTTGCTTTACTTTTCAACTACAACACTCTTTTAAATGAATTAAAATGAACCTCTTTGTATTTGAAATTACATAATTTGTATTCTCCTATTTCTGGAGTCGTCAACTATATGAAGATAAATACAACGATAATTTTTTTCTCATTTACAACCATCAATGTATAAATGATTCTCTAATACACTAAAAGTTTGTAGATATGATTCATCGAAAACATAATATCTCTCCCTTTTTGTACTGTACAATGAAGTTTGACAAACTTCTTATTGCAGAGTTGACAAATAAACAAAACATAGTATTCTTGTTAGCATTTCCCACACCCCATGGCACTGATATAAATCTATCCCTCCTTTCTAAACTACAATTATGCTTAGTCATCAATGTTTCAAACTTAACTTTCTTTCAAAAAGTTCAATGCTATCACCGTTGATGATGTTTTTCAGTTATGGTGACTATGAAGGACGATATGTGTTAAACCTCTAAAACCATAGAATAAGTAGTTAATAATTAAATAAAAATGGTTGAAGGAGCCATATAATAATCACTAAATGATGAGCAATGAAATTGAAGATATAGTGCCTTCTGGAAAGATTCAACCAATTTACAATGCATATATGGTATTGTATGAGAAGATCTTTCCAATGTGTTGCATACAAAATATGGTAAGATTGTAGCTTGTTTATCTCTTTTTTCTTCCTTGCGCCCATTGTCCAAGATTCCCCACTGCTGCCGAAATATCGCAAGTACCACCCCGCCCTGGACCGTCGCAAGGGGTCAAGCAGAAGGCCCCGTTTCCTACATTTATTATGTATATTATGAAAAATTATAAAGTATACTTGATGGATTGTCCACAATGTTATGTAACATGTATAAACTGAAGCATAACTTAATGTAAAGTTTATCTGTTTTTGGCAATACATTTACAAAAGTTTGACTCTTTCGTTGATTTACTATTCTATACTTATGAGCCTTTGTGTCTTTCGTAATTGTTTACTTTTTAATTTTTTACTTTTACTCTTCACCACATTTTATTTCTATGTTTCGATGTATTCATCTTTTTTTGTAGATACCAACAAAGCATATAAAAATGCAAATCATTTTTTTTTCATATTTACAATAATTGATCTATAAACAATCCACAAAGACACATGTTTACCCTCATGCCAGGGCCTCATGGCAATGTATGGATTGTTGTCATTGAATGTGTTCACAAATTTTTTAGATAAGACTCACGAGAAATATGATGTATCTCTCTTACTCTCTCTCTCTCTATTTTAACCGTATAATAATAAAACTTAGCAAACTTCTTGTTGCAAGCTTTACAAAGAAACAATACATCTATTCCTACTAGCATTCTTCACGCCTCACTCGCAGTGATGTAAATCCATCTCTCTTTTTTATAAACGCAGTTGCTTAATCATCATTGTCTAAAACCTAGCTTTCTTTTGGCATGTAGGTGTATATATGAGTTTAGGAGGTATGTGTCGACTGGTACATGTAATCGTATGTGCACAGACAGTTAAATTGGTGTATATGAAATCAATTAATCAAATTCAACCATATGGATTGAATCGATATTGTCTAGATTGAATGTGTTTCAAAATTTACAGACATATCTTATATATATTATGTCATATAGCAATATTTCATCCAATGATTTTTATAATTTTTACAACTTACTGCATGATTAGAAAATATATATCCTCTTTATTTTGTTGATCTATGAATGCCACATTCAGGTAATTTTTAATATACGTGTTATCTAAGGGATATAAATCACATCTATAAGGTTAGATTTATTTCTAGAGTTTTGCGAGCATCATAAATGAATATGGGTATATATAAGCTACATGTACTCAGATACACAAGTCCTTTAGCCTATATATGTATATATTGTATGTGTATGTGAGAGAGAGAAAAAATGATCATAAATAATAAAATCCACACCTATGTCACCACACATGCCAACATTTAAGAAGAGCAGTTACATATGTCTTACACCATTATTTTTGTGTTTTCTTTTGGTCTCATCAAAGGTTTACCTATTCTTAGATTGTTTATTCTCCTCTTCAACTGCGGTACTCTTTACGAATAAAAAAGAATCTCCATGTATTTGCAGTTATATAATATGTATTCTCCTGTTTGTAGAGTTCTCAGCAAGAAGAAGAAAAAGATAACAAATATTCTTTTCTCGTTTACAACCACCGGTTTATGAACGTTACTCTATTACATTACAGGTTTGAAGATATGATTCACGGGAAACATGACACCTCTATCCTTCTCTACTGTATAATGAAGCCTTAACAAACTTGTCTATTGTAGAGTTGACAAACAAACGAAACATGGAACCCATATTAGCATTTCCCAGACAGACACCTTCCACATTGATATAAATGTAATCCCTCCTTCCTAAAATACAATTATGCGTAATCATTGATGTTTCAAAGCCTAACTTTGTTTTGTTGGACCAGTCCATCGGTTTTGGGATATAAGAATGAATCTCAGGGATTGACCAACTCAACAGTCAAACCATTAAGTGGCTCAATGAGACAGTTTTTTGCATTGTATACTGTCTATTTTGACTAGGTTTATTTCATAAAGATCAACGAAAGGATTCAAAATTTGGAAACATACAGGGAAAAGATAGGCATGAAGGAGAAACAAGGAAAAAAAAAAGAAAAGGAAAGGGAATTGACGGGAGACAGTACCCACACTAGCGTCAAACATAGGCCAACGTTTGCGAATTACACACGTATCATTTATACTGTGTTTTTGTGCTTTCCTTTGGGGGTCCCATCAAAGGCTTACAGATACAGATCAATGATTGAGAATGTGCTGCTATTTCTCTGTAGGATAATTGACGAGCTGTCAACAAGAAGAAGAAAAAGATATAACAAATATTCTTTTCTCATTTACAACCACAGGTGTATGAATGATAATCTACTACATTACAGGTTTGTAGATATGATCCACGTGAAACATGACAACTCTATCCTTCTCTACTGTATTATGAAGCTTAACAAACATATCTCTATTGTAGAGTTGACAAACAAACGAAACATCGTACTCCTATTAGCATTTCCCACACACCCTTTGCATTGATATAAATCTAATCCCTCCTTTTTAAAAATACAATTATGATTAATCAATGATGTTTCAAAACCTAACTTCGTTTTTAAATCAGTCCATCGGTTTTGGCGGGATACAAGAATGAAACTCTTGACAGATCAACCCAACAGTCAAAACGAAATGTTGTCGTTGTATGAATGTTACTCTAATACATTACAAGTTTGTAGATATGGTCCACGTGAAACATGACATCTCTATCCCTCTCTACTATGTAACAAAACTTAACAAACTTCTTATTGTAGAATTGAGAAACAAACACAACTTAACAAACTTTTTATTGTACAACAAAGATTCTTTTCTCATTTACAACCATTGGTGTATAAATGATACTCCGATACGTTACAAGTTTGAAGATACAATCCATAGGAAACATGATCTCTCTCTCTCTCTCTGTACTCTATAATGAAGCTTGACAAACTTCTCATTGTGGAGTTGACAAACAAACAAAACATAGTATACCTATCAGTATTTTCGACACACCCCTGGCATTGATATAAATCTATACCTCCTTTCTAAACTACAATTATGCTTAGTCATCGATGTTTCAAAGTTAACTTTCTTTTGGATTAACCAATCAATTTTGGGATATAAGAATGAGACTCTCAATAAATCAATTGAACAGTAAAACGATTAAGTGCCTCAATCAGATAGTTTTTATGGAGTTTTTCTTTTGGTCTTATCAAAAGTTTACATATTCGGATCAAACCTACAAGTTGATTAGAGTGACAATGCTTTGGACAAGGCAATGCAATCCAACCTAGTCTAGTATGTATTGCTATATTTTGTGGGATTATGCAGGAAATGTGTGACGTCCCTAGATGTTCTAAAACATAATCTAATGTACGACATCGAAATTAAAACTTCACCTCAGCAAGACTACAATTTGACACCACACACTAGGCTAAGAAGAAGAAAATTAGAGGAATTCAGAAGGAAACAATAGTAGCACATGCACATGAACAAGAATAAAACTATACATCACATGTTCACCATTCAACATATAACTACATCATGAATTGTTACAATATTTGATGCTACATATTGAAAAAAAACTTTTACATATGCATGTACTACCACTAAACAACATGATCTTAAGACAACATGTCTACATGTACATCAGCTCACCACACAACTCTCAACTATCAGGTTCTTCAAGAGCACATGTCCACATCACCTATACAAAAGATTATATGTGGTACATATCAACACAATATTCAAGAATATTGTACTGAATACGTCTATGTGTCTTTTTATATATCTCTCATTTTTATCTTGAATGGCGAACATGTGTTGTGGTTTGTTTGTTGTTCATGTGCATGTGCTACCGCTTTTTCCTTTTGACTTCCTTTAATTTTCTTCTTCTTAGCCTAGTGTGTGAGTTTAAATTGGAATTCTCGATGCGGTGAGGTTTCAATTTAGACGTCACGTATCAAATTAAATTTTAGCAAATCCGGGGACGTCACAAAATGTGATTCCGGTAGAGGTGAAAGTTGAAGGAATTTTTGAACATTGGAAACGTAGGATGACCCCTTATTTTTTAAAATGGAAAAGAAGGTTAGTTTTACAAAAAGTACATATAATTGTCATCTAATGATATAAAAAAAGAAGTTATAAAACTAAGGGTTCTAAAATTCTAAATGGCAACAAACAAACACTCTGTATATTATATAGTTACATATTCTTATATTGTTTTCTTTACTTTTCAACCACAACACTCTTTTAAACGAATTAAAATGAACCTCCTTGTATTTGAAATTACATAATTTGTATCCTCCTATTTCTAGAGTTGTCAACTATATGAAGAAAAATACAACGAAGATTCTTTTCTCATTTACAACCATCTATGTATAAATGATTCTCTGATACACTATAAGTTTGTAGATATTATCCATAGGAAACATAATATCTCTCTCTTTTTGTACTGTACAATGAAGTTTGACAAACTTCTTATTGTAGAGTTGACAAATAAACAAAACATAGCATTCTTGTTAGCATTTCCCACACCCCGTGGCACTGATATAAATCTATCCCTCCTTTCTAAAGTACAATTATGCTTAGTCATCAATGTTTCAAAGTTAACTTTCCTTCAAAAAGTTCAATGCTATCACGATTCACCGTTGATGATGTTTTTCAATTATGGTGACTATGAAGGACGATATGTGTTAAACCTCTAAAACCATAGTAATAAGTAGTTAATAATTAAATAAAAATGGTTGAAGGAGTCATATGATAATCACTAAATGATGAGCAATAAAATCGAAGATATAGTGCCTTATGGAAAGATTTAACCAATTTACAATGCACATATGGTATTGTATGAGAATATCTTTCCAATGTGTTGCATACAAAATATGGTAATATTTCAGTTTGTTTATCTCTTTTGTCTTCCTCTGTTTCCAACATTTATTATGTATATTATGAAAAATTATAAAGTATACTTGATGGATTGTCCACGATGTTTTGCAACATGTATAAACTGAAGCATAATTTAAGGTAAAGTTTATCTATTTTTGACAATACATTTACAAATTTTGACTCTTTCGTTGATTTATATTCTATATTGAGACACGTATTATGAGCCTTTGTGTCTTTCGTAATTGTTTACTTATTTATTTTTTACTTTTATTCTTCACCACATTTTATTTCTATGTTTCGATGTATTCATCTTTTTTTTTTGTAAATATCAACAAAGTATATAAAAATGCAAATATTTTTTTTTCATATTTACAATAATTCATCTATAAACAATCGACAAAGACACATGCTCACCCTCATGCCAGGGCCTCTTGGCAATGTATGGATTGTTGTCATTGAATATGTGCACACATTTTTAGATAAGGTTCACGAGAAATATGATGTATCTCTCTTACTCTCTCTCTATTTTAAATGTATAATAATAAAACTTAGAAAACTCCTTGTTGCAAGCTTTACAAAGGAATAAAACATCTATTCCTACTAGCATTTTTCATGCCTCACATCTAAGGGGTATAAATCACATCTATAAGATTATATTTATTTCTAGAATTTTGCGAGCACCATAAATGAATATGGGTATATATAAGCTACGTGTATTTAGGTACACAAGACTTTTAGCCTATATATGTATATGTTGTGTGCGTGTGAGAGAGAAAAAATGATCATAAATAATAAAATCCACACCTATGTCACGTGACAGACACATGCCATCATTTAAGAAGAGCAGTTACATATGTCTTAGACCATTATTTTTGTGTTTTCTTTTGGTCTCATCAAAGGTTTAACTATTCTTAGATTGTTTATTCTCCTCTTCAAGTGCGATACTCTTTTAAATGAATAAAAAAGAATCTCCATGTATTTGCAATTATATAATATGCATTCTCCTGTTTGTAGAGTTCTCAGCAAGGAGAAGAAAAAGATAACAAATATTCTTTTCTCGTTTACAACCACCGGTTTATGAACGTTACTCTATTACATTACAGGTTTGAAGATATGATTCACGGGAAACATGACACCTCTATCCTTGTGTACTGTATAATGAAGCCTTAACAAACTTCTCTATTGTAGAGTTGACAAACAAACGAAACATGGTACCCCTATTAGCATTTCCCCATGCACCTTCCACATTGATATAAATCTAATCCCTCCTTCCTAAAATACAATTATGCGTAATCATTGATGTTTCAAAACCTAACTTTGTTTTGTTGGACCAGTCCATCGGTTTTGGGATGTAAGAATGAAACTCAGGATTGACCAACTCAACAGTCAAACGATTAAGTGGCTCAATAAGACAGTTTTTTGCATTGTATACTGTCTATTTTGACTACGTTTATTTCATAAAGATCAACGAAAGGATTCAAATTTGGAAACATACATGGAAAAGATAGGCATGAAGGAGAAACAAGGAAAAAAGAAAGAAAAGGAAAGGGAATTGACGGCCGGGAGACAGTACCCACACTAGCGTCAAACATAGGCCAACGTTTGCGAAATACACATGTATCATTTATACTGTGTTTTTGTGCTTTCCTTTGGGGTCCCATCAAAGGCTTACAGATACAGATCAATGATTGAGAATGTGCTGCTATTTCTCTGTAGGATAATTGACGAGCTGTCAACAAGAAGAAGAAAAACATATCTCTATTGTAGAGTTGACAAACAAACGAAACATCGTACTCCTATTAGCATTTCCCACACACCCTTTGCATTGATATAAATCTAATCCCTCCTTTTTAAAAATACAATTATGCTTAATCATTGATGTTTCAAAACCTAACTTCGTTTTAAATCAGTCCATCGGTTTTGGCGGGATACAAGAATGAAACTCTTGACAGATCAACCCAACAGTCAAAACGATTAAGTGGCTGAATGAGATAGTTTTCTGCACCGTATACTGTCTTTTTTTTTTTTGCTACGTTTATTGTATAAAGGTCAACGGAAGGATACAAAAATTGGAAATATATAGGGAAAAGATAGACATGATGGAGAGATAAGGAAAAAAAAAAGAAGAAAAATGAATTGATGAGAGACAACATCCACACCAGCGTCACACACAGGCCAACGTTTGCGAGTTACACATGTATCATTTATACCGTTGTTTTTGTGCTTTCCTTTTGGGCCCCTTCAAGGGCTTACATATACATATCAACAATCCAGCATGTGCTGCTGTTTTTTGTAGCATAATTTGCGAGCTCCAGTTAGGGTAGAAGAGGTGAAAGTTGAAGGAACTTCCGAACATTACAAACAAACTTGGGCGGGCTGGGGGACGGCCCCTGACTATATATATATATATATATATATATATATATATATATATATATATATATATATATATATATATATATATATATATATATATAGTGATAGACGGAGGAAAATGGCTTAAGCCATTTTTCATCATTTTTGTTATGAATCTTAATTTGATAATCATCCTATTGTCCAAAACCGGCGTTTGAGTTTTGACAGGTTTGTTTCTGAATGGCTTTAAGTAAAGTGCAACGTATAATTATAATATCGGATAATCAACCGTCACTGACACCCAATCAACCCGCTAAGAGGGCGACAAGACAAGAGGGAAGAAAGGCGTATTCCATTGAACACGCGGCCGGTTGAGAGTCCACTCTCCAACTCCAGCCCACCGGCGCTACTGTTACAATGAACAGTCAGCAAAGCAGATACAGAAAAGGGCTTATGAATAAGAGGACTTTTCTAATTTCCTTCCATAGCTTTTGTTTCTCTTTTTTAATCATAATACAAATATAATCCTGCCCTGTCTGAGGAAATAAAATATTTCCAGTCAATTGGTCTCAGCAGCGAGCCACGCCACGTCCCGCAGCGCAGAAGGGGAGGTGGGGGGCCAAGGTCCAGGAGAGAGAGAGAGAGGGGGGGGGACCAGGTACTAAGGCAGTCTCTCCTCTCCCGTCATCAATGCCCGCGTCCGCAACCCCGAAGCTGGATCCAAGCGCATATTACCAAAACCAACCCCAGACAGACAGACATCTCTGTATTCACCGCCCGTAGCCAACACCACACACACACACATTACACGCCGAATACGCGCCTTCAGATGGGAAACGCTTCCCGTCGAAAGGGGGCTAAAACCGTCATTGCGTTGTCGTTAAATACCCACAAATGCTAGGAGCGGACGGGCGCTACTGGCCTCTTCGGTCCACGCAAAGCGCCCCCCTCCTCACTGACACTGGCCGTCAAAAGGCAGAGAAGACTCCCACCACTCCCACTTAAACTCAGCCAGCCCCTCATCCCCCTCTCCCTCCTCTTTGATGGGTGCTAGTGCGGCTGCTGCTGCCCCCTACTACTCCTAGCACTGCTACAGCAACCTCCTCCTCTCCATTGATAGACCGCAGGGACAATTAACGAGGCGCTGGATACTGGCTCCATCTTCCTCCTCTTCACATCGGAACAGGATAGCCGGATTGAGACCAGGGGCGGGAAAGGAGAAGTTGATGGTCATGGAAACCGAGGCGATGCCGCCGCTGTGCTCGCCGGCGTCTTCTTCACTCCAGTGCTTGGAAGACCTGGAAGACGACGAGGAGACCGGGTCATGGGACGGCAACGGTGACTGCAAGTCGTTTAAAGAGCCCGAAATGGCGTCGGCCTGCCCGCTCGTGCAGCTCTGTCCGCTCTCCGAGTTGCTGGCCTCGGAGGTCGAGCACTGCCCTGCGCTGGGTTATCTGGACCGGCTAGGCTCCGGGGGCATTGACGCCGCTGCCCGACTGGATGCCGTCGATTGGATCCTCAAGGCAAGGCATCCCAATAGATTCCAGTCAAAACCGTTCCTCAATATCGATAGACATATATATATATATATGAACAAATCATTAAAAACCAAAACTTTCCCCTCTACTTTCTCCGTCGGTGCCGTCACGGCGATGCCGGCTTAGTATCGGGATGGGTATTAATCCTTATTCGCTTGCCGTGCAGGTCCGTGCCTTCTACGGGTTCCGGCCGGCGACTGCTTGGCTTGCCGTCAACTACATGGACCGGTTCCTGTCATCCAACGAGCTCCCGGTAAGCAGTTATTCTGAAAACACAAATCCTGCAATGCTGCCCCTTTCAGATCCATATCCCCGCGCGCGTCTATCACCGTTCCCTTGCGCCACACACCATTTCTCACTGTTTAATCATATATATATCTATCTATTGCCACAGCAAGGCGCAGCTACCAGCGGCGTGTGGCCCTGGCACCTCCTCTCCGCCTCCTGCATCTCCGTAGCGGCCAAGATGGAGGAAACCCACGTCCCTCTTCTCATTGACCTCCAGACGGCCGCCGACGAATTCGCTCCCCGGCGCCTTGTCTTTGAGCCCAAGACCGTCCGGCGGATGGAGCTGCTACTGATGTCTGCCCTCCGGTGGCGGATGCGGTCCGTCACGCCGTTCGACTTCATCGACCACCTCCGAGGTGAGGCGGCGACAATGGCGGGTGTTTCCCAGAGTGGTGGGTCAGGGCTTGCCGCGGCCACTCTCGGAGGAAGGCGATGTTGGGACGATGATAGATTGTCCGACCGCGCCGGGGAGCTCATTCTTGGTGCCGCCCGTGGTAAGCATATTCAACAGCCGGCGCTTGCCGATGATCGATCCGAATTATTTCTTGCAATGCTGGGTTGTGGGTCTTTTGGCTTAGCATTCTACGGAGAATTGATCTTAGTCGTCTCATTATCTGCAGTCTCGGAGTTCCTAAGGTATCGTCCATCGGAGCTTTGCGCGGCTGCCATCCTCTCGGCCGCATACGGAGATCTAGTACCACCAGTAGACGCCGGCATCGCTGGATTGTACGAAATAATTGGTGAGGTATGTCATTATCAGCCATCATAAAATTCTAGCCGGCCAATGGAAAAGAATATCTCATTTTGGCGGCTTGTTGCATGCGTATTTTTACATTTTAACCAACCAACGTTACTCCACATTATTGATTATTAAAGCGTTCTACCATTCCCTTTCACCCTCCAGGAAACCGTCGCTGCCTGCCGCCGACTGATTGACCAACGCCTTCTCAAAACACCAACCAGTCAATGCCCCTGGACCGGATCCCGGCGCAAGCTCGTAACGGCGCCACGACCCCCTTCAAGTCCCGTCGGGGTGCTGGAAGCCGCGGCGGCGGTCGCCGCGTCTTGCGGCAGCTGTGACAGCACTAGCAGCGGCAGTAACGTATCCTCAGGGCCAGCTCCTTTTGCCTACTACGCTCTCCCGCCTGCTCCCTCGCCAGACTCACCGTCGAACAAGCGGCGGCGGGTCCTTGATCTGCACTGTACAGAAGAACGAGCAGACGAGCTTTGAGTCATTGGGAACCATCTGGTCCGGTCCGACTCTCTGATAACTGGCGAAGCGAGCGACTCTTGGTTCGTGGCAATCGAGAAAAATGAGAAAACTGAACCGATACGGCAAGGAACAAAGCAAAGTCCATTACCAAGAACAGCTAGCTGTCTTCGTACAAACTACAAAGTGAAGGAAAAAGAAAAACCCGAGAACGTGTTTATTTATGTTGAGCACTTTATTCTTCTACATCGGCTACCCATCCTTTTCTTTTCCATCCATCCATTTCCCCCTCCTTTGATGCTATTATAATTATTCCCCCCTATAAATTACTTTACCCTTATTTCTCTCACCCCACTCCCTCTTTTTCCGATTCGCGAGCACGCGCTGCCAAAAGCCCTGGCGATCCATCCTTTTCTTTGCACTCTCCCTTGGCCCGACTCTCATCAACTTTCTCGTCAGCTCTCTGAGCGCAAAGAAATTTTGTACTCATCTGGTATATAATCCTGCAAAAAAATGAAAAGTAATTAAATAAATATTATGGAGGATTGTAACGTAAATGTTAAAGCTCCATTGTCTCATGTTTCTAGACTCGTGTACATCACGATCGGTATTTTTCTTATTCTGAATCTAGATGCGTAGAAATGGGGACAATCATCCGAATATTTTCACCCGCAGGAGACCTCAGGTCTTTTTTTAAAGCTATTTAATACCAGAAGCGAGTCAACTCAAAAGTTATCTAACAATATAATTTATGATAAATGATTTCAAAAGGAAAATTATAATGAATACATCATCTTAGCAGTACTCGAAATATATAACTGGAAAGTAGGCGCAACACAACAGTGCTGGAACCATTGGGAAACTGTGTTCGGATTATTGCTCGGCAGTTGGCGGTGTGTTATTGGGTGTGCTCATGAGGTCAAATCATGTCGGGTTTGGCGGGAACTGGCTCCGTTTGTAGCTGACACGACGGGACGAGACATGTCAGTGACCCAGTCAGGCGCTGTGGGCCACAAGGCCCAATATTGTGGTACGCACGCCTCCAATTTATGGCAAAACCTGGCCTGGTCCCAGACACGGGGAAGCAGTTCTTCAACCCTTCTTCCCCACCCAAGGCCCCGCGGCTCAGATCCGGTCACCCAGCAGCTTTGGTATCGTCATCGACTTTTCTCTTTTAAAAATTTTAAATTTTAGTTCGCACAAAAAATTACACGACGGTTCTCTGATAATGCCCCCCACTCAGCGGTGTAAATGGAATTGGCAAAGTAGTGAAGCAAAGAACAACGATCCAACAACCATGCCAATAATACTGGCGGTGCATGCCGCGGTTGGATGGCATTATAAACAAGGAGATCTGCTATACAGTGGCAAAAATAGTCACATTTTGGAACGATTTTTGGATTCTAGCATACTAAATAACGAAAATAGAGGAGGAAAACAACTTATTATTTTTGTTATTTAACAGACTATAAAATCGTCCCAAACTGGTTAGGCTTGTGTGTAGCAGAAATGCCTAATCGTCGGAAGCACACATGGTGGTCCACATCCTTCCAAAACAAACCCACACCCTCAACGGTCACATGTATATCTGTGATGCAATGTGTTGTACTGCACTGGCCACGATTACTGTTAACAGGTACGCAAATATGCGTTGTGTATAATTCACGATTAACAGGCAGTAAGGTTTGTCTGTAATAATAAGAGAAGAAGAAGCATTTCCTTGCGTCGAACGTTGAGATGCTACTTATTTGGAACACTAGGAGAGTTGCTAACATTTGGAACACTAGGAGAGTTGCTAACGACAATTCTCACGGATGGCTCAAGACCCGTTTGTCGAATCCACTAACCCGAGGTACATGCTCTTATGGACCCTCTCATCCTTAGCCAACAATATTTGCCTCTTCTGTCTTCTGAAATGACTGGGTTTCGACTGGTCTGCAACCAACAGAGAGGGCGGTGCCAAGATCTGGGACCTGCAACCACACATCACATGCTTTGACAATCACTCCCTGTCGATAAAAGCAACGATGGCAAATGTGTGTCACAGTTCCGTTTTTCTTGCGTCTATGCAAGAAACTGTGACATCTCCGCTAGGGCTATGGATGGAGCTCCTCAGCCAATCAATCAGCTAGCAAGTTCTGTGCTATTTTGTGGGTTGCGACTTTAACACTGTGTGATGCTCATCGGAGAAAGCGTGCAGCAATCCACCCAACACATCTGCGGTTTGGGACTTCAACGAATGGATTGCCAATTTAGGAGTCACCAAGTAAAGATGAGAGATGGTCCCTCTCCAGAGGTTTGGGAAATGCTTGAACGAGGATTCTCCAATCTGAGGTGGCTTGACTACACATTACCATAACCATGTAAATAAAACAAATTTATATCCTATACACACATGCTTTACAACTTCACTTTTATAAACTGGAATTTCAATGTGAACAATCAAATAAATCTTCTGATATAAAGACAACCATTAAAAATTAGCCAGTTCTATGTAGGTTAACTATAATATTCTAGCACAATTGCATTCTTTACAGGACGATTAGTATTAAAATTCTTAACCTTTCCTTTTTCTTCTCTTATAAAAAGTAGTTGTTGGTTATATGCTTGATTGACAAATATCTCATCTCAAAGGTCATAAAAGTTTATACCCTTAAAACTCATAGTTTAAACCCATACACAGAAAATAATGTTTGGTTAGTTGATGATGACAATGTTTGCTTCTTGTCTCTGAGGTGTTTCTCCTTTAGCAATATATTTACATTTTTTGATAAAATCCTTGTGAACACTGCTAGATACATATTGTCCTGCTTGCGATGGTTTTCAGACATTATAACATCTCCATAGGATGATTTAGATAGGTGTTGTAGGTATGTGATGGGACCTAGAACACTTGAATCTTACAATCAGGACACTAAAATTGATTAGGCTCTATGAGTAGTTAAAGAAAAACTACAAACAAGATAACAATCCATTTCTAGAAAAGAATTTACAATCATAGCTTATACACCACACTTACTACAAAGTAAGTAGAATTATAAAATGGATGGACATCTTATATGAAACTCGTCCCCAACATAATCTTTGTCTATCTATCTTGACCCCACCTTCATCGTTAAAACTGCAACATCACAAATTCATCCTGACACTATCTCTACATGCTTATTTGATGTCTATATCACATGTGATACACATACGATTATAGCAAAGAAAAATTTATGTCTTCTAAAATAAAATCAATATCAAAATGGAACATAATTAATTTTGACGTTTTATGTACCTGGGTCAAAATGTCACATAAACACTGACACGCTTATTTTAAAATAAATAAATTAAAAGCACTATGGCACTTTTAACTTGACATTACTTCAGTGTAACGTCAAGTTGAAAGCGCCACTCAATTTGACACTCTTTGATTCCGGATACATAAAACACCATTTTAAGTTGGCCGATTTTACACAAATTG